>CM028134.1:412710000-413280000 GCA_016271365.2 Neoceratodus forsteri | reverse complement strand
GCCTAGTTTTTCATACAACTCGCAGTGATGGGTGAGGTGAGGGACAGCCAGGGCAAAGCGACAAATGTTATTGTAGGTCATGTGCCACCGAGTAAGGAGAGCCTTGCGGGTGAAGGCCATAACTAAGCGAGGGAAGCAGCACACCTCTGGCAAGTGCCAGACGAGCAGCAGATGTCAGATTTTTCTTTGCCCTGTAGGCCAGACCCAGTTTACAGTTCTGCAGACATTTAGGATGCAACTCCCTAGGTCCAGCTGGGGGTCAAGTGTCACCCCAAGGTATTTGATGGAAGTTGCAGTTAGGAGGGGAGCGCTATCCACACCACTGATGTGCAGAGGGGCAGGAGAGGCTTTTATCTTGGCCGATGACCCAAACAGCATGGCCCAAGTTTTTTGCAGGTTGAGGACCAGCTTGTGTGAGGTTACCTGGACTGAATATTCTTAAAGTCCTCAGTCAACTGAAAGTTGAGAGTCGCAATGCCCCGGGAGTGTGCCAGGATAACCAAATCATCCGCATAAAGGGTGGCACTACAGGTTGTTACGGTGGCAGGGAGATGGTTAACAAATAAAGAGAAGAGAAGGTGCCCCAAGACCAAGCCCTGAGGGACACCTGAAATCACCGGAGTAGGATCGGAAAGGACCTTGTTGAATTTGGTCAGCTGTACTCTGCCCTGAAGGTAGTTTGTTAGCCATTTCAGGGCAGGAGGGGACAGACCAAGGGACCGAATCTGAGTGCAGTGCAGTGCACGGTCCACAAGGTCGAAGGCCTTTGATAGGTCTATGAATATAGCTCCAGAGAGTTTACCCTGGTCCATGGCAGCCCTGATGCTAGATGAGACAGAGACTAGGGCCGTGGACGTGCTATACCCTTTTTCGAAAACCATGCTGTGCTGGAAACAGTAACTCATGGGCCTGAATGTACTCTGTGAGTTGTTCAGCCACAGCTTTCTCAAGGAGCTTACTAATAGCCGATAGGATGGCAATCGGCCGATAGTTATACAGGACTTTGGGATTACCCTGCTTCAGTACAGGTACAATCTTCGCCACCTTCCAGATGTCAGGAATAACCCCTGTGGCAAGGGACAGGTCGAGGATATGCGCCACTGGGGAGGCAATAAGGAGTGGCAGCTAGCTTCAGAAGGGTGTGCTTCGAGGTGGGGGGGCGCTGTGGAGCAGCCCACTGGCAAGAAGCACACTATAACAGCTCTACATCTAGGTGGAATTAAAACTTAAAAAACTGAAATTCAAGGCAGGAATAGTCCTCTATTCTTGCAGATCTCAACAGCTGACTTTAAGAGGAGTTGATTGATACCAGATATTACCATGGGTCGTAACCAAAAGGCGAGTGGCAGTGGTCCTAAAACAACCCAGGCAGCAGAGCTACAGGCCTCTACAAATCCACAGACATCGACTGGCTTGGAGCCCCCATGAAGAGTACTACAAATTTCAATGCAGGCCATAGATCTGAAAGTGGAGTCAATTCTCCAGAGGTTCACGGAGCAAGACATAAAATTGGAGGTGGCTATTCAAACCGCTACATCTGCAGAGAAGACCGCTAATCAAGCGATGGCCACCACGTCCAAACTGGTGCAAGAAAATGCACAACTAAAGTACCATCTCGAGGCCTTGGAGAACTCGAGTACAGCCTCTCATGTAAGAATCATCAGCTTGCTGGAGGGAAGTGAAGAAGGAGATCTGCTACCTTTCCTACAGAATTGGTTGACTGAAGTACTGGATGTGCCAAAAGATACAGCTAATTATTTTTGTAAAGCATACCGTATAACTTTCCGAGCAGCAGGCCCACATCTGAGACCCCGAGAGTTGTTCTCCTGATAACGGCAAACCCCTCAGTTAAAGAATCGCTCCTTCACGTAGCTAGATTGGCAGATGGACAAAGTTTTAATGGCTCTACTGTCCATTTATTTCCAGATCTTTCGTACGCAACCAGGGCAAGGAGGAAGAAGTTCGATGCAGTCCGGGCACGACTACATGGTTTGGGAATAACACTTATTGTTGATGCCGGCCCGGCTCCGCATTTACTATGGGGGGCATATGTTTCAATTTAGCGACCCTGTGGAAGTGGGTAAAAAGGTGGAAGCCATCAGTCGAGAATTTCAAGCGCCAGAGAGTCAGGACATGCCTGAATCTGATGAAGAGACTTGAACCGCTCAATCGGAGCTGAGGGGCGAGTAAAGTTATAAATGAGTTGAATCATTGTTTAAAGTTATTTTTCGACTTACGGGGCTAGTTGAGCTCAGAGCAACGAATGAGGCTGCAAGGACTATAGTATATAGTTTAAAATACATCTATTTGTAATATAGCTCAAACGCAGTATCTAACTAGTGTGTTATAAATGTTTGGAATACCTATTTTTGGTGTGGGGACACATCAACACTGGTGGTTGAGTATTTTAATATTGCTTGGACTTTTAAAATTCAGGAATGGTTTCCCCAAAAGCCTTGGTGGACTGTAGCTTTAATGGATAACCATGTTATGGGATATTTTCATTTGCCTCCCCCCCCCCCATTCCTAATACAGGTCTGTGAAGGCTACCAATCCTATCTATACATTGGATGTATCTGTACAATATATATGTCGTCTGGCAGAAGAATGTACAATATGTATTAGTTTTTGATGACAAAAGCAATAAATATAAAATATAAAAAAAAAAGGCTTGGGCTCCAGATTATCAAGGCCAGCACTGGAGAGCAGGGAGAGACCACAGAGAAGTCTCAGCATCTCCATGACAGACACAGCCCTGAGAAAGAATAATGGATGGGAGGGGTGAATCTCCTGTAGGGCGGGGGCCAAGGGGCCACTGGTACTCTCACCGGCTGGAAAAAAGGAGGTGAGCGCTGATAGGTCAGAAAAGTGGAAATCAAAAGCATTTGCAATCGTGAGTGGATTGTTGCAAGCGACACCACCAATGATCATGTCAGATACCCCAAAATTAGAGGAGCCACCATACCCCTCAACCTTTCTTCACCAAGATGTGTGAAAAATGAGCAAAATGTGGGACATATCAAACACGGCACTGCAAGCTCAGAACACCATGGCTATCAGTGCACTAGTGTTCATAATGTTTGCTGATAATTGAACACAATAGACAATCATGAATTTCTGCTTTAAAACCTCTGTGAGAAATGCGGAATATCACTACCTCAATGTGGGACAAAGGATTTCTGAGGGTTAAAATGAGTGACGTACCTCGTAATGTGTGACAGTTGAGAGGTATGGGAGCCAATGACCAGGTTTTTTTTATGTTCCTCCAGAACCTATGTGGGTCCTTAGCAGAGCTGAGTAGGGCAGACTTACAGAAGTCACTCTTAGCCACCCTGATGGCTTTTTTGTACTCGTTTCTGAGCTTTCTATATTGTTGAAAGATGGACTGATCTAATATTACACGTTCAAGGCTGTGATCAACCCTCACATAACCTCCAACAAAAGACAGAAATATATATAAAGAGATGGGCTAGATGGGAGCTTTATCACCCTCAGATTTAACTTATAATTCACTTTAGAGAGTATACACATGAGAAATCAGCTCATATTATAGCCCACTCTCCATTATCCCCTTATGACAATTTTAAATACCCTCCCATCTACTAGTGGGATTTTATTATAGCATATCTAGACTCCATTAAAATAACTTAAGAGTAATATCCCAACCCCAGTATATTAGTATGTAATTATACTTAGACCGCTAGCTGGCTTGGTTGTTTTGTTGTTTAGGTTTTTACAATTTGTAACAAATTAGTTCTGTTCAAATGTCTAACTGAACGCTCCTATGCCTAACTTAATGTATTAAATTTTCAATGTAAACTGAAAAAAACGTAATGAAATGTTATGTTGCTTACTAATTTCCAGCCATGGAATGACTTTCATCTTATAGCATAGGTAAATGCTCAACTGTTACCTGAAGTGATACTGTATAAATGTCATTGCTATAAAATGCAAATTTCAAATAAAAGTACAAAAAAAATTACAAATTTCATCAGTACATAAGCTTATTTATTTAAAATAAAGTGACCGGGAAAAGTACACTGAGCCGAGGCTCGTTTCCAGGTGCGACCCAAGGACAGGGTAACAGCACAAACACAGGGTTACAAAAAGTACAAAATACAGATAAAATGCAGAATAACAGTACAAACAATTTAAAACAAATACACATTTTTAAGTTCAGTTGTAGGTCAAAGTAATTCTATGCAGAGTGAGAAACAGAAACATGACAAGAGCAGATAAGAAGGTAGCAGTTAGAGGTGACAGAATGGCAGAGGCGAGTACAGAATTTTTTTTTTTTTCTTTTTTTTTTTTTTAGACGGGAGGATTAAGCAGAGGACCGCAGTAACTGTAACTGAGGCTAGGAGAGGGGATGCTTAGGTGCTGACTGGAAGGAGAGAGGCAGCCGGGGGGGGGGGGATAGTTCCAGGGGAAGGGTGGCACAACAGGAGGAGAGCTAGTGTAGGTCAGTGGATAACTTACAAAAGAAAGGAAAAGCAGAAAGTTTGAAGAAAAAGGGGTAGGGGTGGCTGAGTTATGATGGAAGAAAGGTAGTGCACAAGGAGTGGCAAGGAAAGCAGGACGGAATAAGCCGTCCCAGGGAAGTGAGATGAGCCGACAGGCCTGAATCAGTAGCAAACAGGGCAGCCAAAACATTAGGGTGGTGCGGAGGGCTTAAATTTGTCATGTGACAATACTTTTCTATTGTTTACTTTTATCTTTCAGCTATTGTTACAGACAGGTGCACCACTTTGGACCCACTGTCATCTGGAAAGTCGGTCATTCCTAGTTAAGCTGCAGCTTTTTCCCTTTTTGCCCTATCTAGCACTGTCTCTGGACCTTCCCTTCTTCTGGTTTTCCTCCCTCTCCTGGAATCCCCCATCAGACAAACAAAGGACAGGAAGGAGGGACCTCAAGGTTTAGGAGGAAGCAGTGGACGCCGATGGCGCTGCTACCTCTGCCTTATGGGACATAGCCGAGGTGACAATGGTCGAAGAGGCCTTGCGCTTGCTCCACGTCCCTGAAGGCTGGGGTCACCGACATTGAGAAGTGACTGAATGAGGATGTGACCGACCATGGAGATCATGGGAACCGGTCCAAAAGGAAGTTCCCAAGTCCTGTAGAGAGGACAGTAATGCCTGCACCTCCTCCCCAAACAATATAAGGCCCCTGAATGGCACATCCAAAATGTAAGCTTGAACCACTGAAAAGAAGTCTGTCAGACGAAGGTAAGCATGATGCCCGATGCAGACGGCAGAGGCTGAACTGCGGGTGGTCGCGTCTAACGTGTCATAAGAAGCACAGCGAGTATAAAATCTGACACTAGAGGCTGAAGCAAGGAGGTTCTCCAACTGGGACAGAGTAGGGGATGCCAGTATAGATTGAAGCAAATCCCCTATCTGCCCAAAGAGGGATTGCTGGTGCATAAGCATATGTGACAAGTTGTTCTGGGCCCACAAGGCCATAGCCGAGAAGGCACAGACCTAGCGCCTCAGAGAGTTCAAAAGTTTGTATTCCCGATCAGGAGGGTAATCCCGATGGCTGGATCCTTCACTATCCACCAGTGCCTCTGAAAGAAAGGAGGGGTCAGCCTTAGGGTGGGTGTCAAAGTGAGCTTTTCCACCTGGAGCATGGTATAACCAGACGGCCTTTCCCGGAATGGCAGGGACTGACGCTGGCTGCTGACAAACCATGGATGAAACGCCATTATGTGGGATCACCAGGGAATCAACCTCTGGGAGGTGCAGATGTTGAGCGAGATGGAGCCTGTGAGGGTCCTGTGCCTCCGTTCGCCACTCCTCGGATGCCCTGGATGGTCATCTCCAGGAATGAGGAGTCCTCAGGAGGGGACGTATGGGTATGCCAGACTCAAACTTCATCTAGGAACGAATGTGGAGGGGAGGTAAGGGATTCCAAGGAATCCGAGACAATGTGCAGAGACCCTTCCAAATCTGAGGCCAAGTGTGCAGAGGTGACATACCAGAGGTTGTGACAGTGCATGTGCCCAAATGATGGCCCCTGTCAGGAGAGGAGGCCCTTGTGTCCAATACAGGGAAAGCCCACTGTGGGGGAGAAGCCGACACCAGTGACTGTTGAGCAGAGGTCGATTTTCGGGCCAACGCCCACCAGGCATTCAGAAGGACGCTATAGTCTGCCGACATCTGGCAAAGGAGCGTCAGATAAAGGAACAGCCTACTGTTGGATAGTGTGTCAGAAGGCCATATACAGAGCCTGATGCCACCCCAGACGAGCCCGTCGAGTGCCCAGCGGGTGCAGGCTGAAGGTCAAAGTCAGTAATCGAGGGCTCCGAAAAGCGACAAGAGGACAGCTCCAGCTACTGTGCCGGGTCAGGTAATATTCCTGAGGGTTCTGAAGCAGGAAATAGCTCCTGGTGAGCCATGGAGGGCACCGGTGAAGGTGGTGTAAGGGACATCCGGCTCAGAGATGCAGGCCCTTCTGGATCCAACTAAGGAGGACTGAGCATCTGGTTCCCCCAAAGGAAGCTTGGCAGAGGAGGGCCCTGCCCGTGTCAACAGGAACAGGCTTGAGAGGCAATCACCAGCGGCAGCTGAGGAGCCGAGGGCCTCGTGGGCAGAGGCTCCGAGGAAGCAAGCTGCGCGGCCTCAAGGGCGACAGCAGGCGTTAGTCTGGTAGACCATCATTAGGCCCCAGGGCAGGGTCTGATGAAGACACGAGGCCAGGAGGGTAAAAACAACAGTAGCCTCACCCAAGGAATCAGCTTGGCCACCTGTCTCAGGACTCTTGAAGGACTGGCCTGAGCAACAGGGGCGGCTCCAGACCCGCACAAGCACTACCCACCACAGAAATAATGACAGGAGGTTGGTCCACAGGCAGCGCTGAGGGAAGGAGGGCTGGTGTGGAGGAGGATACTGACCTCCCGTCGGAGGAAGACTCTGGCTCTGTCACGGCCCCAGTGGGCAACCACGACTCTGTAGAGGACTGATCCTGGTTCTGATACTTCGAGGATGAAGACTTCTCAGAAGTCCATGCCATGGTCTGGGTCTGCAGCTCTCTTTCCAGGGTGGCCAATTTTTGCTGCAGGAGATGGATCTCCAGAACCTTCTGGTGCCTTTTCCATGTGACTGGATTGAATTTTTGGCAGGCCTGGCAGGCTTCGGTGTCACGGTCTGGGCCTAGGCAAATGATGCATGCGGTGTGGCCATCCTTTTATGGGAGCTGCTTTCCACAGGCACACTTCGACTTGTGGGAGTCCACTGATTAAGTCGGGGACAACAGTCTCAAAAATAAACAAGTAGCCGGCCCGGTGGTGCTGAGGTTTGAGGTGCTGGACGTCACACCTCGCGCTGCGCCGGCGACCCGAGTTCAGGAATGAGCCTTGGTCATCGGGGGTCGGCAGGGAGGGTGAAGGATTGAGCGTCTGCTGGACTGCTCTCCTTCCCCAGGGAGGGGCTTGCTGCCATCGGTCCTTGGGTGGCCTCTAGCAGTGGCTGGGGGCGACGCAGTAGCACAGGCAGTTGGGGGGGGACGTGCTGGGACCGACGCCAGGAAGGTGTGCGTGCACGCCCATCCCTTGGCATCATTGCACACCTCATGCGTCACGGGGGACCAGGAAGAAAATGGGGAAAATTCGGTATTGGCTATGGTGGCATGATGGCCGTTTCCGACGGAAGCATACAGCGCCGAGGGTATGCAGTGACACTAAATCCAGTGTCGGCATAGGGGGACCCGCCGTTGCCCTGCCATGGGGAGGTAAGCCACAGGGTACAAGCTGCGGGACCCGAATGGGAGCCAGAGGTCCTTGGAGATGGCAGCTGGAAGACCAGAGGGAGATGCCAGGACGTGGCAGAGGTAGGCAGACCAAAGCCAAAGGGGAGAAAAATGAATAACAAAAAAAAAATAAACAACTACTTGGTGAAAAAAACAATAAAATAATAAGACAAGCGGCAGTCAACTGCAGCAACGTTTTCCGTGGAATACAATGAGTGCAAGTCAACGGCAGGAAAAGAATTGAGGTGGGTGTGGGGGACTGCCACTTTTATACTAGAATGGATGTCGACATGCAGACGTCAGGGGGTGGGCAGTCCCCCAATGTATACTGCTAGCTAGAAATTTTCCATGTGGTCCTGACGGCTTAGTCCCAACGATGCTGCCTACTGCAAGAGGCCCCTTGAAGTAAGATCTCCTGTTTCTCTCGTGCCTGGGCATGGACTCAGTGGCTTTTTTGCACATAAGGGACTATACCTCCTCCCAGAGAACAGACAGATGGGCCAGGGGAGGTAGGTGGAGGGTACGGAAGGGGTCTCTTTAGGCATTTCGATGTATTCCAGAGTGTGACCTCTATGATCGGGAGACTCCAGGCATCTAAAGTGATGGTTCTCCATCGACAGAGATGGAGAGAGAACCAACCTCCAACCACCACCTCTTTGTCAGGGACCAGAAAGGGTGGGGTCATCTGGCAAGGAGTCACGTGGAGGCAGATCCAGCCGCTGGGGCTGGTCTGTTACCCCTAGGGTGCTTTGCTGCAGCGCCAGAGGGGGAGGGCAAGGTGGAGGAGGCTATTCTCTTGCCTTAAGGGCGAGAGGCTGCTCCAAACTTGTGGGATGCCTTGCAAGAAAGAGGGCACTGTCTGCTCTTAGGCTGCGCACGATAGAGCAAGTGGACAGACTTAATGGCCCTGCCAGATACCTGTAGCTCATTTATGATGTCCAGCACATCTGGACCAAACAGTTTGGAGCCATTAAAAGGTGCATTAAGCACCTTTTCCTTGACATCAGCAGGGAAACCCCCGAGACTCTCAGCCAAAAGTGCCTAGGAAGGCAAATGCCTGTGGCAGCAGCCCTGGCACCAGTATATGAAATATCGCAGAGGGCCCTCAGGAGGTGCTTGCTAATGTCCTCAGCACTCTGCAAGCATTTAACAACCTCCTGCTTCTAGGAACAATCAGGAAGGGCCGGGGCCGTGGCCTTGCCCCTCTTCCAGACAATATTCTGGCATCTGACCATATGTGAGAGGTAGCTGGCAATTCTCAGTCCTAGGGTGGTGGAGGCACTTGCCCCAGAGATAAATCCCAAGATTTCTGTCATGGGGTGGCTGGGGGGGCCAAGGTGCTTTGGCATCTTCAACCTACCATGAGCAGCCTTGATAACCACAAACTCAGTTTCAGGCTGTTTCGTAATGTGGCAGACCCTGGGGGACATAATACAACTTAGCCCTGCGGGGCATGGTTGGCACCAAATCAGGTCTGTGCCAGGATGCTGCAGTGGCATTCCTAAGAGCTGGCAGGATAGAAGGAATGACCTTGGGAAGAGACTCTGGAATCTCCAAGAAGTCCGCCAAATCCCTTCTGGTGGCATCCTCCTCCACAGTATGAAAGCCCATGGCCAAGGACAGCTTTTTCATGACATTGAAAAAGGTAGGGTCCTCTGAAGGAGACCCAGGAGCATGTTTGACAGAGTCCTCACTCACTGAGGGCGCAATGGATCTGTCAGAGGAAGGAGACTCTTCCTCAGGTAAGATGAGGTCAGGATGGTACTCCTCCTCGATGTCAATCTGCTCCAGCTCAAAGTGTGACGAATGAGGGATCAGACACAGCCCCGCAAGAAGCAGTCCACGGGGGCTGAAGCAGGGTCGACAACTGTGCCGTCAATGGCGCAGGTGATGCAGGCCTGTATGTGCCCAACTGATGGACAAAGACTGTAGTGCACTTGGTCAAATGTCACTAAGGTCGACGACAGTGGAGTGCTGTGTCCCTGGGGCATCGACGGCGCAGGATGAGACGACCCATGCAGCAAGCCCTGAGAGCCCAAAGCCCAAGAGAAGCATCAGGCCTCAACAGGAGGGCCATCGACAATGAGCCCGTCATCGACAGAGTGCGGGCCAACGGCCCAGAGGTCGATGACCGGCTGCCCTATGCAGTCGGCGGTGGCATTGTCGATAGAGGCCTGGTTGGTATAGAGACTTGGACAGCAGCAGGCATTGGCAAAGCTGAAGCCAGAGTGCCCCTGGAAAAAGAGGAGGCCGGTGGGGAGTAATCCCAATCACAGTCCTTTTTATGACTTTTTCCTGAGGGCTTGCCTCAGGCCTTGGTGGCCTGGGAGCTTGATGAACCCATCGGCGACTGGGAAAGAAGGACTCCAAAGGACCCCTGCCCAGAACTGGCTACCTGTAGCTCCATCAGGAATTTTTTGAGAGCCTTTTTGCATCACCTGAGGATAGTTTGATTAAACTTCTGGCAAAGCTCACAGTCCAAGATGTCGTGGTCAGACCCACAACAGCAGACACAGAGTAACTGTTCATCCGCAGAGGCAATCTTCTTTCCACAGCGGCAACGACAGAAGAGAGAAGTCGAAGGATTGACTCTGACAAACAAAGAAAAGGAATCCCTTTAGAAAAAGAGATTCTAAAAGGCTAAGTATGAAAAAAGCCGCAGGCAAAAATGGTGCAGAACTGCGTTGGAGCTTCCGGGGAGACCCATACAAACAGAGTTGACAGCGGGAAAGAACCGAGGAGGGAGTGGGGCTGCTCATGCCTTTATAGGGCTGGTGACATCGGCAGATGATGTCGGTGTGGGTGGCCCCAGCTGTACTGCTGAAAATCTTCTATGTGGATTCTGCTTCATCAAAAGTGAAGTTCTGTATGCGTGACCTGATGACCGAGATATCCCCCATTGAAGATATACAGAATTCACAGAGACAAAACAACCTCTGGGTGTTCATTTAGCCCCGGGGGTTGCCCTGCTCAAAGTTTAAAAATCCAGAATGAGTCTTAGAGAGCAGGGTATCTCGAAGGATCGCAGTCTCCTAATAAAGTGCATGTGCTGGTGCGCAAAACACTGAGGAGTCCTGTTGTCACTGTTTCCCTAAATCCTGATTCTGATTGCTGTGTGACTGTATCTGTGGCAAACGATTACAACAAAGCACTTGGTGAGCGTCAGCCTTTGACTCCTGTGCTTTTCTCCAGTGTGGGTGAGGAGTGCCAGCTGTCTGGCTCTTTATTTACAGTTTTTAATGGCTGCTCCATATTCACCCTGTGCGGCCCTGTCTGGCTTCATATGTTCCAAAGGCCTGAACCTCATATACAGAGCACCGTCACCGCACAATGCCCTGTAAATAAGCAATATGACTGGCTGCAATGGTTTCACCGCGACATAATGTTTCTTTGAGAGGGTTTACTAGTGATTCAGACAATCTTCAGCAAAATCAGCCCTGTGTTGCCCCAGAGATGGAATTTGAAATACTTGGACTCTGCTCTTTTGTCACGCTCATCCTAGCATTCTAAAGGCAGATTTATCGCTCAGGAGCAAAAGAAAGTCATGACCACCTAGCTAATCCATGCCAAGTATTCTTACCTAATATAAATGTGAATAAGAATGCCAAAAAACACTCATGAAAATTGCTAAAACTCAAGTTTGCAATAATAAAATGCTATGGCAGTTAAACAAATCTTTGATTTACTTCGAAGAACCCTATTATAATAAGGTTCTAAAAGTGGAGGAAGGGAAGGGTTTGGTTTATATGAATCGCCAGTAAACCCTCTACCAGAAACATCATTGTGAATCATTTTTTTCTTTAAGCAAAGAGAATTTACTAGTGGTGTAGTAAAATCTGCAGACTTTGCCGGCCCAGTGACGATGAGGGTTGAAACACTGCAGGCCACACCTTGCACCATGCCCGCGAGGTTCGGAAGTGGACTCAGGTCACCAGGGATCAACCAAGGGTGGGGGAAAGCATGGAACGGGAGGGTCTGTGGCCTGGTCAGTGGTGTGCACCTCCTACACACACACACACTCTTGGGTCAGCCACGAGAGGGGTGTGTGGGAGCAGAAAAGGGAGATCTGTGGCTATGTGAAGTCCTGCCTGCCCGTTCATGGACCTGTGCTGCCACCCAGAGACTTGTGGCCCAAACTGGATTATATGCTCTCTTTTTTTTTTTGGGTGTTGGGTGGAATCGGTGGGGGTAATGACCGCAGGCAGCACCGGGGGAGGCAGAAGTCAGTCTGTTGGGGACGGGACAGTGCTAAGAAGCCACCTCAGATCTCCGCAGCAGAAAAAGCTCCATCAAAAAAATAACATCTGCAGACACCAAGTGTGAGGCTGGTCCCAGTTTGCCAATGTCTACTGCAGTACAGTAGATCAGACTGATTGTGCTGACTTGCAAGCGGACATTTTCTTGAACTACAAATTCCAGATACTATGCAGTTGACATCAGAGGAGAGCTACAGCAGTGAGAAATTCAATACTTTCAGTGCATGTTACAGCTTTTACAACCTCCGATCATGTTTTTTGGTCTCGTTATTCTCCCAGGGCCAAGTACAGACCTTCGTGAATACAATAAATATTTTGGTGCAGTGCTGTGCTGCTTACCGTGAGGGAAGGAAAAGTGGCAGCCATCTAATGGCTTATTATTCAAAAGATTCGTATTAAGAATTTTTTTTAAAAACAGAGAAACAAAAATATGAAATACCATTAAGTCTTTTTTTTTTTCTTGCAGACCAACAAGTACTGCTACGGTAAGTTACCTACTCAGAGTCACACAGTGGGTAAGTGGCTGAGGTGAGATTTAAACTGGGGCTCCAACTTCAGCTTTGTGATCAGATCACGAGCCCAAATGAGGGAGGGGAAATGAAGTCCAGCGAACCCTTTACTAGTCCCTTCTGCAATTGCACTTCACGTGAATATCAGTGCTCCAGATATGGATATCAGCATTCCTCGCAAATAAGGTATTAAAAACAAGCTCCCTCAGAGCACGTCAGCACTGAAGCAACTTACCCTATAGACTGGTTTGGTATTGTTGTTCCCTATGCCGATTCGCACGTAGCAGCCTGTGACCGTCTTGGCGAAAAAGGGCATGTGACACCAGCGTTCCAGTTTGTGTCGGGATAGCCGGATCCGGTTCAGCTCTTCAGGTAAAGTGACTGGCTGTGATTTAGGAGGGATATCCTCTTTTCTATTTTGCAGGAGAAGAAGATGGGTTACTAAAAGGAAATATGTCATATGACAAATGTTTACATTCATTCTCTACAGTGAAGGGCAATCTACGTTAATACCAAATTGCAGTGTTGGTCTGTTAAATAGGTTAAATTTAGATTTTTTTCTTAATTTATGTTTTCTGTATTTTTTGCCCCATTTTGTCCCGTTCCCTGGGGCCCCAGCACACTGGCGTCGTGCGTGAATGCGACGCAGGCTCAGCCCCTTCCATCCCTCCCTGTGGCTATCGCCAGAGCTCCCTCAGGTCAGTACCGCTGTCTGTCCTCCACCAGGTGGCAGCCGGAGAGCCTCCAGTCCCTCCCAGGAGGAGAGAGCTGCCTTGAGGCATCTCGATCTTGCTCCTGCTCCTCACCCCCAAAAACCTAGGCTCATTCCCAAACCCGGCTCACAAGTGCAGCGAGAGGTGTGGCATCCAGTGCTTCAACCCTCAGCACTTCGGGGCCGGCCCTAAATTTAAATTTTTTAATTATTTTATTTTGCTTAAAATGTGCTGACCTTTGAACTAGGAATGTCCAGCCCACTTATGCACACTACAAACAGCTTTCTAGTAGGGGTATGCAAAAGCAGGCTGGACATTGTGGGGGTCAAATGTCAGTGCCACTTCTACCAAATGAAATAAGCTGAACCAATTTAACATGCTCTACACATCATGAAAATGACATAATTCAACACATGGCAATGCACTGGACCGGATCACACCACCATCCCAACAGGCCCCCCTTTGCTGCACTGCTGCATTAAAGGGACTCTACAAGTAAGCAATACCCCACAACAGGACATGCATTTCTAGAGAATTAATGCATGCCCTGGGTAAAACCGAAGGCACGAGGCCAATGGCCAACTTGCCGTATATTGTAATCTTCACTTTTTCAAGTTAAAGTTGCAGCATAACTTTTAGAAATGACTCCAGAGAAAAGTCTCAGTGAACACAACCACAGTAAAACTGAACTTTGCAGCAAACATTTCATAAAGTACTGTATCAAATTTATCTTAGTTCTGCAGAGGTTAGACGCACATTTAAATGAATACACTCGATGTGGCAAAATGGGTTTATCATGCTGTGAAACTATAAACCGCACTAAAGGAAAGCATTTTACTGTAATCACTCTGTAAATTTACCAATCTGCCATATCGAATGAGCTGGGTGTAGACGGCATGTGTCAGGCTTTGTACCATCATGAGGCAGTTGCATGCATGTAGAGTGGCAAACTAATTCCACCATGAGGTAGCAGCCATCTTACCTACATCTCGTCACTGAGGAAAAGACCAGCCACATCTCAAGATTGTGCAAAACTGGAGAACCAGTCCAAATACATATATCAATCACCCAAAAGCATCTGTACCCAACAGGCAATTCAATCACATACCTCTATCCCAGACCCATGTAACTACATGTTATTGCAGCTTTTAAAGAGTTAGTATACTACTTAAAACTAATATTAGATTTTAAAAGTAGGCAACATTTACCTTTTATATCTGAGGAACTTTTTCCTTTCCTTTTGTTTAATCAGATTGTTCACCTGATGTTAGTAGGTGTGTTGTGTGGAACAGCTGTTAGCCTGGCAGCTGACATATCTAACTCTACTGCCCCACACTATATCATCAGCACTGTGACCTCACTGACTGTAACATCACTGCTACTTAGGAACATGATGTCACTGTCGGTGGGATCATAATGCTGATGATGTAGTGTGGAGCAGTAGAGTTAGATATGTCAGTTGTCAGCAAGAGCTGTTCCACACATCAAGCACAATATTATCACGTAGAAGACTTTCTGATGAACAAAAGGAAAGAAAAATACTTCAGAAATAAAGTTACAGCTGGCTACTTAAAATTTGTATTATTTTCCTGTTTTGGCTCCACTAGCTCTTTAAGTCAAATTGGTAAGTAAAAGAATATCTCTTGAATCTAAAGACACATTAAGGAACGTGATATATAAACCCCAACTGTCAAATTTGATCGTTATAAAATGTAGCAGAATCTGAAACAGAGGCATCAAGTTGTGTGCTGTGCTGCATAACCAGCAGCTTACATTAACATCTGGTTCAGATGCAATGGCTGATCCTCCCCTTCAGCTTTGGGGGTAAGGGCCCGAAACCAAGTCCTTCCTTGGTGCCTTAAGTTTCCTTCTGGCTTCAATTTGGTTAGAAAATAAAGTTTTACCCACACAGATAATTCTTAGCTTTGCTGGAATTTGAAAATTATCTATCACCCCAAGATTTTACTTTGTTATAAAGTTCTACTTTTGATAAGTTGGCTATTTATTTTTTCATGTAATGCTTTTTTGCCACCTACTGCGGCACACTACTGGCTTGGGGCATCCAGCCACCAGCTCTGCCCGCCCGGAGAACTGGGTAGCTCAGACTGCACCCAGGAGGATCCAGGACAGCCGTCTTGCCATCCCGCTGGAGGGCTCCCCCTCTGCCTCAGCCAGCAAGGACAGCCTCGGACCCTCCCCGACAGGATTCCACCAAAGTCCTCCAGGCGGCTCGGAGCACAGCCATCAAGCTGCATGGTCACGCCAAGCCATTTTCCTCCTGATTGGTCCCCTGGAACACGGACGTGCAATGACTTCTGGACACAGCATGCCGACGTCCGCCGCGTTTCCCCTCCAGATCTCCAGCACTTGTAGTGCCCCGGGCATCCCCAGGAGCTGCTACAGCACGGCAAGATTTCCCAACCCATCCCAGGACTGGGACAGCAGTCTACGGATGCTCAATCCCAGTCCTCCCTGCCGAACCCGGGTCGCCGGCGTGGTGCGAGGTGTGGCGTCCAGCGCCTCAACCCTCAGCACCACCAGGCCGGCCATGTTGGTTATTTGATATGTTTCTCTCTTGACTGTAAAGAAGACTTGTGTTTAGCTTTAATCTTTATCACTAACTTTACTGTAGACAACACTACAGTTACATACTTTTTTGTATTACTAACAATGTATTTATCAATACAGCTCGAGTATAAAAAAAAAAGGTACAACAGCAGATCCTCTTACAAGATATTCCACAATCCTTTCTTTCAGTAGTGATTCCATTGATTTTCCTATCAATAAAGTCAGACTGACTGGCCTGTAATTGCCAGCCTCCTCCCTGCTACCACTTTTGTATAGTGGGACTATATTTGCCCTCCTCCAGTCCTCGGAGACCACCCAGTCTCCAGGGAGTGGTTGAACAGGACAGTCAAAGGAGCAGCTAGCACCTCTCTGAGCTCCAACTATCCTTGGATGTATTCCATCTGTCCCCACCCCCACCCCAAACTGCCTCATCCACCTTCAGATTTGCATGTTCCTTCAGGACGCAATCCTCTATAAATGCACCAGTGTCCAAGTCTCTTCCTTCGATGCCTCTGACACTTATCTGTTGTTCATCTTCCCTTTTATCTGTGAACACTGAAAAAAGTATTAATTCAGGGTGCCTGCCTTTTTCTTGTCCCCCTTCCTCCTTAGCCTTACAATCCCCTTCCCCTGGTCTTTCCCCTTTCATATACATACCTGAAAAATATCTTGTCCTCTTTCTTTATTGCCTGGGCAATTTTCTTTTCTCTTTGCACCTTTGTGCTCCTGACCTGCACCTCTCTGCTTCTCCTGATACACTTCCTTATCATCCTCCCTCTGTGTCTCCTTGTACCTCCTGAATGCTAACTTTTTTGCCCTAACCGTCACAGCCACCTCTTTTGAGAACCACAGTGGTCTCTTTTTTCCTCTTGCTTTTGCTCACTTGCCTAACAGAGAGGTCTGTTGCCTTCACTAGACCCACTTTTAGTTTCACCCACTGTTCCTCCACCCACCCAACTCCGCCTCCCCCAGGTATTCCCTTATCACTGTAAAAGCGGCCATTCTGAAGTCCAGGACCCTCACCTTTGTGTGATGCACTTCTGCCACAGTTCTTATATTGAACCACACTGTACTGTGATCACTTTTCTCCAGGTGGCCACCCACCATAACGTCTGCAACACTGTGCCCGTTGGTGAGTATAAGGTCCAATATTGCTCCCTCACGAATGGGTTCCTCCACTAGTTGCCTGAGGAACGTCCCCTGCAGGTAGTCCAGGATGTCCCTACTCCTAGCAGAAACTGCAGCTGGGATGCTCCAATCTGCATCAGGCAGATTAAAGTCCCCAACCAGCAGCACTTCCCTTTTATCTGCCATCTTTTGGATGGCTTCCACCAAAACCATATCCATCTCTTCTCCCTGTGCTGGAGGTCTGCAGATCACACCAGTGTGAACAGCTGCTCCATTCATTGTCTCTAAGGTGACCCACAGTACCCCTCCCCCCATGTTCCCTGTATCTCTGCTGCTTTTATGCTGTCTCATGTAAAGAGCCACTCCTCCCCCCTTTCTTACCCACCTGGTTCTTCCTGAACAGAGTATATCCTGGTATGGCTAAATCCCAATCATGGTTCTCACTGCACCATGACTCAGTAAAGGCGACAATGTCCAGATCAGACTCTGCCATAATGGCCACTAGGTCTCAGGTTTTATTTCCCAGACTTAAAGCGTTTGCACACAAGGCCTTCCAAATTTTGCTACCACTCTGCTTGTCAGCCCCCCCTTTTCCCTTCTTTCCGTACCCCCCCCGGCCTCTTTTCCATCCCTATTCATTCCTACCATTCTGTTTTTGTCATCCAGCACCCTTGGGAATTTTCTTCCTTATGGTTCTCCCTACTGACTCATTTAGCTCGTGGGAGGGGGTCACGTGATGAGCTCGGCTTGAACAGCAGCTTTCCTCAGAGCTCCACGGTCTTTCACTTTTAAACAGGGCTTATAACTGGATAAACCAACTAAAAGTTTAAAATTCGAGCTGAATTCGTTAGAAGAAACACTGCCTGAACAAATTCTGCTGTTTTTCCGGAGAATGGATTCACAAAAGCACACACTAATGGATTTTTCAACCACACCCACTCCACCTACAGATGCACGGCCATCTAAGAGACAAAAGCAAGACTCTGAATCCGAGCTCTGGACATCACCAGCTACAACCGAACTACTTGAAAAACTAAAACCAATTCTTCGGCAAGCTGTCCACCATGAAAGTAGCTATGTGCAACCTAGCCTACGACTTCCAGGACTATAAGCCAGCACTCAAAACACTACACAAGCAGGTCTCCAATGTTGAAGCTAGACTCAACTCACTGGGAGATTCGCACTCAAGGAATTCCAAAGAAACCCAAGAACTCCAGGGAAAAAATGGGCAAGCTAGAAGCCTGTCTAGAGGACCAGAAAAGCAGGCTCCGGAGGAAAAACACCATATTGGTGGGAGTCCCGGAGTGAGGAGAGAAATCTGATATAGTCGCCTTCACATAGAAACTTTTAACTGACTTAGTAGGACCTCCAAAATCAAACCCCACCCACTTACTGGACTATGCCCACAGGTCCTACAAGCAGCTGCAGAAGCCAAACGACAAGCCAAGAGCCACCATTGCCCGCTGCAACAGCCTCCAGGAGATGGGGCATATCCAAGCCCAAGCCAGAATTAAAGGACCACTGTACTGGGAGAGACACCGCATCCACATCTTCAGCGACGTTACCTGGACCGTGTGGGACAAACAGAAGGAATATCAAGACATCAAAAAGAAGCTACATCAGGCCAAAGTCCTGTTTCAGATGCTGTGTCCGGCAAGATTAGTGGTCATTCTTCCCAATAGCACCCAAGAATACCCCAAGGCTGCCACAGCTCAAGCGGCGCTACAAAAGATTCTGCCCAAAGCCTTTTCTGCACAGTCCCATGCAAAGAGCGGAACACAGGGCAAACACCAGCAACACGATCTGGGGAAAGTCCCCCTCAGATTTAGGGGTTTGATTTAATGTAACTCACTCCACCCCTCTCTCGAGAACGTACTAACCTCACTACTCCAGCTGCCTTCCAGGGACCCCAGCCTAATCAATACACTGTGAATGCTTTTATTTTCGGACTCTCCTCCACTCCCTGACCTGCCTCCCAAAACAACTGAAAGGATCTCTACCCACTCGAACTAGATAAAGGAGGGGAACATCAAGATGCACTACACCATACAGTCTGGGTCTTTGCTATATAACAATCGGACTCTCTTAGTGACATGCCTGCTTGCCAAAGATGGCGACCTCAATCCCTGCACTGGCTTTTCTCTTCCTCTTCAATTAGAAGATCCCCCATGACCGCTCCTGCCAACAACCAAATTGCCTTTGCCTGGGAATGGGCCATAAATACCTTCCATACTTCTCTTATCTGCAATGCACTGCAGAACGTCAGGCCGGCATGCTCCACAGGTTTCAGACCTCCTCCCACATCGGACAGCTGCAGGATCCCTTGGAACACATCTGCACTCTGGAACCCATCACACACACATCAATGGACCGGATCCTCCGACACACAAAGCCCTTCACTACTGGAGATGCTCAAAGGCCTCACGGATCATCCCATGACGTACTCTGGCCAGCCATGTCATCCAGGATTACAGATGGTCCCCTGACATCACGAGAAGGCACCACTGGTGAAACTGCGCTCCTAATACACCGCATCATGAAAGAACTGACCACCAAACTCTGAATGCAGTACAGTGCATCCTCCAACAATCTTGGCTCCAATCCAACCCGTTCACCCTGACTAGGGATTGAATCAACCAATCTGTAGACTCGGGACCCCAACCCAAAGAGACATCACAGAGACGACCACTATGTCGCATCTAAGACCCTGAGCTGGACAAACCAATCGGCGCACACTAAAGGACTACACCAGTGTAGTAGTGGAGCACGTGAAGCAGGGATAATACATAAACGGGACTTACTATCAGCACAGATACTAAAAATTGCAAAAAGAAAAGTGGGAGAGAAAAGGCATAAACGCTTGTTAATATTATTAGCAGTGTAGTCTATCAGGGTTGAGGGAGGGAGCAGGTGGATGGAGGGGGCTGCAGGCTTCATACTCTTCCAACCAATCTGGACTGCATCAAGAGTGTTGTCAGGACTTCCCGTGACGTCACGGAGCAGCTAGGAGCCTAGGGTTTGAAGCTCCCTACACAGTCTGCCGATCCAACCTCGAAAAACTTGTAAAATTCACTCAAAGATGTCAAGAAATACAAGAAGCAAGCAGTTTGAAACCTACAGAGGCAGAAATTGAGCAAGAGGCAAAGAAAAAATTATGGATGGCACCCGATTGCAGGAGGAACCCCCTAGCAGGCCTCTCTCCCCGGCGAGTTCCCACGCGACTGGCTATGATACCGAAGGACAGTCTGAGCAACTCTCCCAAACGAGATTCGAAACCTTATTAAATGAGATCCGGGAATCAAGAACAGAGAATAAGCAGGAGTTTAAAGCAGTCCGAAAGCAGTTATCTACTCTTGAGTCTCGCATAGGCACAACAGAAGAGCGGGTAGCTCAAAGTGAAGAATCCACTACTCAACTCGCCGAGATTGTGCAGGCCCTGCTGCAACAGTCAGAGGAGCTGAGGGCTAAATGTCTAGATCTGGAAGGGCGCTCCCAGCGGGACAATCTTCGTCTATATGGCCTGCCTGAGGGCATGGAAACTACCCCAATGGCGCCGTTCATTGAAAACTTACTCAAATATATTTTAGACCTGCCCAACACCTTCACCTTCCATATAGAGAGAGCTCATAGACCGCTCCAAAGCAAACCAACGGATCCCGCGATCTACTGTGTTCGAACTAAGTTCCTTCAGTGATAAAGAGGTGATTTTGAGACGTGTGTGGGCTAAAAAAAGAGATAAAATACCGGAGTCACAGATTATTTATGGACCATGATTACCCACAAGAAGTACAGCAACAACGGCTTAAATATCTACCAATCCTTAAATCCCTATGAGAGAAAGCGATTTGTTTCCACACACCTTACCCAGCCAGACTTCGGATCTTTTGGGAGGATGGAAAGAAGGTATATTCCACGGTGGAGGAAGCAAGGGAGGCCTTGAAAGAAAGGAAAATTCAGATAGCTGAGAACCAGAACCAAAACAACGGGAGGAGCGACTAGTTGGCAGCGCACCCAAAACAGGAAGAAGATGGGGACCAAAATATTGTTACACGGAGAAGCGATACACAGATTGCAGGCCATGCTGAATAAGTGTGGAGACAGGACAGACAAGCCTACCTGAGTTATTCTAAACATCCTTGTTGTCATATCCAGACGCCAGATGGTTTGGTTATGGCTAATTCCTTTTGAGCCTCTCATCTCGTGGCAGTGGTCTTGCAGGAAATAAATGCTGCATTAACTGTTTGGCTCCACAAACTTGTGTGGGGGAAAGGGGGGCATGGGAAGCGAACCAATGTCATGCCTGGACTGATTTAGAGACCTTAAAACTTACAGTAAAGTGGAAACTTGAGCATAGAAATCTGGAACTGCAGATGCTAACAGAACCTTATTCTAGGGAAATGTTCTCTCTAAATGGCCGAACAGCAGTTCGATCTATATGGGGCTTAAACTGCATGTCAGCCCTCCCTACGAGTAATGGGTCGCCTCCTCACCCTTTTTGCTCTGCTTGCCTTTCTCATCATTTGGGAGAGATGTACAGGGCAAAACAAGGCGATCTCATGCCCTGTCCGAGGATTGTTGCTCCCCGCTCCCCCAGTTTGAAAATGTGACCCCACCTGGCGAGGCATTCCTCAGGGAGCACAATGCTGGGAAAGGATATGCAGTTGAAAATGGTTAACTACGCTAAATAGGAAGTAAGATGCTGCATTATGGAGGGGGGTTGGGGTTACGCTTGGGGGGAGGAGGGGGTTTCCTCATCAGCCAAAATAATTTCAGTGACAATATCACAGAGCCCAATCATTGAGTCTGATGTAGTCTGTAGTTGCAGTAGTACTGAAAGTACTAACAAGCTTTGGATTGGTGGACTGGGTTTGAGCATAACGGGATCATGTGCAGCTCTTGTCCTAGGAAATCCCGGTATCTCACCCTGTTCCCACCGAGAAGAGATACATATATCACCTAAAGTAAACTAAGAGCACACTAGCATCTGTTGCTCAGCAGGAGGTCTTCCGGTAAGGGAAGCACTAGTAATCCTCCTCATTCTTCTCGTGATAGAGATAGAACAAAAGGGCTAGTTGGGTAATAGCCCCTATCTTGGAAGCAGCAGTTTAGATTAAATAAGTTGTTACAAGTTGTATTAAGCCATGTTGGTTGATGTAAACAGTTTTTCTTTACCTGGGTATATGAAGCAGACAAAAGGACGATTGATACACAGAATTGGGTGGCGGTGTTTTTTTTTAAGGGGCTACCACGATGTTATAGAAACTGCCAGATAACCGGAAGGCAATCTGGATACAGTCATGAATAATGGGATGCCATATACTATATGCACTTACAATGTGCATGGTATCATAAACCCCATAAAAAGAAGTAAAATTATCTAGAGCATGACAAGGGCGGGAGCAAACGTCGTTTTACTACAAGAAACACACCTCTCTCCGTCCGAGCATAGAAAGTTTGAAAGGTTGGGTTTCTCTCATGGCGTGGCCCCTTCCTATAAGGGAGGAAGGAGAAGGGGAACAGCAGTACTGGTTAAACGAGGAACACAGTTTGAAATCAAAGATAAACCAAATGACAAAGAGGGGAGATACGCCATGGTTAAGGGTCAACTGGACAGCCAATTGGTAACCTCTGCATCCATATACATACCCCCGGCTTCTGAATATGAGGCATATAGATCCTTTTTTCTAAATTAGCAGAATGGGCAGAAGGGCAAATGATATGTGGGGGGTGATTTTAATTTAAATATAGCAGAGAACTACACTACTCTGCGAACTCAGGGTAAAAGAAAGAAGACTACAAGTCAGGTGAGGAAACTACTTCAAGAACTATGGTGCCATGGCTTGGAGGGAAAAGAAGCGAATCCTCAGGATTGCAGAAGCAGCATCACAGGAGAGGGAACTAGATATCATTGTCCACCTTGGGACAAATGACCTAGCTAGGCATGGGATCAGTGCAGTGCAGGATGAAATTGTGGAGTTGGGGAGGGGCCTCAGACAGGTAGCAAGCACGGTTACCTTCTCAGAGGTACTGTCAGTCCATGGCAGGGGTGAGGCTAGGTACTACACACCATGCAGTTTAATGAATGGTTGCAAACTGGTGCAGAGCACAGGCTTTGGCTTCATTGGCCATCGGGTACACCTGAGAGATGAAGGTTTATACTGGCACGATGGTCTGCATCTGTCCATGAAGGAACCAAGATCCTAAGTGACAGGTTTAAATGCTTCCTTGGCAAGCTTTTAAACCAGCCATGGGGAGGTGCTAATAAGAGGTGGAAATTTCAAGTCTCCCCCACAAAACATGATGGGTAGTAAGGTAAACACTGAGGTACAGTGCTCAACAGAGGGCAGCACAGGGGTAAATGGAAAAATAGACAAGGGTAAAAAGAGCAGGCATGGGGGGGGGGGGTAAAGGATAAAGTCAACATTAAATGGAGGGCAATGAGTACCAATGCCCGCAGTCTGGGAAACAAGCTTCCTGAGCTAGTAGCCTTGATGGAAGATTAACACTTGGATATTGTGGCAGTCACAGAAACATGGTACACGGGGAACCATGACTGGGATGTCAACATACCAGGGTACACAGTCTACGAAGGGACAGGGAGGGGAAAAGAGGAGGTGGAGTAGCTCTATACATAAGGGAAGGGATCAAAGCTACAGAACTAAAAAGTAAAGGGGGAGGACAAGAGGCACTCTGGGTCACCTTGGAGACAGGGAATGGCATTACAATCCGCACAGGGGTTGTATACAGACCCCCATCTCAAGGGAAAGAAATGGACAAGAAAATGATAGAGGACATTCTCAAAATGGCTGAAAAAGGGGAGATACTGTTAATTGGGGACCTGAATATGCCAGATGTTAACTGGATGACATGTACTGCAGCCACATCCAAGAGCAGGGTCATTCTCGATGCCCTGCAGGGGGCAGGCCTTAGACAGCTAGTGTTGGAACCCACTCAGGAGGAAGCAATACTAGACCTGGTACTCAAATGGAGAGAGGATCACAAATTTAGAAATCAGTAGACATCTGGGAACAAGTGACCACTGCACAGTGTGCTTCACAATAAGCACAACCATGGAGACAAACCATACAAAAACAAGCATACTGGACTTTAGAAGGGCTGACTTTGGCAAAATGGGTGAATACCTGAGGAATACACTAGCAAATGGCCAAAAAGGAGGGGTGGAAGAACAATGGAGAAAAATCAAAACTGCCATCATAGAGGCAACAAGCCTTTGTGTGAAACAAAGAAAACAAAGTGGAGCAGAAAAACACTATGGTTCTCAAAAGAGGTGGCAGGGAAGGTTAAGGAGAAAAAGGCTGCATTTAAAAAGTATAAGACATCACAGAAGGAGCACGACAGGGAACTGTATCAATTAAAGCAGAAAGAAGTGGGGAAGGCAGTCAGAATAGCAAAAGCCCAAACTGAGGAAAAAATAGCCAAGTCAGTTAAGAAGGGGGATAAAACCTTTATAGGTACATTAGGGAGCTTAGAAAGGTTAAGGGAGGAATAGTGAAGATTAATAAGGGAGAGGGGAAGTGGGCAGAAGGAGACAGTGAAAAGGCAGAGATGCTGAATGAATACTTTTGCTCAGTATTCACAAAAGAAGATGAGGAGGAGTTACCTAAACCAGACAACAGAAGCACTCTGGGTAGTGGGGTTGACACCAGTCCATTTACAGAAGAAAGAGTCCTGAAAGAACTCCTAAAACTCAAGGTGGACAAAGCAATGAGGCCTGATGGGATTCACCCCAGAATCCTAAAAGAACTAAGGGAGGACCTAGTGACACCACTGACCACACTTTTTAACAAATCATGGGAGGATGGGATGGTACCAGAGGACTGGAGGAGGGCAGATGCGATTCCCCTTCACAAAAGTGGGAGCAAGGCAGAAACAGGAAACTACAGACCTGTAAGCTTGACCTCACTGGTAGGGAAAATGATGGACTCACTTCTGAAAGAAAGAACTGTTGAGTACCTAGAGGCCAGCGGGGCACAGGACCCAAAGCAGCATGGATTTACAGCAGGAAGGTCATGTCAGACGAATCCAATAGATTTCTTTGACTGGGTGACCAAAGTAATAGACCAGGGAGGGGCTGTGGATATGGCCTACCTAGACTTTAGCAAGGCATTTGACACAGTCCCGCACAAAAGATTAATAATCAAGTTAGCCAGCCTGGGAGTGGGTCCCAGGGTGGTAGCCTGGGTTGCAAACTGGCTGCACAACAGGACACAGAAGGTAATAGTGAGTGGAACACATTCCAAAGAAAGCGGGGGTCACTAGTGGAGTATCTCAGGGCTCAGTACTGGATCCAGTCCTCTTTAACATCTTTATAGGTGACACTGCAGAGGGTCTGGAGGGAAAGGTATGCCTCTTTGCAGATGATACAAAGATCTGTAACAGAGTTGATACACAAGGGGGGGTAGAAAGGATGAGAAGGGACTTGGCAAGGTTGGAGGAATGGTCAGACATATGGCAACTCAGATTCAATGCAAAGTAGTGCAAAGTAATGCACCTGGGAAACAAAAACCCAGGAGAAGAGTACACAATAGCAGGGGAGGTACTAACAACAACAAAAATGGAACGGGACTTGGGGGTAGTCATATCAGATGATCTAAAGGTGGGTAAGCAATGTGAGAAGTCGTAAGGAGAGCCAGGGGGATACTGGGATGCATAGGAAGGGGCATCACAAGTAGAAAAAGGGAAGTGATTATCCCTCTGTACAGACAGTTGGTGAGACCCCATCTGGAGTACTGTGTGCAGTTTTGGAGACCTCATCTATGCAAAGACATAGACAGGATGGAAGCAGTCCAGAGGAGGGCAACTAAAATGGTGCAGGGTCTGCATCAGAAACCATATGAAGAGAGACTGAGAGAGCATAATATGTATACCCTTGATGAAAGGAGGGACAGGGGGACATGATAGAAACGTTCAAGTACCTCAAGGGAATCAACAAAGTCCAGGAGGGTAGCATCTTTCAGAAAAAGAGATGTGTAAGAACAAGGGGATACAATTTAAAGATAGAGGGGGGACGGCTCAGGGGTAATGTGAGGAAATCTTTTTTCATGGAGAGAGTGGTGGATGCGTGGAACTGCCTTCCTGGGGAGGTTGTTGGGGCTAAAACAGTGGGGGAATTCAAACATGCATGGGATAGACACAAGGCAATTGTAGTGGGGGGTGGCATGAAGTAGGCTGTTGGTTAACTAGAATCTGCAGCTTATCCAGTAGGTAGGGAAATGGGCAGACAGGTTGGGCCAAGTGATCCTTATCTGCCGTCAAAGTCTATGTTTCTATGTTAACTAGGCTACCAGGCTATCTGGAGATATTTCCACGGCACATCCCCCAGACATACATACTATTCCCAGGCCCACGATGTTTACTCTTGCATAGATTTCCTTATAACCCCTAAAGAACAAATGGGAGATGTAACAAAGATTTGGTCAGGAGATTTTGTATTATCGGATCATGCCCCGATTTTCTGTCACTTTCACCCCCAAGCGATTAGGAAAGCTACCTTTTGGAGATTAAATCTTTCCCTGTTAAGGGATGAACAGGTCCTTAACTCTATAGAGGAAACAATAGCTCAGGCACTAGAACAAAATGACTTGCCAGAAACATCAGTATCTATTCTGTGGGATACCATCAAAGCAATTATAAGAGGTAAATTGATTAGTATATCAGCGAATAAGAAAAAACTTAGAGAGCCACGGCGATTATCCCTAGAAAGCTAGATAAGAGTTGGAGGACTTACAGGCTATCAAAATAATAAAGACTAGAACTGAAGAACTCGCTTATCTAAACAGTGAACTTAAAATATTGGAGTACTCAATAGAACAGAAATTAATGTTCTTAAGGCACAAGTACTATGATGAGGGTCCACGCTCCCTTAGATTAATAGCGCGGCAGTTAAGAATACAAAGGACAAAATAGAATATACTGAAAATCAGACACCCACAAATGGATAAAATTCATAACACGATCAAAGGAATAGCTGAGGCATTCCTCAACTACTGCTCACAGCTTTATACATCCACAGACTCTGCTTCAAAACAAGAAATTAAAAATTTTCTAGATTTGTTAAACCTCCCAACCCTCTCTGTGCAGCAGAGTTCCCAACTGACTTCCCAGATAACATTAAAAGAAATCACGACAGCAATAGGTAGCCTAAAAAACAGGGAAATGCCCGGGGTCCACTGGACTGCCAGGGAAATTTTATAAATCATTTTCCAAAACTCTAACCCCCCTACTTAGTAAAGTATATGCGCATGTTACCTCAAAAGAGGGAATTGCCCCCCCCCAATGGAATGATGCTATAATTTCGATTATTCCGAAGCTGGGCAAAGACCTCACCTTCTGCGCATCTTATAGACCCATATCCATACTAAATACGGATTACAAAATCTTAACTTCTATTCTAGCCAGGAGACTTATACAATTTTCCCCCAGTAAAATTCATATGGATCAATGCAGGTTCATTCCGGGGCGCCAGGCCCAAGATAATGTAAGACGTATAGTATATCTATTGGAACACTCAATTCCAGAACATGCCAGCCCTCCTTTTGGGACTGGACACAGAAAAGGCATTTGATATGGCATCATGGAGATTTTTAAGGGAGGTCCTTGCCCACTTCTCAGATTCCAGGACCAGTTTATAGAAACCATATTTCGATTTTACAGAAGCCCCTTCGGTTATATTCGTTCAAATGGTCACCTAACTGAACGTTTTTCCCTTCATAGGAGAACCAGGCAAGGCTGCCCCTTATCCCCACTTCTAGTCGCATATTATATTGAGCCCCTGGCCTAATATTTACTGCAATCCCCCTCGATATTCATGGAATTATTTTTTCTAAGATGCAACATAAGTTGGCGTTGTTTGCAAATGATCTTTTACTGTATCTAACTAATCCAGAAAGCTCAATACCAGTGGTTATGCAGAAAATTCAAGTTTTCTCTCAGTTATCTGGTTACACTCTGAATATAAATAAGACAGAGGCTCTAATGGTAAACTACGAACCCTCACTTGCATTCTGAAATAAATTCCCTGTTAGATGTGATGGCTCTTCCCTGAGGCACTTGGGTATACACATCCTTAAAGATCTATCCCAACTATACAAGCTAAATTATATTCCCTTGATCGAAACTTTACAGAGTGATATGAGAAGATGGGATCTTCTTCCAACTTCTTTTTACACCCGCACTATATCTCTTAAGATGAATGCATTGCCCAGTCTTTTGTACCTGTTTCAAGGTGTTCCCTACGTTATTCACCCAAAAGAAATATCATGGCAGAAATCTTTTGTTGCCTTTCAATGGAATCATAAGAAACCTTGACTTAACTTCAGGAAACTTTCGCTCCCCAAAATAATGGGAGGAATATCATTTCCTTCCCTAGCCGATTACTGGGCCGACGCCCAAAGGCAACTGGCATTGTTATGGGAAACCCGTACGTACCAAGCAGCCTGGAAATAAATAGACTTGTCCAGAGAAACATCCCCCCCCCGGTAAAACAAACCCTACATACCACACCCAAAGCTACCTCCACTATACTAGAGGGTTGGAGGAGAGGAACCAAGAATAAACAGATACTAAACCATTTTTGGAAATATCAATGGTTTATAGTCAACAAGCAATTTGACTCTTCGGTAGCTGGATCTTGGTATAACTCTCAAATAAAGAAAGGTATGGTAGCCCCTTGGCAAATTATGAAAGGAAACATAGTCTTAACCTTTGAGGAAGCCCAAGAGAGATTCGCCTGGACCAAGAAGGACAGATTGTATTTTTATCAAATGAGAAATTATGTAGCAACACAACTTCCAGCAAGGGAGAGAGAATCTCAATTGTATGAGGATCAATCCCCATTCTTACAGATTTGGTCCTCATCCTCTGGTGAAAAGGCCATTTCAACAATTTATAAATTTTTAATTTGGTTAAACAGACACTGCATGGATCCAGTCAAAGCAAGCCGGGAAAAAGAACTCAAACAAGCAATTAGTCCTATAGACTGGCCTAAAGTTTGGAAAAACACGTGGTCGGCCACCTCCTCCCCGTTGTGGAGAGAATTCATATGGAAAGTTAGGGCAAGATTTTTTCTAGTGCCCACAACATTGGCTCGGAGAAATCTGGGGGCACCGGAAAGTTGTTGGAGGCTATGTGGGGGGAAAGTAAGGCTGCATATAAACATATATTCTATGACTGCCAGAAAATAGTTACTTTTTGGACTACAATTTCGGACCATACAGTAAATATATTAGGTTGTCATAATCCCCTGTCTGAGATTAATCTACTGTTAGGCATACCTCTGGAAGGAATGATTGACAGGCACACCTTATATTTGTGGGCCATCTTACTAGGGGCAGCGTACAAGGCAATTACTAAGAAATGGCTCCAAAATGCCTCACCCAAAGTAGGGGATTAGAAGTCTATAGTCCAAAATATACAACACAATGAACAAATGTCACATGCTCTAAATAACAGAATGGAAAAGTACAGTTACGTAAGAACTTACCGTAACAGTAGATCTTCGAGAACAGCTCTTGCAGCAGGTTACACCATTAGGACTGAAGCCGCCAGGCGCCAGGACCCCACGGAAAAATTCTAGCTAGCTAACTACAGCGGGGACCGCCCCCGACGTCGGTCCCGCCTCCGACGTCAGGCGTGGTACAAAAGGGGGCGGTCCCGCCAGATTCCCCAGTTCTCCCGCCGGAGACTTCTTGCCGCAGGCTGACATCAAAATGGGAGACCTAGGATTAGCGCCAGAAGACAGAAAGATAACAATTCCTGCTCAGAAAGACTGAGCCATGCTTCCTCCAAGGGGAAGGGCGGAAGAGATTGCTGCAAGAGCTGTTCTCGAAGATCTACTGTTACGGTAAGTTCTTACGTAACTGTACTATCTTACTTCGAGACACAGCTCTTGCAGCAGGTTACACCATTAGGACTGATTCCCAAGCAGTAACGCTGTCAGAAAATCCGGGAGGAGGAAATTAAAGGATAAAAACCAGGTCCTGAACCTAGGACAGGAGACCCTGAAGTACGGCCAAACCAAAACCAGCCCTTCGCCGAGAGGCGATGTCCAGGCTATAATGCCTGATAAAGGTATGCACAGAACTCCAAGTGGCTGCAGCGCATATAGCAGAAGTGGAAACATTTTTGAGCGCTGCAAAGGAAGTAGCCACCCCTCTAGTGGAATGACCCCGGACTGTACCCTGGAGGGGCTTTTGTTTGATACCATAACAGTGAGAAATACACTGGACAAGCCAGCGAAAGGGACTGTTTGGATACTGATTGGCCCATCATTCTCTCAGAGAAGGAAATGAAAGCTGCTCAGAACTACGAAAGGACTGAGTTCTGTTGAGGTAAACCTCAGGCTCATGTGAACATCCAGGGTATGGAGCAGAGCCTCCTCTATTAGAGTAGTTGGGAAGTAGACCGGAAGGTCGATATCCTGGTTCAGAGTGAGTGAAGAAACCACCTTAGGCAAGAATTTAGGGTTCGGCCCTCAGAGATACTCTGTCCCGTGGAAAACTAAATAAGGCTCTTTGCACATGAGCGTGAAGTTCAGAAATTCTTCTTGCCGAGGTAACAGCAATTAAAACAACGTTTTCCACGACAGAAAGCGTAGCTCGCAATCCATGCAGGTTCAAAGGGGGAGCGTGAGCTGTTCAAGGACAAAAAAGCAAATCCATGGAGCACAGGGTCTCTAATAGGAGGCCTAAGGTGCAACACTCCCTAAGAAATTTCCGAGAGGCGCCCACCTGAGCCACTGTGCGATTTCCGGAGGTGGTAAGCGAAATGGCACAGAGGTGCACTTTAATAGAGGAGTAGGCTAGACCCGAATGAAAGAGGGAGAGCAAATATTCTAATATTACTCCACAGGACAACCTAAAGGGGAAAGGTCGCGTGCTCGTGCGATACCATAAAACGGCGCCATTTCTATGGCGACGTCGCAAGTTGCGCGGGCTTGGCTGCAGAAAGGACTTCTGCAACCTCTGGAGACCCCGTGGACGCAAAATGGCTATGTCTCTAGGAGCCAAGCATGCAGGTTCAGGAACGAGGTCCGGGTGGACAAGTGAACCTTCTCCTGAGACAGAAGTGGGAGCTGAGCGGCAACGGGAGCGGGGTTCCCGAGATAGTTGAATCAACAAAGGGAACCAAATCTGTCTGGGCCAAAATGGGGCCACTAGGATCATTATTGCGTGCTCCCTGCGCAGTTTGAGAAGAACTCTCTGGATCAACGGGAAAGGAGGGAAAGCGAGAGGAATCTGTTGGCCCAGGAGAGGGATAACGCGTCTCGCCAGAAAACACCAGGCCCTGGATCTAGCGAGCAAAAATTGGGCAGTTTTGCGTTGGATGGGGAGGCGAACAAGTCTAGATCTGGAGTTCCCCATCGAAGAAACAGATCCTCTGCTACCTCCTGAAGGAGTTCCCATTCGTGGACTCTGGCCTGAGAACGACTCAGGCCGTCTGCAACCGTGTTGTCCACTCCGGGAACGTGCACAGTGATCAGATTCGCGCCGTGTCTGATTACCCAATCCCACACTCTCATGGCCTCCCTGCAAAGGGGGTAAGAGTGTGCGCCTCCTTGTTTGTTGAGGTAATACATCACCGCCGTGTTGTCTGTCTGGAGTAGAAGAGTACACGGTGGGATAACTGACTGAAAGGCCTGCAGGGCATAGAGGACCGCTCTCATTTCCAGCACGTTGATGTGAAGGTGAGCTTCCATCTGGGTCCACGTACCCTGGGACTTTACCCCGTCCAGGTGTGCCCCCCACCCAAGACCGGAAGCGTCTGTGGTGAGGGTGACCTCCGGGGACGGCGCAATGAACGGGACGCCTGATGAGAGCGACCCTGGTGTTAGCCACCACTGCCAGTCTTGAATCACTGAATTCGTGAGTCTGACCGGATGCTGCAAGTGGTCTTGCCTTTGGTCCCATTGCACTTTGAGCATCCACTGAGTAATGCGCATGTGGAGTCTTGCGAAAGGGACAGTAGGAATGGCCGCAGCCATGTGTCCGAGCAAGCAAAGGACCGACCTGGCAGGTACAACCTTGCTTAGTGATAGGTCCCTTATGAGGGATCTGATGCGCTCCGCTCTGTCGGCCGGAAGAAAGGCTCTTCCCCGAACAGTGTCCAGAACTGCTCCTATGAACTGCAGTTTCTGCGACGGTACCAGGAGAGACTTCTCGTAATTTATGAGGATGCCCAGGGATCGGAACAGATCCTGGGTGCTCTTGATTGCAAGAAGCAACGTCTCTCTGGAGGCGGCCATGAGAAGCCAGTCGTCCAGGTACGGGAACACGTAGTGGCCCTGTCTCCTCAGAGACGCTGCCACGACTGCCATGCACTTGGTAAAGACCCTCGGTGCGGAAGACAGTCCGAAAGGAAGGGCTCGGAACTGAAGGTGGTGGTCGAGAAACTCGAAGCGCAGGAACCTCCTGTGCGCCTGAGCCATAGGGATGTGCAGGTAGGCATCCTGCATGTCTAGAGACGCTAAAAAGGCGTCCTGTTTGAGCATGGGGATAAGACCTGGAAGGGTCACCATGCGGAATCTCTTGTAAGTGACCGACACATTGAGGTCGCTGAGGTCCAAGATTGGACGGAGGTCCCCTGTTTTCTTGGGAACCAGGAAGAATGGGAATAGTATCCAGTCCTCTCTGGTTCTCTGGGACGTACTCTATCGCTCCCTTCGTAGTAGCGCGAGTACTTTGCCAGATCAAGGCTTTGTGCTGACCTCGATACCGGGAGAGCAAAGGAGGCCTCGAGGGTGGCTTTCCTCGAATTCTATAAAGTGGCCTAGACTGACCAACTGAAAAACCCACCTGTCGGTGGTAATGGCCTGCCATCCCGGCAGGAAGTTCGCAATGCGAACCCCGACTATAAACTCCCGTTGATCCTGAGGGGCGGGGGCCGGCAAGGAGTCAGGCTGTGGCGGCAGATGGACCCGCTGGCTGGGCCTGTCTAGGAGAACGCTGGCCTCGGCTGGCGGGGTGTTTGCCCTGGGCTCTACAAAAACCAGAGCCCCTCTGAGGTGCAGCGGAGTGGGTCTGTTGCCTCTGCGTCCGCGCACGAAAACGGCTTTGGTTCCTATGAAAGGAACCAAGCTTAGGTCGGTACATGGCCTGAACCGACCTTACCGCCTTCCCGGCCTCTTGGAGTTTGGTAAGGATCTTTTCTGTAGGATTACCAAACAATACTTCTCCCTCAGAGCGCGCCCAAGATGTTCTTTTGACATCCGGTAAAACCGAGACGCGCAACCAAGAGTGTCTCCGGAGGCAAACGCCAGAAGCTGTTGCTCTGGCCGATGAGTCCGCTGGAGTCATACGCGGCTCTTAGCACTTGGGTCCCCACTGCCTGAACTCCGTGACGGAGGAGCTGGAAGCATCTCCTCCTTCTGCTCACCTTCGGGCATCTTTTCAGCCGCTCAGACCCTGTTCCCACAAAACGCTCTGGAACTGAACCATGTGGGTTAAATAGTTCAGGGATCTGATGGCGAGGAAGTAGGCACACGCGGCGCCTACCCAATGCATCCAGTTGTTTGGACTCTGGGTCCGTGGCAGGGTGTTTGAAATGTTGTGGCCTCTGTGACCGGTCATGTGAGGCTGTGATGACCAGAGAATCGGCCTGAGGATGCTCGTCAAAGTACTGGTCAGCCCTTAGAGCCTTGCTGCGATCAGCTTTCTTCGATCTCGCCGAGCGAGTGGTGGACGCCCACCAGCCTTGGTGACGCTCCACGGAAGTGTCACAAGGGTGGTACCACCACAGGCTTGGGGTCCTTTGTCAAGATATTTGGCAGTCGCACTTTTCGGGTCTAAGTCTTCAGCATCCCATCCCATGTTCTCTTGTATATGTCTCATAATATCAAGGAACGAGGGATCATCCGAGGAGATCTAGGCATCTCATGTGGGTCCGGAGAAGGGATGGAGAGTGAGATGGGGATCTAGAGGTGGAGTAGTCTGATCCCGTGTCCTCCGCTGAAGGCGAGCGCCGGCGCTCCTGGATCTCTTGGGGCTGGGTGATCCAGAAGAGGATTTCACGGAGGTCTCCGCTTATCAGGTCTCCCCTGGGAGGGGTCTAGGCTCCCGGGAGGAGGAACACGACCTGCCACCCCGATGGCGAGGGGGCAGGAACCGGAGTAGAGGAGGAGGAGGAGGAGGAGGAGGAGGAGGAGGGGGGGAACCATGTCTTTTTTAACGGTATCCCACCAGTAGGTGAACAGATCTTTCACCTCCACTAGAGAGAGGCCCGACGACGGCCCCGTGCGCGGTGGGCGCGCCGGGTCCCGCGCCGGCTCCACAGGGGCTCTGGTAATGGCGAGGATCCTGGGAGTACCCACGGACCGGGTCGCCTGGCCTGGTCCTCGGGCTGCTCTAGGTCCTCCTCGATAGAGGCTCCTGACCGGCGGTCGGTCGGAGGCAACAGGGCCTTCTTCTTTCAGGAGGCGGGCGCCGTCCTCACCGCGGCCCGCTGGGATGTAATGGCCGGGCGCCTGTCGCCGGGCCGACGGGCGGCTCCAGGGAAGAAGGGCGCACGGGCTGACGGCTGTCGAGCCGGGCGCCTGGGCTACAGGCCTTTTAAAGGCGTGAGCTCCAACGTCTTGCGTGAGGCACCGACGAAGACCTGACGCCGGGTACCGAGGAGCGGAACCCGACTTATGTGGTGATGGTGTTGCTCCTCGGACTTCGCCAAGGCCCTGGAAGGAGGAAGGCTCATGGATTTCTCCTGAGATGAAGGTTTCTTGATTGCAGCCGGGAGATTTGAACCGGAGCTACGGACTCGAACCCCAGAAGGACCTGGAAGGGCCTTCTCCTTCTCTTCTCCAGCGTGCTTGTGGACCCTGGAGCTTTCCTGAGGACATGGTCTTCAGTTGTTCCTCCAGAAGAAACACCTGAAAGCCCTCTGACGCCGGATCCTGGTACGGCTGTTGAACCTTGGCAAGAAGGACAGGCCCGGTATCGTGGGTTCGGACTAGGCACCGGACTTAGGCCGTGGGGGTCCTTGAACGGGATCTGCTTTCCACAGCGCATCAAGGATGGCCCAAGTTGGTGATGACATCAAGATCTTGCTTGAAGAGGTCTGAAGATTTTCAAAATTTTATCGAAAAGAACTATTCACGCGTTGGCGCGCTAGACTGGTAACGGAGGGTCAGGTAGCTAAGTCGACGGCGGAAAAGAACTGGGGAATCTGGTGGGACCGGCCTTTTGTACCACGCCTGACGTCGAGGCGGACCGACGTCATGCAAACTCGCCAGAAGTTAGCTAGCTAGAATTTTTCTGTGGGGTCCTGGCGCCTGGCGGCTTCAGTCCTAATGGTGTAACCTGCTGCAAGAGCTGTGTCTCGAAGTAAGATCCTTTATTACATGCTGGCCCAGATGGGAAATAAGCCAGGAACAGATTTAGTACGGTAAACAGAGGGGTTATCTATAAAATAAGGGAATACCCACTGCAGATAAGTTATTCAGACCCGTGGGACCGTCCCCCCAGGAGCCCTCTCCTACTAAGACTAGAAAATGAAATACAAACATTACTCTTTAAATATCACTATATGATAATACATCTAATCAAGTCTCTCATCGTGCCCAATGTGTCTTCAACCCGAAATTTATCTCTGTTTTTATCTGGAAGCATATTCTATGTATAAAAGGTTTGGTTTCACTGTATGGCATTATTGACTTGACCAATTGATATGAGTAACAAAGAACAGGTATATGTTACACGTTATATTGTAGAATAGCTATGATTTGTGAAATCTAAAAGTATGGAAAGATGCAATTGAATACTATGTAAGAATGTGAAAGCATGAACTAAATAAAAGTATAAAAAAAAAAGTGTTGTCAAGTTAGCTATGTTGCATGTCATTTGTGTACTGGGGAACCTGGATTGTTACCGGGATGAGGCTGTGGTTTCTGAAGTACTACAATCCCTTACCCCAGACTTAGCCACTCTTAACAGGGCACCAACCCCAAGATTCCCTAAAATCCTATGGCGACCACCATTTAATTATGGAAAGGGCTCCAAATCCCAGATAGTCAACTCCCCTTCCTGCTTTCTACCCCTCCTACGGGGAACAGGGGGCTGAAGGTCAAAGACGACAGGAGTGCACAGGACGAAAACTCAGGTAACCCTGGCCCACTGAGAAGGCAAACTCCAGCATCTTCACCAATTTTCCACTCCGCAATCACACCCCAGCCACGGCATTTAAGCCAAACGAGCAAAGTGATTAACATAGGCAGACAGGGGCAGTGTGCCGCTCACTACGAGGAGAACTGTGCACCCCACTCAAGGGTCACAGAACACTCCAGACTTTGACTAGCATGCACAAACCCCACCCACAGGCCCACAGCCTCGAGCAGCAAGCCCCTCGGCAGGAAGAGCAAGGCCAGTAAAGAAGGTCGGGGGCTGGGGTATCCACTGCCACAGAGACAAGCAGTCCTCCATAACCAATTCAAGGCCCCCGGAGCCCACCAACGCCACATGAATACCCACCATGGGTGGGAGCCCACACACTCCCTCCTAGGTGGTAGAGGGTGACCCCCCCGATGCACTTCTTGTGTGACAGCCAAAAGTGATACACAGAAAGCCCACAGCATACGATCATCCAACCTCCCTGTTACGCACATGGTTTACCACCCCCCCACGCTTATAGGGGGATACAAACCCTAACCACGGTCTGAGGACTACCACAGGTATGAGCACTGATAGTGGACCAAGTGCTCTTGGAATAGAGGGAGTGCAGCAAAGCCCCCGCCCGGATTCCAGAGGGGGAGCCATCACAAACATGTCCCACTTAGAGATCCGAGGACATAGTTATATAGTGGCACTAGGCCAGTTAGTCATATTGTTGTTAGTGTTTTGCATCTAACTCTGTTTATTAAGTGATACAAAATGTTTATTATAGATTGAAATGTGTACACTGCTGACAAGACTCCATTCAAGGTTCCCCCCTACAGACAACCAACTACAAAGCATAGGGACATCTGGCACACACCCGCAAGCAATATTGCCAAAAACACCCTCCCAAACCCCAACCTGAACAAAATCACCCCCACCCTGAAAACGTGCATGCAGATGCTCCACACCTCTCCAAATGGCTAACTCGTATCAGTGCGTCGCCTAGAGTATTAAAGGGGCCCAGACCAAAGAAAAAGTGCTACCAGGTTCTCAGGCACCTTAGGTTCCTGGGAACACGGATAGCCTTTTTACAAGAAATACACACTACATCCACAGAGGCATCCCTATGAAGATGGGAATGGGTAGGTCAGGCATTCACGGCAGGTACCAACAAGAGGAGGGCAGGGACAGTCATACTGATCCACAGATCCATCCCTTTTCAGCTTATAGAGCAGCACGGGGACCCAAGTGGGCGATTCATCATACTAAGAGATATGCTTGGTCAGTCTGAAATTATCCTAGTCTCGATCTACTGCCCCAATTCAGACGATCCCAAATTCTTCACCTCTCTGCTCGACATCCTCTTCTCCATGCTGTCCATCCCCACAGTGTTGGCAGGGGATTGGAACATACCCCTGGAAGACAGCCTGAGCAAATAGAAACCACGGCATAAAGGCCTTTCCCCAGCCCAGAGAGCTTGTAGGGAACTCCAGGACTCACTAGGGCTGATAGACGTATGGAGAACTCTCCATCCGACCACCCAAGCATATACGTTTTGGTCCCCCACGCATGGCACGCAGTCCAGGATTGTTTTCTTCCTGATAAACCGATCAGTCCTAAAGACCACCACCTCCTGCGAAATCAGGCCCAAGGTGATCTCAGACCATACCCCAGTCTCTCCATCCCTGCTCCCCCCGGAGTGGGCAGACAGGGGGACATTACATGAAGGAGTAACAATTCCCTCCTAAAGGACAGGTCCATCCTGGACAACATCTGCAGAAAAACCAAAACCTTTTTCGAAATAAACACCGAATCAGTGGCCTGCCAAAAGCACATCTGGAGTGCTTTTAAATACACCATACGGGGCGAGCACATAAGAATATCTGCAGTATGGAAAAAGAAGAGAGAAGTGGTATACACAGACCCTCAACCAAATAAGGGACCTAGAGAAAACAATCTCTAGAGACACTTTCCAGTCCACGCTACTTCACCTTAATACAGCCAGGGCTCACTACAACGAACTCCTGAGGGAACAGGTGGAATTCGCCAACTTCTGATCCAAAACTAAATACGTGGACCAAGGAGAAAAGATGGGTAAGCTGCAGGCTCTCAGACTTAAACAACAAGAGACTAGACAGGTGATCCTGAGATTCCACACCAACGATAGCACACTAGCCCTTCACCCCAGAGAAACAGCACAAAGGTTCAGGGACTACTATGCGGATCTATACACCCCTGATAAGCAACCCCCCACAGAAGCAATAAAGGACTTCCTGAAATAGGCCAGACTACCAAGGCTTGACCTCAGGGCCAGGGATACCATGGGTGCTCCTATCACAGAACATTAGGTCCACCAGGTGAAATCTTCCCTGCCAATAGATAGGGCCGGATGGCTTCTCCACAAACTTTTTCAAAACCCTCATGCACGACACTATCCGCCCCTTGACATGCCTGTATAACAAGGCCAAAACTAACAAAGATCTAGATCCATCTCTACAGGAGGCCCACATTACCCTACTACTCGACCCAGACAAATACCCAACCAACATGAGTAGCTATAGTCCCATTTCGCTTTTAAATACCAATCTCAAAATTCTAGCCAAAATATTACCAACCAGGCTAAGTTCAGTCTGGAGCTCCCTCACAGGCCCGGAACAGGTGTGCTTCATGCAAGGAAGGCTTGCTTCAGACCAATTATGTAAACGGAACGATATCATGGTGGACCCCAGGAACAGTCCATCCCCCGCAATCCTGCTCTCCCAGGATGCTGAAAAAAAACCTTTAACCGGGTCTCCTGGACCTTTCTATTCACGACCCTGCAGGAGTTCAGGTTCCCCCAGGACTTTACAGACTGGATCAAGGTTCTTTACTCATGCCCGTTGGCTAGGATAACCTTTAACAACGTCTTTTCAGCCACCTTCAACCTAAAGACAGGCACCCAACAGGGATGCCATCTCTCCCCATACCTCTTCAACGTCTACTTAGAACCCCTCATGAGAAGGATTAATCGAGATGAGTCCACACAGGGAGTCCGCATCAGTAGTCTCACTTACAAAGTCTCAACCTATGCGTATGACATCCTCCTTCACCTCACCAAACCAGGCTGGTCCATTCCTTCTGCTCTCCAGCTACTACAAATATCTGTCCACCTGTCAGGATGCAAACTGAACTTTACGAAATCAGGTTTGATGTCCCTAAACAACATTACCTATAATGCACACATAAACTGGACAGGTACATGGTGTCCAGACTCACTCAAATATCTGAGTATCTGGATCTCCAGAACCACAAGGCTAACAATACAAAAAAATCTCAACACCGTCAAAGCCTAAATTAAACAAGACCTGGACAGATGGACTTCACTCCCACTTACCCTATATGCGCGCATCAACATCATAAAAATGAATGTACTCTCCAGGCTCCTCTACCTGACCCCCATGTCAGTGTGCGCTCTCCCCAACACCTGGTTCTCACAACTCCACGCTATCCTGACTGCCTTTCTCTGGAATGGCAAATTCCCCCATAGAGCCCTTAAACTCTCCCCCGCCAAAGAACATGGGGGCTTACAACTGCTGGACTTCCATCTATACCACCTACCAATTTCTCTGGTGGAGGGAAGCAGCTGAGACTGTGGTGGAAGGAGGCTACATCCCTCAACGGAACATGATAGAGAGACACCTGTGCCACACATCAGTAACAGCAACATCTGGGCACTCACAAGCGTACCATACAGGGCTATCCCCCAGTTTTAACCCCCCCCCCAAACTGGCACCGATATGTATGCCAGCAGCTACACAACTTGCTATCTGCCCACCCCCAACTTGACCCATCACAAGGAAACCCTAACTTCAAAATCCAGAAGAAAGTCATTCCTCACAACTTCTTGGGAGAGACAGTACTCCCCCCGCCTCCCGGATCTCTAATAGAAAATAACTCTATGATACCCATACAAACCATACTTCAAAAGATGGCCCTAACATGAACATCACTATTCTCCCTTCTCCAGATACAGCACATGTTGTCCACCTCCCTTGGATCTAAACCTTGGAGCACAAGCAACTTCCGGAAATTGGATGAATTGCACAGTCTAGCCTCCCAGCGTCACGCCATCTCCCGGATATATAAAACCCTCCTATCCCTCACCATACGCAACAGGTTCGCAGCATGCACATACTGGCAAATGGTTTTCCCCGAACTGGAAAACCCTGAAACCCACAAAAGCAATGTGGAAAGGGGCATACAAATACATCAAATTCGATGGCTTGAGACTTATGCAATATAAAATCAACCATAACCTGTATTTCATCCCGGTTTGTCTACACAAGATAAGCAAGGTCGGACCGATATAGCAAATGCCATTCAGAAAAGGGCACCCTCAAACACATCCTGTGGGACTGCCCCAAAGCCAAACCCCAATGGGAAAGGAGTTTAAATGCAAACTAGACCCGATACTTGGGCTCAAAGAATCATTCTCCCCCCCAGACCTGCCTCCTAGGCCTTGGCTGGGATGGAGTCCTTGGTTACCAAAAATGTTACATCCACCTCATCTCTGCAATGGTCAAAAAGCTGATATTAAAGCACTGGCGGGACAATAAAACCCCAACTTTCGCAGAGTAGTAAAACGCCATCTTGGAAGCCCTGAGAATGGAGAAAATGCTCTACCACATGAGGCACAAGTCTCAGTGCTTCCAGATGGGGTATGCTGGATGCTCTCCTTACAAACCTTTAACAGGCGAGGCACTGACCTACGGATATCCAAGGTGATTGTCCCCAACAAATCCTTCTGCCCACAGTAACAGAACTGAACCTATAAACCCTAGTTGCCATCTTTCTCTCTACGACGCACCGAAGCCCTCAAATGCTGACAGGGCGACTCACTCAACAGTGTACTCTTCTATTACTCATGTATCACTTTACACATAACCGTTGTATAGTTTACATAACCCAATGTATCTATGGATATGAACTCTCAATAAAGTATACTATTTGAAAAAAATAAAAATAATTTAGCTGGGGGGGGGAGACAGTTCACACACCCCCCATGGCTAGTTTAAACTCATGTATGTAACATTTAAGCCACTTACTAAGGATTTGTCTACCCCTCCCGGATGGATGCAGGTCATCTCCCTTGTATAGGCCTTCATCCATCCAGATGGGACCCCCAGTCCCCAATGTGGTCGAATCCCTCCTCTCTGCACCACTCCTTCAACCACTGATTGAAGCACCTGGCATGGATTACCCTATCCACCCCCTTGTCATAGGTAGTACCTCAAAAAAGGTCACTCATCGTGCAACCTGCCTAAGACACCACCCCAACTTCCTGAACCCCTCCTGCACAGTCCTAACCTTGTCCCTAGCCAGGTCATTAGTTCCTCGGTGGACAATGACATCCAGCTCTCCCTCCCGTCCTGCTGCCCTAGCAAACCTCAGGACCCACTTTCCATCTCTCCGAGCTGTTGCATCAGGCAGGCACCTAACCTCCATCTCCCCCTTCCTTCCTTCCCCCAAATCTATCTCCTTCACAATGGAGTCTCCCACCTGGAATTGCTTCCTCCTCCTCCTCTGGAGTCCTCTGTCACCCTCACTGGGGACTTTATTACAGAAGTCCCTCATATCCTTCCTGGTCACTACCACGGATGCCTCCCTGGCACAGTCCCGCTCTGCCAGGGCAGGAACTGTGTAGTGGTTCTGTAAGGGGATGTGCCTCTGCCTCACCCTTCCTGGCCTCACCACAATCCAGCTGCTCCTCCTCCTTGGCACCCTTTGAGGCAATGCTGGCAGACTTGGTGGTCCCTGGGAGGGGGAAGAGGCCCCCCGGATCTCGGCCAGCTCAGCCTGGAGTTTAGCAACTTCCTCCCTCAGCCCAGAGAGGTACATGCGGATGGGACAGCACCAGTCTCCAGAAAGCTTTCTTGAAAATTGCTGCCCCACAGCCACTGCACCACCCCCAGTATATCTATTAACTACCCTGCCCATTTTTGGTTTTGCTTACTTTGAACTTTTTTTTTGGCCCCGACCCTAGACAGGGTGTTATACCTATTCTCAAATGATGTATGACCCTTACTTTCTGCAAACCCTTTTATACCCCTACCCTAGAGAGGTTTTACTCCTTTTCCCCAATTTCTGTGTGACTAACTCTCCTCACTCGTGTGTAGTGTGAGCTCCAACATTAGTTTAACAGTACACTTACCACAATTGTGAGTGAAGTGACGTTGCCATTCCCCACCAACTATTTGCTATCAATAATTACCCGGACAATGCCAGATAAATTAAGCTGATCCTATATCAGTTTCACTCCAATCCCCCAAAAACACTTATCGAATATCCAAACTAAATGTGAGGTAATCCTAGAAGGGAATAAGCTAGAATCCCCTCCCGGCCATATCTAACACCCAATCTAAATGAGATCTACCCTAGAACAGAATTAGCTTGAATCCTCTTCCAACTATTAACTACAACTATTTGACTAGTTAAGTTAGTACATTATCATTTGACCCAAGAAAGATCAGCAGCAAACGCCTTACACTGTTTTGCTGTGGGCGAAGGAGTAAATTAATTAAAAGCTAACGTTGAACAATAAAAGAGTCTGTACATTAACTAACAGATGTCTACTACAAGTAGGAGACATTCTCAACCTACTACAACAGATTTACACTTCGCAACAACTAACAAACATATACTAACAGGGGCTACAATTTGGTGATACTTGCTCAGGAACTGGTACCCTTACATAGTAATCAGGAATATCTAATATGCAGATGGATACTCTACTGAGCTATGGGGAGCAGCATGGACGGCCAAATGGCTCCCTGACAGCTGACTCCAAGTAGACTCCAAGTTGCCCTTTCGCTAGGCCCTTTAACTAACTTGAGGCCTGCAGCTGAGAGGCCCACTAGGCCAAACCCTTTAAATACAGTAAGCTAATCCCTCCCTCTCGACTCACTCCCTAGTGGATCATAGGGAACGCGTTTAAAACAAGTCCTATACAGAAGCAACATATTCCTCTCCCAGGTGGCTGTTAGGGGTGGAGTGTGGCGTTACACTGTCCAGGAAGCCTGAAGGGCTTCCAACAGCAGGCTTCAGTAAAGGGAAGCACAGTGCTGCCACAACACACACAGGCAGTTGATTTACAGGAAGTCCTGCACACCTCTGCCTCTCTGTCAGCTGCTTTAGATCCCTCACAGAACGTGAAATGTGAACGTGTTGTGTGTAGTGGGACGCCTATGGTCCAAGGAGACAGCCAAGGCAAGGTTCAGACCAGTGGAGAGATGGAGTCCCAGTTTGTAAGATATATTCCCATGTGCAGATCATGCCATATGTTCAGAATAATCCACAGAAAAAGATGACTTCCCCCCCACCCGCCAGGAACTAGGCATTGTGGCAGGTATAAACACTAAACATCTGTGGGTGTCGCAACATCTTTTTTAAATCCATAGAGTGATAACTCCATTAATATCAGGACTTCATAAACTGCAGCACCTGCAATTTGATTTACCTTGCCACATGCCCTTGCGGCACCTTTTATGTGTGCCGCCACACTTAATTTAAAAAGAAGATTGAGAAATACATTAAGGCAACACAGTTAAAAAAAAAAATAGCTGATCAGCCCTAGCCATCCATGCAGCTAGTATGTGGAATTTCGAGGATCACAGCCTTGTTTTTCTAGGTATAGAAAAGGTCACTACTTTTGGATTTATGAACTTGGGGGCCTCTCTTGGCCTGGACTCAATAATCAAAACAGAGATCACATCAATATTTCTGATAACTGATGTATCTTTTTCAAGTCTTGTTCCCAAAACCACGCTGGATCCATAAGAGAATAGGGACTATGCAAATTAATATTAGTTTTATAATTGCAGTTAAGATACAAGTATTTGCACTGCTGTCAATTTAAATATTCTCTTAATACAGATTTCTGTACTTAATATGCTGTCTATATAGAACTTTGGTATAATTGTAATTAGAAAGTGGGCTTGAAAAATAAAGCATGCTGACTGGCTAAAAGCCATAGTCAGGCATGCATTTATTTTTCAATACTGCCCAGTAAAAAACAAGTGCAATTTGGGGTGCTCCATTACTCGTAGTATCCTTGGGCCCCCGAATTTTCACACTTGCCAACCGCCATTTTTTTCTGCTCGCTAAGCGGGAAGTAATAAACAGTTAAAACCCCGTCTCTTCCCCCAGCAAGATTCACAAAAAATTGTAAAATAATCAGTGCCCTAAGAAAAAGGAAGTTTGCCACCATGTTTTGTTTTACCGAGAGGCTGAACCCACACATACACACTTTCGTCGCTTTCCTCAAATGGCACACACTAGGTCATTTTCATTCAAATTCCCCCTCTCACTACATGCAGAAGCAGTTATTTTTCTGTTAGTTTTACTCACAGGCAGCAAGTTGTTCCCTCGCTTTGCAAGAGACACAGACCCCGTCTCGTAAAAGCATCTCTTAAGCCACACAGCAAAACTTTCTTAAAAAATGTGGTACATGCGCCTATTTTCCAACAAACAGCTTTAGATTTCTTTACTAACAACAGTTTCGTTGTTCAAATGTATAACGTCCGCACATCGCATGCTAAGTGCTACTACACAAAACTTCCCCAGTTCGCCCAGGCTGCACTACCGATGAACCTGCGTTGTGAACAGTGGAAGTCAGGAACTGAAGCTACTTCAATGGTGGGCGGGTCGCGGGAGAGGGATGCCTCATAACAGATCGTAAGTTACAGAATGACAGCTGTTATTATTTTATTTAAAAAATGAAAGTGACAGCGGAGCACCTGAGCATCCACCCTTTGGACACTGCTTCCTGAGACTGCTTCTTACATTTCGTTGTGGAACTGCTCTGCCACTCCCTCGTCCCTGCTTCTATTTTAAGATCATCACACCTGTTTTCAGTTTGCTTCCAAACTTAGGATGGCAGCGGTGGGTTCCCGAACTTACGACGTTTGGGGGAGTTAAACACCACTAACAAACAACACTCAAGACAACGAGCCACCATTTTAATTAACCGCAAAGTAATCAACAAAAATACGGAGCTAGGCCATAATCTCGTACCATAAATAATCTCCCCTTAACACAATTACACTGCCTCACTGTACCTTGCAAACACAAAGTTGACCATTTCGGTCTAGTAATCTGCAAGCAAGATGAAAAAATAAGTAACTGTTTAAAGCCCAAAAACTGCAGCACGCCTGAAGCTGACAGCACCGGTACTGTTGTAGCATTCCATACCGCAGAAGGACATTCATCTGCGGCATGGAAACAGTGTAAAATACCAGCGCTCCTGCAGTCACAGTAGGTCTCAAAAAGCAATGCTCCCCGATCTGCAGTAGTCCCTACACATAAGACAAGCACAATAAAAGCACCCAGCACAGTAAATACCTTTTATGGAGCAGCACATAACGCATTAATTCTTTGAATAAAAAGCCTATCAATATTAGCGCCAGCAAGTAATTAAAATGTACAACGGGAATTAAGGTTAATATGCATTTCTCACCTCAAGTAGTGAAAAAGCAGACATGAAGCAGCACGAGCAGGCACGTCACGTACACGTTCACAACAATCCATATTTGAAAACTTATTTAAACTGCCACAGCAAAGCAAAAAGTAGCAGAAACGACACAAAAGGAGGAAAAAATGTCAGATGTCCTCAGAATCAGTTTTCACATGCCTCCTGAAGACATAGTAAATCGTTTGTTCCCAGAAGCTCACAACAAAGTTGAGCAGACACCACAACCCACCAGCAAGAAATTTAAAGGAGCCTCGCGTTTTATTAGTGAGAGTCCATCAGACCTCAATAGCATTGAGAGTCAGAGAGAAGAAATAAACACAAAGAAAAATACACAGTGGGCATTGGCAGTATTTGCAGAATGGGCTAGAAAAGAAAGAATAGAAATAGACTGGTTAAATGACAGTTTTGACATTTTAAACTGCCATCTGCGTAAGTTCTATGCAGAAGCCCGAACTGCAACAGGTGAGCAGTACTCAGTGTCTGGGTACTGCGCTCTTCGTGCAGCCATCAACCGCCACCTAAATTCCCCAGAAGTAGGTCGTCACACCAGTATAATCTCAGAACCAGCATTTCGCTCCAGCAACAATATAATGACGCCCTTACTAAAGAAGCTTAGAAGAACAGAAGGATGTTGCTGCCCACCACCACAATTACTGAAACAGACATTGACAAGCTAAGACGATCATCTGCCATGTCACCAGATACAGCACAGGATTGGTTCACAAAGTATGGTTTGACCTCCAGCTCCACATGGTACGGTGGAAGAGAAGGATTGCGAGAACTGCGTCCAGATTCATTCACAGTCAAGACGGATGAACATGGTCAAAGTATGTGACACTTTCCCATAATCCTCCCTCAAAAATCACAAGAATCCACTAGAGATCAACAAAGAAAACGCGACGTGGTTTTATGTTTGAGGATCGTGGCAACCCTCTCTGCCCTGTCCTATCCTTCTGCAAGTACCTCTCAAAATTGCCACAGGATGCCCCTGCATTCTACCTTCATCCCAGGAAGCTACCTCAAACTCACCTCGACACCCAGGACTGCTGGTACACGAAGGAACCAATGGGCAAGAATTTCCTGGGAAATATGATGTCAAGACTTAGCAAAGAAGCACAGTTATCCACAAGATACACCAATCACAGCATACGTTCAACAGCTGTGCAACTTTTAACTCAAGCAGGACTTTCAGCTCGTGAAATCACAAGCGTGACTGGCCACAGATGTGAAGCCAGTCTGCAGCACTACTGGTCAGCATCCGTAGACAACAGGCGAAATTGGAGTACAATCCTAGGCGGATCCAACCAGCATACACAGCAGCAGCAAGCTGCAAGTACGACACCTGTAGGAGCCACCAATTAACTCCAGTTACAGAAACCAACATCCAGCGCCACAACCACTAACTTCAACCCAGTGAATTGCACCTTCAATGCTCCAATTAACTTAATCTCCACAAACTAGTGGTTACTGTTATTTGTTGTATTTTTAAGTGTTTTTTCAGTTCAACACACCCACTTTAAAAAAGTGACTATTTTTTCTCAAAGTTCACAAAAAATGTAATAAAAAGTTAAATAAATAACTTAAATGTTTACAACTTCGGAAAAAATGTGTCTGAGTTTTTTTTTCCCCATTTTCTAAGTGCAATAATACCCTACAGGGTGGGCGGTATTGGGCTATGCGGACCTTCCAGGGGCTATAAGGCCTCCGCCTCGCGCGCCGGACTCATTACGCCCCTGGGCGGTCCGGTATAGCCCAATACCGCCCACCCTGTAGGGTATTATTGCTTACTTGTTTTTATTGTTTACACTTACCGTGGTGGTCACTGTTTTTGCACTTTATTGATGGTACCTTAAAGTCTGCCTGCTATAAACTGAGCTGGCAACAGGAGGCACCCTACATCTTGATAATGAGCCGAGAGCTTTCTTTCCAGCCAATAACATCTTTCCAGAATATGGACCAGTGAACCGTACCCAAGCCCCTAAAAACAGCTAATTTTGCAACAGTATTAAACAGTTTGCATGCATTTTTATTATTCAAATAGAATGCTGAACCCAGTTCACCCGTGTTTACTCCAGATTGCAGCCTTGCATAAATCTGCAATGGGGATGTCCCTGGGAGCAGCCACCAATGCAGTGGTATGTCTGGTGAAATGAGTCTTAAGCCCTTTGGCAGCTCCCTATCAGCCAACCTATAGCAGAGGCTGGTACAAGATGTAATCCACATGGCATTCGCCCACTTTGCTGCCAGTCTGGCTACATTGTATGTCACAAACATCTAGTGAGCCTCACTCCAAACTCCAGCAGTGTGCACCCTGTAATAAGTGGGCACCGTCCACAGTTCCAGAGTATGAAGCCTGCAATCAGCCTCCTGAGGACAGGCTGGTAAAGCTTATCGGTAAGTTTTTTTTTGTTTGTTTTGTTTTTTTGGGGGGGGCGCTCGGACAATGCCCACTGGCACCCCACACCACCCCTCTGCTCCCAAAAGACTCACCCCTGAATCTCACTTCTCTGGGGTTTGCTCCTATCCAGACCTCCAGGTTCTGTGGGCTGGCTTGTCCCTGGCAGGGGCCTCACCTGGCCATCATTGTGAGATAGACTCCCCGAAAGCACCGTAACTTTTTCCCTTTCCTTGACAGGTTTCTGCCTCTCAGGGGCCACGCTGTGGCATAGTAGAAGGGAGCCGAGCTGGCAGCTGGAGAAGGGTGTGCCCATCGAGTGAGTGATGAGGGTCTAGGCATGAGAAAGGGCGAGGCGCAGTTGTCTGGCATACCAGTGTGGTGTTTGTCCATATACTGCGTCCCTGCCCATGATCCTCTCCGATTCACTCAGGCACAGAGCTGGTGGGGGGGGGGGCACGCAACAGTACGTGGTCACCCATGCAGTCTTTGGCACCTCCATCAGCCACCAACACAAGAGCTGCTACAGAGTGGTACTGCAAGATCCCTTCCCCGGGAGGCTCCCTGCCAGCCTCCACCCCTGACGTCAGAGGTGCGGGGCGCAAATCAGGGTCGCCAACGTGTCAAAAGCAATCCCCCATCACTTGGCACCATGAAGCTAGCACTGGTAAGTTAATCACTTGGTTCAGGTGAAACACTGATATGATCATTCAGGAAGAACTTCAGGTGGGGCAAAAGATGATCTTGTCCTTGTGGAAGACCAGGTAAGGAGACTACACCAAGACCACCTGGATCTTAATGATCATTCTGACTGACATTATAGATACCAAGAAGGCAGTCTTCCACGACAGATGTGACATCTCACACCTGTGAAATGGCTCAAATGGCTTGCCAGTGAGCACTGCAAACAACAGTATTATGTCCCATGGAGGCTGAGGTTCACGTAATGGAGCGGACAAGTGCTCCTGACCTTTGGAAAAGCACCCAACCAACTTCTCTTGGGCAACCGCTGGCATACCAGCTGCACCCAGTATGGAGATCTGGCTATCAAGTGCACCTCAACCATCAAAACTCACAGTCCTTACTAACACAGGGACCACAGGTAGTCGAGGATGCTTGCCATGTGGCAGGTAAGGAAATAAAGCTCCTTTACCCTGGTACCAGATCAGCAACCTCTTCCACTCAAATGCATAACATTTATAAGTAGACTTCTCACGGATGCTTCCGCAACGTGAAGAACATCTTCTGAAAGGCTCACAGCCTGGAAGCCTAGTCACTAAGGAACCAGGCGACAGGTGCAGGGATTGGACAGGTACTGACCCTCCACTGATGTCTGGCCAGCATATCTGGAGGTATGGGACACTTCACTTATGTCTGTGACTCAGCTCAGATCTGCTGACCAATCTTCACAGAGGCCTGTTGCCAGGGGTCAGGAGATCCAGATTCCAGAACTGCCTGGACCAATCTGGGGCTATCATGATAATGTGGGCCTTGACCATGACCTTGTGGATAAGCGAAAGGGAGGAAATACATATAGGAGACCTGTGAGGTCCAGGGCCTCATGAAGGCTTCCTCTAACAGTGTCTTGCATTGTGGGAGGCAGGCACAAAACAGCCTCAGTTTTCTGTTCTCAGAGGGGTGCCACACTGGGAGAAATGAAAGCAATATCCTTAAGGTAACTTCTGATCTTCCAGAGCATCCTCAACACTTGATTATCACTTTAAGGGTCTGGCCAGAGGCACTAAGACCCCGCAGGAGTAAAGCTTTCGCTAGGGGACTGGCCATGGCACCCCAGCGCCCCCCTCTCCCAAGTGGTGCTGCATGTCAGCCGAGAAGTGCAGTGATTAAAGGTTTGGGAGCATGAACAGGATCGGAATCATTTCTTGGGCTTACAGTGGGACTGTCCTTCCTCCCAGGTACTGGACCGCGCATCATCAGAATCCTTCCCCAAAGGAGAAAGTGGACTGAACACGACCCTACTGCCACAGCAGCAAACCTCTTCAGGCTCCCGAACATATTCCATGGCCTTTGACCATTGACGCTCGGTAGGGCACAGAGAAAACTATGGTAATCTGTGACAAACTAAACTAACATAAAAATAAACTCAAGCTTTAAACACTAAAACTGAAAGAACTGAATGCTGCTGTTGTATATAGGTGAAGTTCTGACTCCCAGAGGACGAGTGATGAAATAATGATGCACACTCAATGGTGGGAATAAAAGGAACTGAGGCAGCTGGAGGCTGGCACCAACGTAACCTGAAGACCGCATGTGCTCACTCACGGAGTCGCAAATTGATGCTACTTACCTTGGCACCAGCCCTCTGAAAGGTTCTGGCTCTCGATGGGTCCTAGCACCTCCATGTCAGACCAACTAGTGGGAATCAATGGTGAGAGTGATTCCTGGAAGATCTGACTTACTTTAGAAAAACATCCATGTTGATCTAGTGGGGCAGCCCCAGATTTGCACTTTAGTGCATAGAAAACATATCGATAGCGGTCCCTTGGGCAGTATCCCAGAATCCTATGCAGCTGATATCATGGCCCAGGTGAGTGTGTCAGTCCCCTTCTCATCTCTACCCTCCAAGTCCCTCTAGAGCTTCCATGGTCTACTGGACTTCCTGCACCAACTTAACTGGTTACCAGTCCTCCACTGAGGCATGGTTATGCTCCTCAGGCAGGGACAAGTGGGGGTGGGGGATATTTATCTGAAGCTTCATGTTGAGTCAGGCAGCGGGCTGAGGCAGGCGTGCAGAAATGACAATTACGTACTCACTGTGATTCTTTATCTTTGAGGATATCTCTTGCATCAGGCCACACCTGTAGAACTACAGCCACCAGGCACTAGGACCACACAAATTTTCTAGCTAGCAGTCTACTAGGGGTCACCCACAATGACATCAGCCAACAATGTCCCTGCCACAAGAAGTGTGGCTGGCCCCACACACTCGTTAGTTCTTTTCCCGCCGCTGACCATCACACATCGCACTCCACAGACACCACCGCTTCAGTCACCCGCCAAATCTTTGACTTTTGTCTTTGTTCGTTTGTTGACCAGGTTGGTACACTGATCCCAGGGACTGTTTTCAGGCATGACCCAGGCCATAAAGATGGCATATACAATTACAAAAAAGTAACAGGACATGACTAGAGACCATACAGCATAACCAAGTGCTGACGCGTAGATTACAATACAGTGCATCAGAGTGGTAACATAAGTGAAACTATAAAAGAGTAATAAGGAACATACAGTGCATTTAGAGGGTGAGACAACAGAGAAATGTTCAGTAACCCAGAGTAGCTACATTAGCGGAAATTGACAGGCAAAGTAACTATCCAGGGGACTATCAGGGATCTTATATTTTCTTTTCTCACCCTACTTCATTTATCACTTTATTTTTAAAGTGATTTTCACCTTCATTTATGCTGACTGACCCCTAGAAACTCTTTAGATACGGCGGGTGCAGTAAGAAGACTGATAATAAAGACGACCATGACACCTGTGTCCAATGTCTCAGCGTGGACCATGACGATGCCTGCGAGGTCTGCCGCAGCTTCAACCAGGCAACCTCTAGACTAGAGTCTTTCCTACTGGAACAGAAGATCTCAAGAATGGAGAAGGAGCTCCAGACAAGAAGCTCATTTGCGTCGCCAGTTCCATCCACAGACTCCCAACTCCACCAAGGCCCGGAACAAATCCGCTGGTAAACATAAGCACCAAGAGAGGGATAAAAGTAAGGAAAAATTCTCCCTAGAACATTCAGTTGCCGCCTCAAGCACCAGCTGCTGCTGGGCCGTCGACCGCCTCTGTGGCATCCTTCACTAGCACCCACACCCTCTCTTCCACAGGATCGGCCTTGGCAGTGCGTCCCATCGGTCTTTCCTTGGCCGGCGATGACTCGTAGACGTCAGACCTCCCAACACCCCCGCCAACGTTCCAACCTCTGCCATTCAGAACCCTTCTTGTTCAAGGGCAACAGACAGGGAAGTTCCACCAGATCTGCTTTGGACAGCGCTGGCCCGTCGACACCTTTGGCCATTATGTCAACTCAGAGGATTCAGCCTCCCCCATCGATGACTCAGACCATCTTGTCGATGCAAAGGCCATACTGCTGACAAAGAGGATTTAGTACCCCCCCCCAAACAAAATCAGAGCCACAAGGCGCTCTTGGTGACACCAATCACCATAGACGACCAGACTATACTTTCCTCTTTTTGGGAGTTCATGCACCGGTTTGCTTCTCTCCTCTGGGCCCATCAATGCCGGGCCCTAATAGGCCAGATCCCATGCCGACACCTTCCACATCAACACGCTCTGCTGTCTCGCTCATCAACTTCTCCTGCCCCCTATTCAAAGCCAGCTGATGAGGACGAGTACCATCCTGACCTCCTCCCATAAGAAGAGGAGGAGAAGGCTAGGAGCCCCTCCACGTCTACTTCCACTGTTTCTTCAGAGGGAGAGGATTCCTCCAAATATTTATTTACTGAATTTTGGTAACCAGGTGGGCCCTCTGACACAAGACAGCCCCTTTTTCAGGGGTGACACGGGAAGTGCAGTACATTGGCAGTGCAAAACATCAACAACAGGAATGATACAGGGGTCCAGTAAATATACAGCTACAGTGAACAGTTTTACTGCCTCCCCCGATGACCCTCCTTTCATCTCAGTGATGAAGTAGCCACAAACAGCTACGGGGTTTGATGCTGAGGAACAGGATATTACTAAGAGAAATCTGGCAAAATATTTGGAATTGCCAGGTGCTCCCCCTCTGATTATTCTTCCACTGCTGGCTGCATTAGAGGATGCCACCATGGCTGCCTGGTATAGGCCAAATATAATCCCTGCTGTGCCCAGAAAGGCTGGCAAGTTGTATCAGGCTCTATCAGGGAAGCTTTTTTTTGCAGGACGACCACAGGCAGATGCAGTGGTAATAAATGCTTCCCGTGATAGGTCCAAGAGACCTCAGCACCGCACCTCTCCAGAAGCCTGTATCTTATGGGCAAGAGGGCCTATGCCTCTGCCACGATGGCCCTCAGAATTATCAACTGCATTGCCCATATGGTCAAGTTCCAGAACACGTGCTGGAAAAAGGCCAAAGCTGCAAATCAGGGCCTTCCGGAGAGTCCTCAGAAGCAGAAGCTGCTTAAAGCCCTCCAGCCTGAGGCAGATGTGGGTAAGCACCTTTTGAGGTCTGCCTATGTCGTCTCCAATGCCTCTGCTAGAGCGCCTGAGGTTGGCATCTGCCTAAGAAGGCATTCCTGGCTCAGAGTGTCTGCCTTTGCTACTGACGTACAACAGTACATCCTTAATGCCCGCTTCAGAGGCTACAAACAGGCTCTTTAGGGTGGATGTGCAGGATATCCTTTTTGACCTGTAGGCTTCAGGGAGGATCCTGCAGTTGGTCCACTCACTTTACAATATCCAGCCAAGAAGTGGGCAGAAGGTGCCTTTTCGTCGGGCCTCCCACAGATGCAAGTCGAGTACCCAACAACCAGGCAAGCACAAACAGAACAGCTATGCATGCCTCCCCCACCAGAAAGGCCCCTAGAGGTGGAGGCGCGGCCTTGGTTGCTGCTTCTGCTTCAACATGACTCCTTTCTAGAACCCCACCCTCCAACTATGACAGGAGGCGGTGGTAGGGGGTTGCTTCTCCCTCCACTTGGATCAGTGCAGGGAAATCACACCAGATGCTTGGGTCATGCAGCTCATAGATCACATCCATGCTCTAGAACTTCTGGAGTGGCCTCCAGATCTACCACCAGTTCCTTCACGCTACCCTTCCAGACCACATTCCAGTGCTGCTGGAGGAAATTCACATGCTGCTGCAGGAAAGGGCCATAGAGCCAGTTCCTGAGGATCAGAGGAACAGGGGTTCTATTCCCACTTCTTCTAGTCCCCAAATCCACAAGGAATTTACAGCCCATTCTAGACCTGAGAAACCTCAATTTCTACATTCAGTACAAGAAGTTCAGGATGATAACCTTACAAGGCCTGCTGCCTCTTGTGCACAAGGGAGATCGGATATACTCCTCTGATATGCAGGATGCATACCTGCACGTAAAGGTGCATACCTCTCAACTGTCCCTGATTTTGCCTCAAAATGTTACTCTGTCCCTCCTAAAAATTGCATTTCCATGACCAAACAGTGGGGGTTGTAAGCACAGAATAATGCCAAACAATAAAGTTACAGACTTGTTCTTCCTTAGAAAATGTGTTCTGCACTAAGCCCCTTATTCTACCAGCTTCCTGAGTGGATATCACTAATTTTGAAGATGTGTCCCTGATTTTGGTCCTTTGTCCCTGATATTTTTAAGCCTTGTCCCTGATTTGTGAGACAGGAGGTTGAGAGGTATGTAAAGGTGTGTGCTCCCCACAGAAGTACCTCAGGTTCCAGTTCCAGGGGGGAGCACTACCAGTTCAGAGCACTGCCCTCTGGCTTGTCGTCTGCGACACAGGTCTTTACCAAGTGCTTGGAGGTGGTGGCAGCAGCCCTCAGGAAGGAGGGACTGTACATCTTCCCTTACCTGGGCAACTGGTTGCTCAAAGCACAGTCCAAGCAGCAACTGTCCCACATCCTAGAACATACCAGACAGTTCTATGCCTTAGGGATCACAGTCAATCTGCCCAAGTCAGTCTTGACCCATTGTCTGTGCCTACAGTACATATGGGCAGTACTGGACATGGCCCAGAACTTTGCTTTCTTGCCACAGGACAGGGTAGACCACCCAATGCCTAAGGCCCAGCTGCTTTACAACAGCAGATATGTCACAGCCAGCACCTTCCTGAGACCGCTGGGCCTGATGGCTGCAGCCATTGTCATGGTAACCCTAGCCAGACTGCACATGGCGATCCCTCAGTAGACCTTAAGGGTCCAGTGGGATCAGCACACCGACAAACTAGAACAGCAAGTTCTGGTCACTTCTGCGGCAAAGAAGGTGCTTCTACGGTGAATGGAGCCCAGCAACCTGTTGAATGGGATTCCCTTCCTTATTCCTCACCCTCAGCAGATTCTCACCACAGACGCTTCAGGGATGGGCTGGACGGTCACCTGGGGCCCCATCAGACTCAAGGAATGCGGACCAACATGGAGGCTACCCTCCACATAAATGTTCTACAGATGAGGGCCATGTTGTATGCTCTACAAGCCTTCCAGTCCCATCTGCTGATGCAGACTGGTAACATCAGTGTAGTACACTACATCAACAAAAAAGGGGGACCCATTGTGCTCTGTGCTGGGGAGCAATGTGGGTCTGGTACTGGGCTCTAGAACATGGTCTAGGACTGTCGGACTTCCATGTTACAGGTGTCCAAAACATCCTGGCAGACACGCTCTGCCAGTCACAGTCTCGGATGCACGAGTGGGAGCTGCTGAACTCAGTTGTAGAAAACCTGTTCAACAGGTGGGGTCATCCAGAGTTGAACCTTTTTGCGTCCCCACTCAACACAAAACTGCCGTGTTTCTGCTTGCTCGCTCCAGGGCCTAGAGTTTTCTGGCGAAATGCATTGTCCTTCTCTTGGAGGGGTAGGCTCCTTTATGCTTTTCCTCCCTTTCTGCTGATTTAGAGGGTGCTGATCAAGTTTTAGATAAAAGGAGCGACTATGATATTCATGGCTCCCTTCTGGCCTTGTCAGATCTTACTGGTCTCCCCATCTCTACCCATCATTGTTTCTTGTACAACGCCGTAGGGTGGTTTTCTCATGTTTGGGCGTTTGGGTTTAGACTTACAGAATCTTCTTGAAGCGGCTTCCACAATATATAAGACTGTCTCCCATTAAATGAGCCAGGAACGCATGCCCTAAGAAGTGCATCCTCCATCACATTATGTATCCCCAAGGCTTTCTCTCGCTATGGCAGAGTGGCCATTAGTTTCCTGTTGCCAACACTGTGGAACAAAGTACAAAAATTGTTGAAATTAAGCTGCCTACGCAGTATGAATGCCTTTAAATCTCTATATGCCCGGTATGTGTGTGAGAGTCATGCAACTGCAACCCCAGCCCCCAATTTTTGTCCAAAGCATCAGGCTGCTGCCCTCTGAGCATAGTTGAATTTGATCGCTTGTAACCTTTGGTGACCTTACCTCTGTGAGCGTCTTATGCCTTAAATGTTTTTCCCCCTCTAGAAATCCCTGTAGGGTTATTATCTCTTCATGGCCGCTACACCTTACTCACCCTGCTGTCTTTTACATATTGCTTAATCTGTGGCTCTTATTCCCCTACCCTGTACCATTTAACCACCCTATTTCATCTTCGTATTCCCTTTCTACTCTTGCTATCTCTTTCCTATGTCCCCTCTCTTCCCTGCCGTAGACTAGCCCTTCAGGGGCTCCCTGCCCCTCAGGTGGGAGAAATATGGATACCGGGCGGTTGTCACTTCCATAGCCACCGCCTGAGACACCTAGACCAGACTCCTTACTAGCGAGGTGCGGCACTGCTGATACCCAATCGGAACGTGAACGCTTTTCTGCTCTGGCATCTGATTGGCTCCTGCAGTCTGCTCGCGTCTCCCTCAATACTAAAGCTAAAGTCTGATTTTCTGTCTAAAACATGCACAACAAAGAGCTGCACTTACTGCCTAACAGTTATGACCTCTATTTTTCCCTGTTTATTCTGAATTTCTGTGGTTGGGCCAGTCTTTAAGCCTCAATAAATACCCAAGTCTGCTGTCCTGCTGTATTGGTCCTCCCGCTTGTTCAGATGTTCCATCGTCCGTGGCCCAGTACTTAATACAGACACCTTCTTCCATCCCCTGCCGAGGATATCCTCTCCATGGGCTCCCTGCCCACAGGCGTGGGAAACCCAGGCACCAAGCAGTCAGTGCTGGCTCTACCACCGCCTGAGAACCTAAGCTCGGACTCTCCATTAGCAAAGAACGGCATCAGCAGCCATCCAATTAGAACGTGAGCACTCTTTGGCGTTGGCCTCCGACTGGTTCCTGCAGTCTGCTTCTGTGTCCGTTCTAAACCAAGCATAAATTGAATTTCCATGCTGAAATTTGCCAAAAAAGAGCTGTAATTACTTTTCTTGACTGTTAAGACCCTTATCCTTCTGTTTAGAGTGTTACATTTAGTGATGCTGTGTGATTACACTACTTTTGAAATTCTGTGCTTGCGTCAGCTCCCTATACGAGCAGCCGATCTTATGTCCTCCTTAAATATTACAGAAGCACTCTGAACTGATATGACTGATGTAACACTGAGTACTTACTTGCATTAACTGCATTAATTGTTTTTTACTTGTGTTATTTGGCTCTATTGTAACTATCTCTGTATGCATTGTACCATTTGACCCGGAGCTAACCAGGTCAATCTTGTAAATGAGTTTGCTCAATGATATTCGCCTGGATAAATAAAGATTTTGATTGACTGACTGATTCCACTTACTGTAGCAGCTGGCAGTGCAACCTCCAGTAACCCTGCTCCTGTGCAAAGGTGTGCTCTCCCAGGATCAGGGCACCTTGGTCCATCCGGACCTTAAGTCACTATATATACATGCCTGGCTCCTGAAGAGACAGCCATAGCTACATCCGGGTGTTGTCGAGGCACAGGTCAGGAAGCACAGGAAAAACCTGGAGCAGTTGTATAATTCGCAAAAAGTGTTTATTAGTACTAGCAGTAACATAAAAAATAAAATTGTTCAGAATAACTATTTACAAAGGCAGAATAAACACAGAAGATCCATCCAAGTTTTCCTTCAATCTCTGTGTCTCCCAAAACATTGCAGCTCTCTCTCTCTCTCTCTCTCATTAAGTCTTTGCAACCCCCCTTCTTAACAAGCATCCAGTTTTTTTTCTAAAATGTTCTTGAAAATTTCAGGCAGGTGCAGCAATAACACAAGGTCCCAGAACGCCCCCTTTTATGCCATGACTAATGGGGCAGGCCCTGCTGGGTACTGCTAGCTAAGAGTTTTCAAGTGGGTCCCAACACCTGTGGATTTTGTCCTATTACCATTAGGACTAATTCCCAAGCAGTCCCGTGAGGAGGAGGTGATATGTCCCAGGAGGAGGATGACTAAAAAATGCATAGCCTACATAGGCAAGAAAGGTAAGCTTGTCAGGAGAGCAATCCTTGGAGGACCGCTAGGCTGAACTCGGCCCAGCGCCTGGAAGCTATGTCCAGACTGTAATGCCTGACAAAGGTGTGCACTGAACTCCAAGTAGCTAATGCACAAATGTCCCTTATAGAAACATTTTTCCAGCCAGAAGGAAAAGGAGGTAACCACTCCTCAAGTAGAATGACCTCTGACTGAACCTGGAAGAGGTTTATTGTGTTTACTGTAACAATAGACTATACAGTGGGCTAACCATCTTGATATAGTCTGCTTAGACACCAGTTTGCCCAGGTGTTGAGGCATAAAGGCCACAAAACGTTGCTCTGATCTGCGATGAGAAGCCATATGCTTCAGGTAATACCTCAGTGCCCTGTGGACATCCAAGATGTGTAGGAGAGCTTCCCCTCTGTTGGAAGGGGGAGACTAATAAACTGAAAGGTCAACTAACTAGTTGAGGGTTAACTCTGAAACCACATTAGGAAGAAACTTAGGATTTGTTCTATGGGAAACCCTTTCCCTGTGAAAAATCAAATAAGGCTCCTTACACATCAGGGAATGAAGCTCAGAAACCCTTCAAGCTGAAGTAACAGCAACCAAAAAAGATACCTTCCAGGAAAGATGACGCAGCTCACAATCTGCTGCAGGTTCAAAGGGAGGGAGGGTAAGCTTCTCCAACACAAAAAGAAGATCCAAGGGGGGTATTAGATCTCTGATGGGAGGTTTTGTGTGTAGGATGCCTAGTAGAAAGGTACGGGACACGTCCAGTTGGGCTAAGGTTCTGCCCTCCACCAGCACGTGAAAGGCAGATACTGCCGACAAATGCACCTTGATGGAGGAGTAGCTCAAGCCCTGATGCAACAAGAACAGAAGGTACTGTAAGGCTGAGTTCACTGGACAGGTAAGCGGGTCCAAGTGACGGGACGAAGCCCAAAGGCAGAAACACTTCCACTTCATAGCGTAAGTGGACCTAGTAGAGGACTTTCTTGCTGAAACAAGAACATCTGCCACTTCTTGGGAGACCCCATACCATGTTTTAACCATGTCTGCAGGAGACATGCATGAAGGTGCAGGGAACTGAGATCCGGATGTACCAGTTTGACCTGGTCTTGAGACAGTAACTATGAGCATCCTGGCAGCAGAATCGGAGGTCCCAATGTCAGCCGCTAAAGCAGAGGGAACCAAATCTGCTGTGGCCATAGTGGGGCAATCTGGATCATATGTGCCACCTCAGCCTGCAATTTCAAGAGAACCCGCTGGATTAGAGGGAAGGGAGGGAAGGCGTAGAGGAACCTCCCTGTCCAGCAAAGGAACAATGCATCTAGCCAGAAAACACCAGGCGCATGCTCTCGCAAGCAGAAATTTGGCAGTTTGGCGTTGCGTGGTGACGCAAAGAGGTCTGGCTCTGGAAGACCCCATATGTCGAAGAGCTGGTCCGCTACTGACTGGAGTAGCTCCCACTCAAGCACCTTGGACAGAGACCAACTTAGGCTGTCTGCCAAGGAGTTCTGGACGCCCGGGACATGTACTGCGGTCAGACTGATGTGATGTTCCAGGGCCCAATACGAAACTCTCATCGCCTCCCTGCACTGGAGGTATGAATGTGTTTCCCCCTTGCTTGTTGATATAAAAGACAATGGCCATGTGTTTTAAACCTCAGAGAGTAATAAGTAAATCCTGAGTTAGAGGGGAATATCTGCCTCCATACTTCGACCAAACCTAAACTTTTTATTGAGTTTTTAAATTGTTAGCCCTATGTTTTTGTGGAGAGGAGCAGTCGATATGGGGGAGTTAAGGTCATATTCAGATCACCACCCACAATCAACTGGCCCTGTAGAACACTGAGCAATCTGGATAAAAAAACCTCTGTATACTGGGAAATTTGACAGTGGAGGGAAGTATACACACGCCAAAGTAACTTGCTTACTGTATAATAGCCCAGTTATGATTAAATAGCTGCCCTGTGTATCTATATATGTCTGTTGGATTTCAAGGGAGGTATTTCTGGGAATTAAAAATCGCTGTACCTCTCTTTCTCCCTCTCACGTGTGAGGAAGACACCACCCAGTATCTCCCACCCCAAGCCAGTTTTTCATGTTAGGAGGCAGAAAGATGGGTTTCTTGGAGGAAAATCAAGTCCGTGGGATTTCTGGATAGATGTTGCACGAGTCTTGCCCTTTTTATCGGGTCATGTAAACCATTTGTTACGGGATGTGATTTTCACTGGATTTATAACACTCATTTTGCTACTGTATTAGTAGCAATTTTTTTCTTGGTCCTCCCCCTACAGGAAGAAAATGTAAAATTGTCTCCAGACCATACCAAGACACTGTTACTATTCTCGCCTTGAATTACTGTCTTCTGTAAAAGTATGAAATGGTTCAATAAAGCATACTGTGTCAATTTTATACTCGTGTATGTGTGGATTTTAAACAAACCCCTCCCCACCCAAAAACTAACTTTAACAAGATAATTCTTATAAAAAAAAAACAATTATAAGAACAGAATAGACTGTACAATTACTAACTAAATCCTTGGACAGAAATTGCCCAAGGTGTATGGTAACATGCTTTATATTATTTCATTTGTTTGACTTTACCTTCAAAACGGAAGGACAAATGTCCATCCTCAACACTACAACTAGAACTATAAACATTTCTACTTCCTTATGGGAGATGCATAAAAGATGCTCCTCCAAGAGGGTCCCTACCTTTATTCCGTGAGGAAAAGGTGTGGGATAGGGGGAACACAGTCTAGACCCTAGGAGAGACAGAATCAGGGTCAGGACTAAAGCACCTAGTGGAGTGAAATGAAATTCACTCCGAAAAGGAATCGATGAGGCCATGGGGATTTCATAGAAGCAGCCTGGGAGGAGCTCCCTGCCAATTTTCTAGTAAAGGATAACAACGGGTCAAAAATTCAAAATATTAAGATGCATCTTTCTCTAGTTGGATAACGAGGGATTTCTGAGTTATCGGGCCCAGGAATATCTAAAGTATGGCCCATAGTAGCCCCAAATACTACTATTATTCCTCCGATAACCCCCCCCCCATGTCCCGGGGGCCTTTACTTTACAATATATCCCAGGGACAGGGGACATCCCCTATCACACGGGAGGATAATTGGGGAAACTCTGATGAAGGGAGATAAAGGAATCCCCCTTACAATCTGACACACTGATTTATTTAGGTCCAGAAACCGAGGATTGTTGAAAAGGTTGTAAAAGTTCGAAAAGACCTGTTTAGAACATCAGGTCCATATGTAGACTCGAAGAGAGGGAGTCTGAGGACGGCCATTCTGGAGGCAGGGAGAGGCAGCAGCCAATGTCCGAAGGCTAAGAACAGCAAGAGGGAGGGCGAGGGGAGTGAAGTCAAGCAAGCACAGAGGAACTAGGCAGCTTAAGGGGCAACACTCCCTAGTAAGAGGGACACCCCCACCTGACCAACAGGGAGACTGCAGTGGACTAAATGGCAAACAGGATATAATGGTGACATAAGAGGAGAGTTTGGGATGTTGCCTAGACCACTAGTTTAAGCATAAGTTCTGCCCAGGACCAGACCTGCGCCCCCACCCCACCCAGACTATCCGCCCCAAGGACACCTCCAACACCCACATCCCAACCCAGAAAATAAAGACTCGTATCTCTAAGGCTCTCATGTAGATACCAAAGGACTGCGAAACTGTTGCAGGCGTTCTAGTAGTTCTAAAGTTGTGGAAGAAGGCTGAGAAGTATTTCTTCTTCCTTGCTGAGACCACCATTTCTGACGCTGTTGAACTGTTTCAACCACCTTGTCTGGAAGTATACCCCTTGCCTTGAGATTTGTTGCTGCCTCCAATGCTGTGTCATAGGACTGTACCCCAGAAGGCAGATGTACCACGAGTCTGGCTGGACAGGGGGTTTTGAAGTGGGTTTTTTGAGACTGGAGGACTGGAAATAAAGGATTGTAGGCTCTATGTTGACTCTGTGTGTATGGCGCGTAGTCATCATCAAATAGAAGCCTGGACTGTCCCCATATCACCCTCCCTTTCTACCATGCTTTATTTAAAAGGGCTTCCTTGACTTGATAGCTGAGGAGGTGGATTAGATAAGAGTGCGGTCTGGCCTTGGAACTTGTCGGCTTGGGGCCTAGGGCACGATGGGCACGTTCCACATCCAGCTTGTAATCCAGATCCAGGAAGACAGAGAGACAAGCGGAGGAAGTAATTGGCAAAAGCCCTTGGATCGCTGCCTTCCTCTCCCTCGGGATGCCAAAAATTCGAAGATTCCTTCATCTGCCCCCGTTTTCTGCATCTTCTTGTCGGGCTGACATTGCTATTTGCTCACTCGCGATAGTTCGAACTGCGGCCTCCAGCTTGTTGATTCTTGTGGCATTGAGTGTAATCTGCTGATCAGCTTCGGTCGCTTGGACCTGCAGACTGGAAATTTCAGAACGGAGGTCTTTTAATGATTCCCTGACCTCTCCCCCAAACTCAGATATTGCTTGGAGCATGGTCTCTGTGTTGGATTCGGGCACCTTTGTAGATCCTTTATTTTTTGGCATTTTAGTGTTGGCTCCAGATAAGGATCTGGGCTGTGGTTCTCTGGTGTCAGATTGCTGGTCCTCTTGATTGACGAGTTCAACGATCGGGTGAAAACGGTTTCGAGCCAACTTGGCCATTCAGACCCAGGATTCGATGGGCACACTGTAACAAAGTCGAAATCCAGGTAGATGCTTTTAATTTTCTCGTTTGTGCCTCTTTTTATTTGGTAGATGGCAGGAGCTCCTCGGTGAGCATCTTTACCAGGGCATCACCGGAACCGGAAGTCAGCACTTTACTTCTCAGTACTGGTTATGATATTGTTCGCTGCCATGTTGTTTTTGTGGGGTTTTTATTTTTTGTTTCTAGCACCCATATGACCAATTTTCCTACAGTGTTTGTGCTACATTAGGAGAGTGTCCGGGGGTGGTTTTGGGAGTTGTGCTGTACTGCAAACTATTTTGTTTAGTTACTGCAGAAGTACAGCAGTCTTTAATGTTCGCCTGCTGTGATTTTGAGACGCCGTACTTTGCCCACTGCTGCTCCATGTTCTCAATGATGGTTCAGTCTGGAGTCAGGTCCTCTTGTCGCTCCATTGTACGGCGCAGTGTCAGAAGTGCATTTCTGACATCCTTAGTCATGATGATCAGCTCAGCTGGGGCTTCCTCATTTTCACCTTCATCCACATCCACATCAGTTGCATGAAGGGACATCAACGAGACAGCAGGTTCGATATCGTCCCCTTCTGGTTCAGCTGAGATGTTGTCACCCAGATGTCTCAGCTCATGAAACTCCGCTTCGGTAAGTTCAGGGGGCATCTGTTCTTCAGGCTCAGATTCCAGTTCAGTTTCAGGCATTTCTTCACTGGGATGACAGAAACCAGCTTTTTTAAAGCAGAGGGCAATTCTTTGTGCTGTCACAGCATCCTAAGCTGTGTGCATCATTCGGACAGCATTGAGCAAATTTATTTTTTGCACACAGTCTGAGGCTGAGATTTTGCAGTCATACAGAAGCTCCACAATTTTCGATCTCATAGCTCACACGTAATGCCTCTTGAAAGTATAAATAATGCCCTGGTGAAGAGGTTGAATTAAGCAGGTCGTATTTGGGGGGAGAAACATCAGCTTGATGTGCCTGAGACCAGGGACCTGCGGGTGGCTGGAAAAATTGTCTAAAAGCAGCAATATCTTCCACGGTCATAATCTGCCATCCCACATTTGCAACCATTCAGTGAACAAATCTCCAGTTGTCCATGCTGACCAGTTAGCTCGATAAAAAAAAAACAGGCAGGTGCCTTACCCCCGAAAGCAACGTGGCTGGGCTGACTTTCCGATTACAAAAAGCTGACATTTGACAGACCCAGTTAGATTCAGATTCTTTATTCCATATGTACAGAATTCTCATTATCACATACATTTAGATAAGCACACAATCTGGAACAACATATAGTTAAAAACATTAAAAATACAATGACTGTGAAGATAAATACAAATTAATGAGATAAGATTTGTTCCAAGTACCTCTATTAGGCCAAGCCTCCAGTAACTCTATAAAGAGATAATTTGGCGAAATTTGCCATGGCAAAAACGTGACTTTTGCCTTATCACAGTAAAGCATACACTTAATATAATTTTCCTCAGACGTAGCTCTTAAATTCCCCCAAATTAGGTAGAGCCATTTTTCCTCTTATTTTAGCCAAAGAGCATTCAAAAATCAAGTGCTTCCTCGTGACAATAAGCTTTGGATCACAAATATAAGTACAACTTAAAACAGTTCAAAAATGGATACTCTTCCATAGCTTAATTTCAACAGACCTAACCTGAATTTACAGAAGGCATTCATTCCTCTGTATACCATCTTTACAAAAGATCAACTATTTTTCTTCTTGGCATGCTTGTTTATTCTCTACAGAGAGCCTACAAAATGACAATTCTCGAAGCTTACTCATCTCACACTGAAAAAAATTCTCAGTCTTTGTTTAGCTGTCAGACTCATTCATGCTGCAGCAGCACAGCACACTCAGCCTTTTCTTGGCTTTCTCTGCCCCCACTGGGAGTTCACTTTTAAAAGTGAGCATACCGGAGCCCACACATCAAAAGAAAAAGGCCGTCTCATCACAGTTGTAGATGTCTTCAGGCGCAAATTCGGCAAGCACACCCCGGAGCACATCCATCAGCCACTGATCTGCACTGACAACATCGGCACATTGTTTCTTTCCATGGGCCCGCTTAAAGCCGATGTGGCAGACTTTCCATCGGTGTAGCCAGCCCATGGTGGGAACAAAGTCCATCTTGTCAAATTCAGAAGCTATGTGAGAAGCTTTCTTCAATAAAAGAGGGCCACTAATTAGGGCATCTCGCCCACTAGTGTTAGCAAACCATCTTAACAATGCCTCCTCAATGTCACGGTCTTTCCCAGTTCTTTTCCGTTTACATTCGGGATTTTGATTTCCGTGCCATGCAGCAAAAATCTTTTCTCTATCCCGTTGTAGGCCTGAGAGGGTGGACTTGACCATGGCAAAATGGACAGACAGCTCACGTAGGCTGTTTCAGCATGCTGTCAATTTCACTCAAAATCTCCAGTTCACAGGCAATGGTGAAAACACTTCTCTTCGGCACCATTCTGAAACTGTAATGCCAGTGTTAGAGTGTAAATGCAGTGTTGCACAATGCGATTGTTTTTAGAGAGCTTAACACATGTCTGTAATTAGCACATAATTACAAGAAGCGATCGAGAGTAACCAGTGGTCATGACAGGCAGGAGACAGGCAGTAAACACACATTAGCACTGTATTCATTTCTTTATTTATTTACAGTGTCTTCAGAAAGTATTCACCCCCCTTGGATTTTGTCACATTTTGTGATGTTGCAAACTCAAATTAAAATACATTTATATGGGATTTTTTGTCACGTATCTACACAAATTACTGTATAATGACAAAGTAGAATGAAACTTCTGGAATTTTTTGTACTGTCAATGTCAGTGGCTCAGTAGGTAGCACACTCGCCTCTGAGGCCGGGAGATCAGACGGCTGTGGGTTCAGTTCCCACATCTGGCACTTGGGTTAATATCCCAGTACTGACACTGTAGTGCAGCATGAGAGGGGTGCTGCACTTCTGAGGTGCCGTCTTTCAGATGAGACGTTAAACCGAGGTCCCATCTGCCTGGATTGGTGGTAGTTCAGGTGGATGTTAAAGATCCCATGGCACTTATCGAAAAGAGTAGGGAATTTCCCCGGTGTCCTGGCCAATTTTCCCTCATTCACTAAAGATACCACCAACAGCTTAATCTGGTTCAAGGTCAGTTGGCATTCATCTGTATCCCCCTCCCCCGGGTCATGCCTGAAAATAGGCAGAATTTGTCTAGTGCACTTACCCGGTCAACAAAAGCTAAATAAATAAATAAATAAAAATAAAAACCTGAAATATCTTGATTTGGTAAGTATTCACCCCCTTTGCTATGACACTCCAAACTGAGCTCAGGTGCATCCAATTTCCTTGTGAAATCATTCTAAAACTTGAATGGAGTCCACCTATAGTCAGTTCAAATGGTTGACATGATTTCAGAGGAAATACAACTGTCTATATAAGGTCCTACTGTTGACAGTGCATGCCAGAGCAGAAACTCTACCATGAAGACCAAGGAGCAGTCCACAGAACTCCGTGATAGAATTGTGAGGAGGCAAAGATCTGGGGAGGGGTATAAAAACATTTCTAGGGTGTTGAAAGTTCCCAGGAGCACAGTCAAGTCCATCATTAGGAAATGGAAAGATTACGGAACCACCCAGACTCTTCCTAGAGCAGGCCGTCCTCCCAAACTGAGCAACCGAGCAAGAAGGACCATGGTCAGGGAAGTGACCAAGATCCCAATGACCACCCTGACAGAACTACAGAGTTCCATGGCTGAGATGGGAGAACCTGCCCAGAGGACAACAACCTCTGTAGCACTTCACAGATGTAGCCTCTATGGAAGAGTGGCTAGACGGAAGCCACTCCTGAGAAAAGGCCACATAATAGCATGCCGGTAGTTTGCAAGAAGGCACGTGGCAGACTTTGAGACCATGTGGCAAAAGATTTTCTGGTCTGAAGAAAATAAATTGAACTCTCTGGCCTGAATGCAAAGCGCTATGCCTGGCACAAACCGAACACAGCTCATCACCCGTGTAACACCATCCCTACCATGAAGCATGGTGGTGGCAGCATCATGTTATGGGGATGCTTTTCAGTGGCAGGGACTGGGGCACTTGTCAGGATATATTGAACAATGAATGGAGCCAAATACAGGCACATCCTTGAGGAGAACCTGAATCAGTCTGCAACAGACCTTGGACTGGGGCAAAGATTTACATTCCAACAGGACAACGAATCCAAGTATACAGAAAAAGCAACACTGGAGTGGCTTCAGAACAAGAAGGTGAATGTCCCTGAGAGGCCCAGCCAAAGCCCAGACTTGAATCCCATTGAGAATCTGTGGAAAGACCTAAAGATTGCAGTTCACCGACGCACCCATCCAACTTCACAAAGCTTGAGCAAATTTGCAAGGAATAATGGGTGAAAATCCCCAAATCCAGATGTGCAAAGCTGATACAGACATACCCAAGAAGACTCAAAGCTGTAATTGCTGCCAAAGGCGCTTCTACAAAGTATTGACTCAGGGGGGTGAATACTTAAATAAACAAGATATTTCAGTTTTTAATGTTTCATAAAATTTTGTTACACAAAAATATTTTTGCCCCTTTAAATTGTTGAGTATGCTATGTGAATCAAGGGGGAAAAATCATTTCAATGCATTAAAAATTCTGGTAGTAACACAACAAAATGTGACAAAATCCAAGGGGGGTGAAAACTTTCTGAAGGCACTGTAGCGGTTTGCAACAACCAAAACAATACTCAAAAGGGCTGTGTGTGCACTGATCATCTCAGGTTGCATAATTTGCTATAAAACTACATTTTAACATTGCAGTGAATGGGGACGGCTTTTGGAAAGTAAAAAACGGACGATAAAACTGAATTTCCAGTATAAACCTGTCCGTTATAAGTGGGCTGCAGTGTATGGCTGAAAGTTCTAGGCCGTGTTCCAGAGCCCACTGCCACACTCTCACTGCTTCCCTGCACATTGAATAGGAATGAGTCCCCCTTGTTTGTTGATGTAATGCATTACGCTGGCACTGTCCATCTGTATTAAAAGCGGACCCGGTGTCAGATGCGGTTCAAAGGCCTGGAGGCTGTACAGGACCGCTCTTATCTCCAGAATGTGTGTAACTTCTTCTCCATCTGTGACCAAACACCCCGTGTGTTTGGAATGGCCCAGAAGGGCTACCCACTCGGAGCACGAGGCATCCAAGATGAGAATCTGTATTGGATCTGGCATCAAAAAATGTAATGCCTTTTTGCAGACTGGCGCAAGCCATCCACCGCATCAGTGCTTTCCTCAAAGGATACATAACTAGCACTTGTTTGTCTAGGTTGTCTGTGGCTTGGTCCCACTGAACTCTTAGGGACCACTGAGGGATGTGCATATGCAGGCATGGGATTGGCACTGTTACTATAGCTACTGCCATCAGGTAAAGGCGGCAGAGCAGTGTCTTGACTGGGACATACTGGCTGTTGTACACCAGGTGTGCCTGAGCTACAAGGTGTTCTTCCCTGTCCAGAGATGGGAATACAAAGCCTTGAGCAGTGTCCAGCATTGCCCTTATGTACTAAAACCTTCAGCATGAAACTTGCCTACTTCAACCCCTGCAGTGTGTTTTCATTAACTCAGTTTTACTAGTACCCTCAGTTAAGGCCTGTGCTGCAGCCCTGGCACTCCCCCAGAGGGTATTCTGACACTTGATCATATGGGCCTGGTAGTCTACAATACAAGGCCCAGTGAAGCAGAGCCATAAGTCCTTTTCCCCATGACGTCTAACCTCCTGGATTTCTTATCAGGAGGGAGGGAGTTCATGTGTTTAGACATCCTAGACTTATCGTGGCCAGCTGTGATCACCGCTGACTACTTCAGGCTGGTTGGCATAATAAAGCTCGTTAGATTATGCAGGATACATCTTGTCAGCCTTTCTGGGAACAGTTGGTATGGCATTAGGTCTATACCAAGCTGCATAGGTGGCATCCTCCAGGGCAGGGTATAGTGAAAGAATTACTACAGATGACGACTCTGGCACCTCTAAAAACTCCAAATTTTTCTTTGTGGAGTCTTCCTCTTCCAGAGTGAACACCATGGAACCCAGCATTTTTTCTGAATTACTGCCTGAAAACAAGGGTCCTCGGAGGGTGATCTTTGGCTACTGAACACCAATTCCTCACTGTAGGAAGATAAGGTGGCGCTAGTACCAGGTAAGTACTGGTCCTCAGCATAACCCTCCTTTTCCTCAATCTTCTTTTATTATGAGGTCTAGGTTATATTACACCTCGTCGTCATCCCCCACGATGATGGAAATAGAGAACCTCACCGGCAACACTGGCGGCAGCCGAGTAGGCCCATTAGGTACAGTGCTGGGAGGCTGCATCAACGGGGTCTAGTAAGTGACATATCCCTTCGGTGTGGGTATAAACTGATCAGGCTAGCCTGGCAATAGGCATTGTATTGTTTCCCAGGATATCAGCACTGTGTGTGCCCACAGTAGGGGATATGACTGTAATGGTCAACGGCAGTTGCAGACCCTACGACAGCATCGTGCCACCCATAACAGGACCGGTAGTGACAAAGCCAAGCTCCAACCTTAGTGTCTGGTGGACTGTCAAAGGGGTTGTTACCGCAGCAGACAATGATAAGGTTAAAGATGTACCAAATGGCCACAGCGGTGACCTAGAGCATGTCATGGAGGACTTGTCCTTATCCTTGTCTCGATGTTTATTCTTGTGGCTGCCTGATGACGATGTTTCCTTGAATTTCGACAACCAGGATCCAGTTGATGGGGTAGGTGATGAAGATTTCTCCTGCATCTGTTTTTCCAGCACTGCCAAAGTTTTCTTTAATAAAAACTCTTCCGGGGCCTCTTTTTTGTGTCGACTGGTAGCAGAGTTGAAGCCCAAAAGATACAAGTTTGAACTTTGTGAGACTGGCACAAACAGTAGAGACACATTTAGTGTGTATTATCCTTATCAATCTTCTCTCGGCACTCGCAATACCGAAAGTTTTGCGGACTCCTTCAGCTGCATACAGGAGACCTGAAGATCACCACAGCAGGAGGCCAGAAGATCATTAAAGCAGTGATTAACTATTCAGAAAAATAACAGCAGCTAAATTACTGTCTGTGTGTAGGTCCCACGAGTATGACAGACGGTGGGAAAAGAATAGAGGAGAGATGGGGCCGCCCACTTTTATGAAGATGCCAACGTGTGACATCAAGGGTGGCTCCTGGCTTGCAGAAGTTTCTGTGTGATCCTAGCACTGACACGGGTACAGTTCCAAAGGTGTGGCCTGATGAAAGAGATAGCCTCAAGGAAGATCATAAGAACTCTCTTAACATCCAGGAAATGGAGGGTACATTCTCTTCATTCTGGAAGTTACCAAAGTAGGTAGGAAGCACAAGTTGCTGGTTCAGATGGAACTCCAACACCACTCTGGGAAGGAACTTAGGGTGTGTATGGAGAACTACCATGTCCTTCTGGAAAACAATATATAGAGGATCTATGACAAAGGGATGAATTTCAGAGACCATGCAAGCAGAAGTGATGGCCAGTAGAAAAACTGCTTTCCAAGTTAAAAACTTTAGCTCACATGTCAGAAGGGGCTCGAAGAGCTTGCGGGTGAGCATGCCCAGCAGAACATTAACATCTCAAGTAGCCACTGATTTCCTGATTGGAGCCCTTGTGTGTAAAATGCCCTTAAGAAGCCTCTTGAAGAGTGGCAGCTGAGTCAGACAGACTTGTGGCATGCAGAATTAGTACACAAATGGACCTTAGCTGTGGAGTACTGCAGGCCAGCATAAGAAAGGTCCAGCAAGTACTCCAGAACCTTGTCAGGTGGGCGCCAAAGGGGACCACAAAGATTCTGGAGCACCAGACAACAAATCTTTTCCACTTGGCTATGTAAGTCTTCTAGTGGAAAGCTGACGGGCAGTCAAAAGTATTTCACTGACCCTCCGACATGCTTGTACCGTGTACTGATGGCCACCAAACAGGAAAGAGAACTGGGAGAAATCATATCTGATGATCTAAAGGTTACCAAACAATGTGAGAAGGATGTGAGGAAAGACAGTGGAATGCTGGGGTGCACAGAGAGAGCCATCTCAGGCAGAAGGAATGAGGTGGTGATGCCACCGTACAGAACATTGGTGAGACCGTATCCAGTTCTGGAGGCCGCATCTCCAGAAGGATACAGACAGAGCAGAAGCAGTTCAGAGAAGGGTGACAAAAATGGTGCAGGGGCTGCACGAAAAGTCATATAAGGGGAAGACTGGATGATCTCAATATGTATTCCCTGGAGGAAAGGGGGGGGGGCTACAACAGAGACTTTCAAATACCTCAAGAGTGTAAATAAGGTAAAAGAGGGTAGCATCTTTCAAAAACAAATATGTTCACGAACAAGGAGCCATGATATGAAGATAAAGGGGGGGTTGACTTAGGGGTAACATGAGGGAGTATTTTTTCATGGAAAGGGTGGTGGATCCATGGAACAGCCTCCCGGCAGAGGTTGTAGGGGCAAAAACAGCAGAGGAATTCAAAAACACATGGGACAGACGAACTCTAGCGATGGGAAAGAGAGGGTAAGCCACAGATCATTTAGTATCTGCGATATATGAAACAGGTAGGGAAAATGGGCACACTAGGAGGGCCAAGCGGTCCTTATCTGCCATCAAATTCTGTTTCTATATTTCTACCTATTCACATTTATCTCTTCAGGTGCCAGACCTAAAGGTGAAGGGAGTGTAGGCTAAGACGGACCAGATCACCCTGGGTTAGGAAGTCCATGTTCAATGGGAGAATCCTCGGTGTGTTGACTGAAAAGTCTATTCAGAGGAAACTATATCTGTCGAAGCCAACAGTGAGTGATCAGAATCACCTTACACCCATGCACTTGTGAGGGTCAGCCTGTGTTCAGCTGAGCTTGTCTTCCTGAGAGTTTTGCACTCCCTGCCTAGTAAACTTCTTGGAGCAGAATCTGCTGCTCCAGGCATCATTCCTACACTCTCACCACTTCCCTGCAGAGAGAAACAAGTGTGCTCCTCCTTGCTTGTTAATGTAATACATCACAGACTTGCTGTCCGTCTCAAGAATTATTTTGTGGATGACAACCTCCAGTATGGCTCACAGGGTACAAAACAGCTCACATTAACACAGTGATGTGGACATTAGTCTCTGAGGGGTCACAGATACCTTGTGCTTGGAGGGCCTGACAGTGGGCACATCATTCCAACAGGGAGGCATCCATGGTGAGTCACCTGAGGCTCCAGTTAGAAGACGGGAAAACACTGAAGGAGACTGTCCTCCACTGATCACCATGTGAGTGACTGAACTAGGGGCTTAATCACCTGAATGAGGTAGGTCTAAGGATGAGATGCTTAGCCAGCCCTGTGGTGCTGAGGGCTGAATGCCACACCTCCCACCACGCCAGTGACCCGGGTTCAGGAACGACTCCGGCTCGTCAGGGTGGGAAGCAGGATCAAGTGCCTAATGGCAGCTCCCCTCTCCTAGGATGGTTGTTGTACCGCCACCACCACCACCCACCCCGTAGTTCCGCTGCCACCGGGTGGGGGGGTCTTTGGCAGCGCAAGCGGGAGGGGTGGCAAGTCGGGAGGGTGTCTCGGAACACGGTGGGAATGGGGGAGGGTGAAAACGTCTGCTCTCTGGTAGGAAGGATCGGGCCTTGGTTGTAGCCACAAGAGCTCCTGTGAACAGCAAATGCTGTGAAGGTTACAGCCAAGGCTTCTCTAAGTTCAGCAGAAACTCCATGGAGGTAGAGAACTGAGAGGCCATGAGCACTGCTTGCTCCATCACTTGCTTTGATGAACTGGCTATCTGCCACCCGTCCAGATAAGGGTAAACCTGAAGTCCTAGTTTTCTCAGGTGCACTGCGAGTATGAGCAATGCACTTTGTAAAGACTGGAAGTGCAAGGAGAGCCCAAAGGGCAGTACTCGGAAATAGAAGTTACATAAGAACTTACCGTAACAGCATATCTTTGAGAGAGGGTCCTGCAGTAGGTCTTCACAGAGCAGGACTGCGCCCCCTAGCATCAGAACTGCACAGCAAACTTCTAGCTAGCAATCTATAGCAGGGGACCGCCCCTAGCATCACATGGCGGATGTCAGCGTGACTGTATAAAGGGGACAGTCCTCACGCCCACCCTCCAGTTCTCCCACTGGAAACCTCAGAAGAGGAAACAGGAGAAAGGAGTAACAACTCCTGAAGCCCTGAGCTTCTAAAAACAAAGCCCTGAGAAAGGAAAAGAGGAAAGATACAGGAGCTGGGGGAAGGTGGGAGGGAAATTGAGACCTACTGTAGGAACCTCTCTTGAAAATCTACTGTTCACGGTAAGTTGCTCGTAAAGTACAGTTCGTAAAACTATCCGTAACAGTAGATCTTCAAGAGAGGTCTCTTGCAGGTAGGATTACATATAGGACTGACGCCGGCGTGCAGGACCCCACAGAAATATTTCTAGCTAGCAGTCCCTGGCGGGACCGCCCCAAGTCAGGGTGACTGGCGCAAATTACGCCGGTATAAAGGGGCGGTCCCAGACACCCGCCTTCCAGTTCTTTCCAGCACAGGCCGAGAAGACCCAGGCGAGAGAAGCAGACATTTCCTGAATGGAAAAGGAGCTGAAAAAGCCTAGGGGGATGGAGGGCGGGAAGGTATTACCTACTGCAAGAGCCTCTCTCGAAGATCTACTGTTACGGTAAGTTCTTACGTAACTGTACTATCTTACTTCGAGAGGGCTCTTGCAGTAGGTAATTACATATAGGACAGAATCCCAAGCAGTCTGGAACAAACGAAAGGCACCGGGAGGAGGAACTACTCCAAAAAGTAGAAAATAATCTAGCAGGACTCAAGAAAGGAGGCCTTGCAAGACAGCTAACCCGAAGCCTGCTCTACGGCGAGAGGCAATGTCCAAACTGTAATGTTTAGTAAAGGTATGGACTGAAGTCCAAGTGGCAGCAGCACAGATGTCTGCCGCAGACACGTTCTTGTAACAAGCCACGGAGGCGGCAACTCCACGAGTGGAGTGACCTCTGACTTGACCCGGGAGGGTCTTGTTGTACTTGTCATAACAGAAAGTGATGCAATGGGCCAACCATTTTCATAAACATTGCTTAGAGACAGCATTGCCTTCTCTTTTGTGAGCGAAAGAGACGAACAACTGATCAGTCTTTCTGAGATCCTTCGTCCTATCGGTGTAGTATCTCAGAACCTGTGGACATCCATGGTATGGAGCAAGTATTCTCCTTGGTTGGAGTACTCATGAAAAAGGCAGGCAATTAAGACTGATTTAAGGTAGACTCGCTACCACTTTTGGAAGAAACTTAGGATTCGTGCGAAGAGCTACTCATTCTTTGTGAAAAATCAAGTAAGGGATTTTGCACATCAGGGCTTGGAGCTCGGAAATTCTGCGAGCAGAAGTAATGGCCACCAAGAAGAGTGTCTTCCACGATGAAAACTTCAGGTCTGCGGAAGCCGCAGGCTCAAAGGGAGGAAGGGTAAGTTTCTCGAGGACATAATTTAAGTCCCATGGTGGAGCTGGAGTCCGGATAGGGGGCCTAAGATGAAGGGCCCCTCTGAGGAAAGTTTTGGATACCTCCAGCTGAGCGAATGCCTTATCAGTGAAAGGGACATGGTAGGCTGAAATAGCTGCCATATGGACCTTCAAAGAGGAGTGACAGACCCAGGTCAAAAAGATGACGCATGTACTCAAGCAGAAAAGTCACAGGGCAGGAAAAGGGTTCCATGTTCCTGGCGCTCCAGATAGAAAATCTTTTCCATTTCATGGGCGTGAGGTGGACCTAGTGGAGGGTTTTCTAGCCTCCACCAGAATCTCGGCCACCTTAGAAGAAATGCCAAAATGAGATTGGGCTAGGTCTGTAGGAGCCATGCATGAAGTTGAAGGGACTTGAGTCCCGGATGGACCAGGGTCCCCTGATCCTGGGTCAGCAATCCTGGAGTTAAAGGAAGAGGAAGAGGAGGAACCTCTGAGTACTGTTGTAGAAGAGAGAACCAGATTTGTCTGGGCCAGAAAGGAGCGATCAGAATCATTCTTGCTCCTTCTAGAGCAAGCTTCTGTAACACACGAGGGACCAGAGGAATTGGGGGAAAAGCACAGACGAATCTGTCCTTCCAGCTTAGAGATAGAGCGTCACTCCAGAAAGCGCCTCGCTCTGGAGCGAGCGAGCAAAAGATTGGAAGCTTTGCGTTTTGGGAGGAGGCGAACAGGTCTATCTGAGGAGTCCCCCAAACCTGGAAGATGCTTTTTAGGACTTTTTCGTCCAATTCCCACTCGTGTGGAAGAGCCGACGAGCGACTGTCTGCTAGGACATTGTCGACTCCCGGAACATGGATCACCGTGAGGTGAAGGTTGTGGAGAGTTGCCCAATCCCAGACCCTCACTGCTTCCCTGCACAGCGGGTAGAACCGAGTCCCTCCCTGCTTGTTGATGTACCACACCATGCACATGTTGTCCGTTTGGACAGCTAGGTGACCGGGAAGGAAGTATTGGTGAAGGGCCTGGAGCGCAGAAAGCACTGCTCGAAGCTCGAGCACGTTGATGTGGAGAACTATCTCCAACTCTGACCAAAGGCCTTGGGTCCGGTGAGGACCCAGATGGGCTCCCCAACCTTCGCCTGAAGCATCCGTGGTCAAAGTCTGATCGGGGGGAGGATGAAAAAAGGGACACCCCGGAAGAGGTTCTCTTGAACCATGCACCATTGCAAGTCTCTTACCATCGGCGAGGAGATCAGAACCGGATCATCTAGGTCGTCTACTCGTTGATCCCACTGAAACGAAGAGTCCACCGAGAGATTCTCATGTGGAGTGCTTGTGGAACCGTCCGGGATGGCCGCCATAAGCCCCAGTAGACGGAGCACCTGACCTGCTGGACCCTCCTGTGTTCCGATAGGAGGAAATCTGTGACTGAGGAGGCCCCTGTCCGGAGGCAGAAAGGCTTTGCACAAAGTTGTGTCAGAATTGCCCCGATGAACTGGAGCCTCTGTGAAGGATCCAGGTGAGACTTGGAATGGTTGATGGTAATACCCAGGCCAGAGAAAACCTGCCGGGTGAGGGAAAGGAAATGCAGGAGTTCCTCCCTGGACGGGGCCGCCAGGAGCCAGTCGTCCAGGTAGGGGAAAACCTGAGCTCCCAAAGAATGCAGGTGGGCCGCTACCACCGCCAGGTATTTGGTAAAGACTCGGGGAGCCGAGGAAAGACCAAATGGGGCGCCGGATTGGTAGTGGACCCCGGGCATAACCCTGGGTGCTTAGGTCACGAGAAGGCGAATGGGGATGTGCAGTGACGCATCCTGCGTATCTAGTGCACAAAGCCATTGGCCCGGCGAAGCAGGGCAAAAGGATTGAAGGAGAGCATCCTGAACCTCTTGTACTCCACAAACAGGTTCAGGAGCGGAGATCAAGAATAGGTCTGAGATCTCCAGTCTTCTTTGGTACAAGGAAAAGTGGAATAGTACCCTCGTCCCGTAGAGGTGAGAGACGGGTTCTATAGCCTGTTTCAGCAAGAAGCGCTGAGATTTCTTCCTGACCAAAGGAAGATGGTCCCTTGAGTAAGCAGAGTTCAGAGGGGGTGACGTGGAGGTTTTCTGCAGAAACTCTATGGAGTGCCCTCTGCAATGATCTGAAGCACCCATGAATCCGAAGTTATCCTCTCCCAACCCGGAAGGTGGAGGAAGAACCTCCCTCCTACTGGTTCCTCCGGGGCGTCCAGAGGCGGTGGGAGAGGAAAGGAGTCAGGTGGTGTGAAGCAGCGCCGCAGCTGGGGCACCCGTTGCTTTTTTGGGCGGCGGGGGCCTGGCAGCTGTGGGGGCCCGACGTTTAGTGGCCCGCCTTCCCTGAGGTTTCGCTTGAGGCCGGCTACGTCTGCGAAAGGGACGGCGCTGTGGGGGATGGGGATGGTACATAGAATCAACGGATTTAAGGGTCGTCCCCTTCTCCTGCAAATCGGTGATGATGTCCTTGACATCACCACCGAAAAGCACAGAACCTCTGAAAGGTGCTTCTTGGATGGCTGACTGCACCTACAGGACCAAACCTGAAACACGGAGCCATGCGTGACGCCGAAGACTTACGGCGAACGCAGAGCTCTGTCCTGCAGTGTCCACTACGTCATAGGTCGTCCTCAGAATGTGACGACTGGCTGAACGAGCAGAACGGACCAGGTCGGCCAACTCCTGCTTGAGTTGAGAGTCAGGCAGAGAGTCGATCTTGGATTCCGCCTGGGTTAGGACAGCCTTCTGGTAATCCCCCATATGTGCAATATAGTTCAGGGCCCTAATCCCCAGTGTGGAAGAAGCGTAGATCTTCCTTCCATACTGATCCAGAAGGCGAGATTCCTTATCCGGGGGAGACGAGCTCAAGTGCTTCGGATGTGCTGACCGGCCGTGAGCGGTGCTAATCACAACCAAGTCTGCACAGGGGTGAGAGTCTAAAAAGTCTACACCCTCCGGAGCCTGGTATAGCCTGTTCGACTTCCTGGGAAGTGGGGCTAAAGCCGACGGTTGTTTCCAAATAATGGAAACAAGGTGGGCGTGAGGCTCAATCCAGGGTGGCACTAAGGTAGGAGCCGTAAGGGGCAAGTCCAGATGCTCGGCGAGTTTTACACATTGAGGATCTGGTTCTAAGGAATGCCACTGATGAACTTCCTGGATCTTTCTGAGCAAATCCGTGAAGGAAGGATCCTCCAGAGGAGACTTCGGAGGAGTCCTCGGCCGGGGTTTGGAAGGAGAGCGTGGCTCGTCGTCTTTCTCGGAACCTCCATCGGAAGCCTCTGAGGAGTCCGAGAGAGAAGGGGAAGAAGAGTCTGAAGCAGAGTAAGACTCCCTAACTGCCTAGGGGAGGAACGGGTTCCTTGGGAGGATCCCAGAATGTGTCCTGCTCCCTCTGATCCCGAGGGCAAGCCCGGGAACCGGAGGTGGAGAGGGAGGTGCCGTGCCTGGGCGTCACGGGAGCCGGGAGGCACTGCGCTGTGAAGACGGCTCGATTAGCAGTGAGCTGAGCCTGGCCTCAGCCCACCAAAGCAAGAGTCTCTCTGCAGATCCACCGCGCCTAGGGGGGCGTGGAGGAGGAGGAGGAGGGGATAGTTGTACGGAGGAAACTGTAGGGGAGTATCCGTAACCTAGCTGCGGTATCCCGGAGTCGGGTACTGTGGTGTCAGGTACTGCGGCGTCGAAGGAGTCTGCACCGGGTACGGTGGCGCAGGATACTGCGGACCTGGGAAGACCAGCATTGGATACGACGGCGGATACCCAGGCGCTGGAGGAGCTGCCAGAGCAGACGGCCCAGCCGGGTACTCCAAGGGCGGATCAGCCGGGATAGGCCCATGAGGTGGAGGGCCCAAAGGAAGAGGAAAATCCCCCGACGGCGTCGGAGGGGCCGGTGTCAGAACCGGCGGCGTCGGGGCCAGCGTCAGATCCAGCTCTTCAGGAAGAGGATCGGACGGTAGCCCATGGTCCCCGAGACTCGGCCCGGGATGGGGGGGGGGATCCCCGGGGTCAGGTAGGGGGGACTGGGGCTCCCCTGACGGCAGCAAAGGCTGCGGAGAGCCTGGAACGACAGAAGTAGTAAGTTCCGGCCAGAGGCTCCAGAGGTCGGCGCACGCCGGAGAAGCCGACGCGTGACTTATGGGTTAGTCCTGGCGGACGCCAGAGAGAGCGCGTCCGCTTCGGGGTCCTCATCGGAGGCGGCCAAGAATGAGAGGAGGCCCGGTCCGAGGGAGACGCTGTCGAAAGTGCCACCTCAAGGGTCGAGCATCTTAGAGGCCTTTCCCGCGACGCCGGCGGGGCCGACGTCCGCTTAAAGGAGGTGCCCGCACCAGTAGGCCGCAGGGCCTGCGGCAGTACTGGGGGTGGAGTCTCCTTCGCTGGAGACTTCGGGCGGCTCAAACTCAACCTGCCGGCGGCAGACGCCTCCAAACCTTGGAGGCTGCCGCCGGGCATCCCTGAGGGAGCCATGTACTCCGCCGAGTCGCGAGGAGCCTTCTCCCGTGCCTTTCCTTATCCCGCTTTTTGTGCCCTTCAGGGGAGGTCGACGCCTGCTGAAGTTTTCTCAGCTCTTTCTCCATCGCAGACATCTTTTTGAGTAGATGGGCTTTGAGAGACTGCTGGCGTCGTCTGCTGGTGGCCGCGTTGAACCGGAGGCAGTGCGGACACTTATTGACCGCGTGGTCGGGGCCTAGACAGAAGAGGCAGAGGGAGTGACCGTCTTTGTGAGGCAGTTGGGCGCCGCACAAGTCGCACTTATTCTTTGAAGTGGATGACATATACTGACGTTCACCTGACGAAAGAGTAAAATTCTGAAACTAATCGGAAAAACACTAAGTAACAGGACTGAGCGATAAGAACTTAACCGCAAGGCGCTGTACGAGCTGACGGCGGGAAAAAACTGGAAGGCGGGCGCCTGGGACCGCCCCTTTATACCGATGTCGTTTGACACCGGTCACCTGACATGAGGCGGTCCCGCCAGGACCGCTAGCTAGAAATTCTCATGGGGTCCTGCCGGCCGGCGTCAGTCCTATATGTAATTACCTACTGCAAGAGCCCTCTCGAAGTAAGATCTGCTATATCTGACTTCAAGCAGGTTCCTGCAGTAGATCTTCTCAGAGCAGGACTGAATACCAAGCAGTCAAAGAAAAAGGAAGTCTGAGACTAAGTTACAGGAGGAGGAAGCATCTGCCAACTAGAGGTCTGCTTAGGACAGCAGGCCTTGTAGGACTGCAAGTCCGAAACCGGCCCTATGCCTAGAGGCAATGTCCAGACTGTAGTGCTTGGTGAAGGTATGGACGGAAGACCAAGTGGCTGCTGCACAAATATCTGCAGTGGACACGTTCCTCGGGAAGGCCGCCGGAGTGGCCATGCCCCAAGTCGAATGCCCTTTCACGTCCCCCAAAAGGGGCTTCTCTTACTTGTAGATATATGAGATACAGTTAGCCAACCATTTTGACAAACCCTGTTTGGAATTGGCCTTGCCTTGACATTTGGGAGCGATGGCAACAACTGGTTAGACTTACAGTCCTCTTTGGTCCTAGAGATGTAGTATCTCAGAATCCTGTGCACATGCAAGGTGTGCAAGAGGTACTTCCGGAACACTCTGGGTAGTATATCAGCAGTTCAACATTGATTCAAAGTAAATTCCAAAACTACCTTCAGAAGAAAAGAAAGGTTGGTCAGCAGAACCACCCCATCTCTGTGGAAAATCAAATAAGGCTCCTTAGAAACTAGGGCCTAAAGCTCTGAAACTCTTCGAGCAGAGGTAATAGCGACCAAAAGAGCAGTTTCCAAGATAAGTAATGTATGCCGAACTTGCTGCCAGATCAAAAGGGGTCAAAGTAAGTTTTTGTAAGTAAAGTTCAAATCCGGGGCGGAGGTTTGAGGAAGAGGATCTCCTTAAGAAATGTTTTGGAGACCTCCAATTGAGCGATGGATTTTCCTCCACCAGAAGGTGGTAGGCTGAAACAGCAGATAGGTGTACCTTCAGCGAGGAATAGCTGAGGCCCAAATCAGACAGGTGTAAGAGGTACTTGAGGACCCAGGGTGCTGAGCAAGAAAAGGGTCCAGACCTTTGGCTGCAGCCCAAATAGACAATCTCTTCCATTTCATACCACACGTGATCTCGCGAAGGGCTTTCTGGCCTCCACAAGGACCTGAGCGATTCTGGAAGGTGCGTCGAAGTGTGAGATGGCTATGTCCAAAGGTGCCATGCATGCAGATGGAGAGTCTCGAATGCACCAGGCTGACCTGCTCCTGAGACAGAAGGTCGTGAGAGAGAGGAAGAGAAACCAGGGGTTCCACAGTCAGCTGCTGCAGCAGAGGAAACCAGATCTGCAGAGGCCACAGAGGGGCAATGAGAATCATGTGGGCCCCCTCTGCCTGGAGCTTCAGCAGACCCTTCTGTAGAATGGGAAAGCGTACAGAAGTCTCCCTGTCCAAGACAGAGACAGCATGTCTCACCAGGAAATATCACACCCGGTAAACAAGCAAGTAAAAGACGGGTAGTTTTGCATAGAGTGGGTAGGCAAACAGATCTATTGCTGGCCGACCCCACTGAAGGAAGAGATCTTCCACTACTTCCTGTTTTAAATATACTCAAATATACTAAAAGTCAGCAGAACAGGCCCAACAGTCTGTCGTGTCTGCTCGACAGCCAGCAACCTAGTGGGTGCTTGCCTTCCCACCCCCCTAGCCCCTGAGAGGGTCTTCTTTGGCTTCAGTTTCCCCTTGTACCTGTACCACCCCTTCTTGAAGCCAGACACTGTGCCCTCCTCCACCAGCCTCCCAGGCAGCGCATTCCACGGCTCCACCACCCTCTCAGTGAAATAATGCTTCCTACATTCCCCCCTGTAATTTTCCCTCTCCAGCTTCCACTCATGCCCCCTGGTTGTTCCCCCCTTCTTTAGCCTAAACAGCTCATTGGTTCCGCTCTCAGTTATTCCGTTTACATACTTGGTGGGCTACACCATGTTCAGGAAAGACAGGGGGGAGGGAAGGGGAGGAGGGGTAGCAATGATAGTTAAAAACTGCATTGCCATAGAAGGAATGGAGGAGGCGGAGGGAACTGTGGAGGCAATTTGGGTCACCTTGATAACAAGTGGGGGGGGGGTCAAGAGAGTAAAAACAGAGTGGTGTATAGACCCCCTGCACTGGTGGAGGAGCTGGAGTAGAGTTTGGTGGCAGATGTTGGGAAACACAGAAGATTGGGAAGGGTGGTGGTGTTGGGGGAATTAAACATGTCAGGAACAGACTGGGAGACTATGACATCCTCAGTGGCCAGGGAACAGAGGTTGTTGGATGTCTTTCAGGATGTGTTCCTAACTCAGCAGGTGGGGGAACAGACCAGGGAGGAGCGGATACTGGATGTGGTCCTGGCAAACAGTGACCAGACTGGGGGTGTGGAGGTAAGGGACCCATTGACGGGGAGTGACCATGCCACAGTCTGGTTCTGCCTGAACCCAGGAGGGGCAGAAGACTGCACAAAGACGGAAGTAACTGACTTCAGGGGCGCAGATTTCAAGGAAGTGGCAAGGATCCTTAAGGAGCACTTGGATGGGATTGGGCCAGACATGGACGCTGACAGCAGATGGGAAATCATCAGGAGAGGGGTGCAGGATGCTACTAGCACCTGCGCAAGAGTAAGACGAAAATACGGTAGGGCCCGAAAACCCTGCTGGTGGACCAGGGAGGTTCAGGAGGTGGTGAGGGGAAAGAAGGCGGCCTATAGGCAATTCAAGTGCTCAAGAAGTGAAAGGGACAGAGGGAGTACGAGGCTGATGCCCAGAAGGGCCACTAGGGTGGGAGGGCTGGCTAAGCAAGGAAGGAGCAGAACCTGGCCAGGGAAATTAGGGAGAGGGAACAAGGGGTTCTTTAGATACACTGGGAAAAGCGAAGGGTGAAGGGCAGAGTAGCAGGATTAAAACAGGGGAAGGATGGGCACAAGACCCGGGGAGCAGACTGAGGTACTAAATGAGTACTTCCTCAGTTTCACTAAGGAAAATTGGGGGCTGCAACACACATGGGAGGAGACGGTGAAACTGAGGAAGGGAGGGACCCTACCAATGGGGCTGGTCTGGGAGGGGGGCTCACTGGCAGGTGGGGGAAGGCAAAGCAGGGGACGAGGAAGCGAGGGTGAAATCACAGCAAAGAGAGTGAGGGAAGCCCTCAGGTCCTTTAAGATAGAGAATGCACCAGGGCAGGATAAATTACATCCCAGAGTGCTGAAGGAACTGGTGGATGTCGTGCGAAACCCCTGGCGGAGCTCTTCAGGATCTCTCTGAGGACAGGGTGGGTGCCCCAGGACTGGAAGGTGGCGCATATACTACCTATCCACAAGGGGGGAATCAAAGGAGGTGGCAGGGAACTACAGGCCCGTCAGCCTGACATCGGTGGTGGGCAAGGTGATGGAGGGCATTGTCAAGGAGAGACTGGGGGGACCTGGAAAAGTCGGGGTGCCTGGACGATAGACAGCATGGATTTGTCCCGGGGAAATCATATCAGACAAAGCTTGTGGAGTTCTATGACTGGGTGACGAGTGCCTTGGACCTGGGTAGACCGGTGGAAAACCTCTTTCTTAACTTCAGCAAGGCATTTGATTCTGTTCCTCATAGGGACCTGTTGGATAATCTAGGAGAAATGGGGGTTGGGAACCAGATGATCAGATGGATAGGCAATTAGCTCCAGAACCAGACCCAGAGGGTCGTGGTTGGTGGGATAGTCTCATCCCCAAGGAGGGTCATTAGTGGAGTCCCTCAGGGATCGGTCCTTGGGCCCCTCCTGTTCAACGCCTACATCTCTGACATAAGGAAGGGTATCAGGAGTGAGACGAGTCTCTTTGCAGATGACTCAAAACTGGTGGTGGTGGTGGTGGAGAGAAGGGGAAGGTAGCCCTACAGGGGGACCTGGAGGCTCTGGAAAGGTGGTCTAGAAAGCAGAAGCTGAGGTTCAATGCAGGGAAATGCAAGGTACTGCACCTGAGAGCCAGAAACCCGGGGCCAAGTGTGCAACCTGGAGGGGGGATGCTACAAGTCTCGATGGCAGAGAGGGACCTGGGGTGGTGATGGATGTCAAGACGAACAACTTGGGGGACGCTGTGGAGCCCGAGCATAATGGCGGCTCGGAGATAGAGCTCTGTATTCCGAAAGGTAGAAATAAGCTATTAAACGTTGAAAATTGAGATCGATCAAGGCAAAAACTAAAGTCTATTACAGCTGAACTACTGAATACTAAAATGGAAACCCTCCTTGAGACCAGCAGTCGGATCGGAGTAAAATCTGACAGACCCTCTTTAGTCTTCAGCCGCGAGTCAACTCAGGCCCTAAACGAGGATCAGCTCAGAGGAAACTGGAGACGAGACTTTACAAACAACAGGGCTGAAACTTTCTCGCCTCATCCAATCTGTTACTATACTGCCGGACAAATTTGATGGTCTAACTACAAGAGTGGCTACTCTGGAGACCACAACAGAGCATGTTCAGATTATGGCAGTTGAAACATCAAAGCGAGCTGATGCAGCAATGGGGGTATCCTCCAATATTGTTAAAGAAAATGCCCATCTAAAAAACCGATTGGAGACACCTGAGAATCAAGTCCGTTCTGACCTGAGGATTTTGGGAATGCCTGAAGGTGCTGAGGGGGACCATATGATCCTTTTTCTGAGGGAATGGTTCGAGCTTCAGTTGGGAGAAGAAGCCGTGGAGAAAGCCCAATTGTTCCAGAGGGCCTACAGAGTGACAGCGTGGTCGGCCTGTGAATCCCAAAGCGCCGCGTGCCATTGTGCTAGTTACCAATGGAGCAGGCACTTGTGACACATTAGTGGCATTAGCTCGGCGAAAGGGAACCCTTCTACTGGACGGACAACAGATCGCTCTCTATCCGGACATAAGCTATGCTACCCGACAAAAGAGGAAGAAATTTGATGGGGTTCGAGCTATTTTGCGTGAGGCATCCATCTCACACGGCATGGTGTTTCCAGCCCGTCTCCGAATAGCACACAGGGGTAATAAAAAAAAAAAAGATATACCTTTTCTCCGACCCAGCAGATGCCCTGAAGTGGAGCCAGAAGTATGCGGTGACTAGAAACAGTACAACCATTTTATCAGAACAGTCTTCGGATGAAGAATAACCCTGAGCAGGTTTGGAACTGTTTCATGGTTAGGTTTAAGGTGGGCAGTATTGAACAGATAAGACCTCGCACTGACTCTGATAGTCTAGTCGGTAGTGGGACCTACTAATCTTGGACTAATGTCCATCATAAAGTTGGACTTTGGACATTTCGTTCTAACGTTATTGATAGAATCATTTTTATGTTTCTTTTATATAATGTCCTTTAAGTCCCACACTCATGTTATTAAATAGTTAAATAATTACTTGTGGGCCTCATGGAAATTGAATATGGTACTGTGGCTCAGTCTGTAGTAGGTCTTATGATTACAAGTGCTCTAAAAGCTATAAATCCCACTGTATGAGAACTAATCTAATTAAGGATACTGTTTCAGTAATGATGCCCGTATCAGCTTTGTTTAATAGCTCTGATTGACTTTGATAATTATTTTAATTTGGGTAGTACACTGCTCTTTCTCCCATTCTGATTTACACAGAATGTGTATAACTATGATAATGCATGGTGTCTTGCTTTCTCTACTGCCTCACTAGTTGGGGTGTCATGTGAACATTGAACTTGATATATATTGATATTGGCACCATGCAGCTCATGGGCTATTCTCACAGAACTGTTTTGTTTTCTTAATTTGGTAAATCTAGCTGAATACCCCCCAAAGATGTATCTTATATCATTAATGCTAGTGTTCTGAGTATATTAAGAGGGGTGGCGTCCTCAATGAGTATAGTCAATGTACTGCAATACTGGTGATAGGAATTCAAACTATGTTTGTATCTCAAAACATTAAACAAAGTTTAAAAAAAAAAAAGATGAACAACTTGAAGACTTGTAGGAGGGCAGCGGCAAAGGCCAACAGGATGCTTGGATGCATCGCTAGGGAGATCACCTCCAGAAGGAGGGAAGTGATACCCCCCACTGTATAACTGCTTGGTGAGGCTGCACATCGAGTACTGCGTGCAGTTTTGGAGGCCACATTTAAAGAGGGACATTGAACTCCTGGAGAGGGTCCAGAGGAGGGCAACCAAAATGATTTGGGGCTTGGGGGATAGGACCTATGGGGGGAGGCTTGAAGAGCTAAATATGTACACACTGGAAGAAAGAAGGGACTGGGGGGACATGATAGAGGTCTTCAGGTACATGAAGGGGATAAATAGGGGAGGAGAAGTCAGGGTGCTCCGAAGGAAGGGGGGGACATAAGTAGAGGGCATGGGTGGAAGCTGGAGGGGGAATTCAGGGGAGAAAGGAGGAAGTGCTACTTCACTGAGAGGGAGGTGAAGCCATGGAATGTGCTGCCCAAGGGGCTGGTGGAGGGGTTCAAGAGGGGACAGGTACAGAGGAAGGGTTCTGGAATCAAAAACCAATGCAGCGAGAACAGCCGGGACTGGGAAGGGAGAAGCCAGAGAGCGAGAAGAAGGCAGCAAGGTCAGCTCCCAGGGTGGGGGCTGACCAAACGAGCAAACACAAAAGACCGTTAGGCCTATTCTACTGCCATTTTAGTATGTTAATATACTTGAAGACCCATATCATGTCTCCCCTGTCCCTCCTCTCCTCCAGTGTGTACAGCCCAAGCTCTTCCAGTCTCTCTTCATAAGGCCTCCCCCTCCAGGCCCTGAATTATCCTGGTTGCTCTCCTCTGGATTCCCTCCAGCAGCGCTATGTCCTTCCTCAGATGAGGTCTCCAGAACAGTACACAGTACTCAAGTTGCAGCCTGACCAAGGCATTATATAGAGGGAGGATCACCTCCATCCTCCTGGATGTAATTCCCCTAGCAATGCAGCCCAGTATCCTGTTTGCTTTGGCTGCAACTCTTCTACAATTTTCAGAGTTATTCATTTTGACGTCTACCACCACACCTAGATCCCGCTCTCCTAATGTGGCTTGCAGTGTGGACCCCCGGGGTGTAAACATGACCAAGGTTTTTGACCCCCAAATGAAGTACCTTACATTTCCCAGCATTAAATTTCAATCCCCACCTCCTTGACCGCCCCTCCAAGGTATCCAGGTCCCCTGGACTGCCTCCCTCGTTTCTTCCCAATCCACCATTGCTCCCAGTTTGAATCATCCACAAAGAGATTCAGCCTACTCCTACCCCAAAATATCCAAGACATAGGCATTGAACAGGAGTGGTCCCAGTACTGAACCCTGGGAGACCTCAATGATCACCTTCCTGGGGGAGAAGACTATCCCACCAACCACTACCCTCTGAATTCACCCTGAAAGCCAATTTTCGATCCACTTGAGCTCCTGTCCTCCCACCCCCATCTCCCCAGCTTTGCTATCAGCCCATTATGGGGCATTGAATCAAACGCTGAAATCTAGGTATAGGACATCCACCGGCCTATGTCTATCCAAAGTCCCCGTCACCCAGTCATAAAACTCTACAAGGTTGGACTGACACGATCTCCCTGGGACGAAGCCATACTGTTTATCATCCTGGTGCCCTAAGCTTGAGCTTGAGTGACAGTGTGGCGGAGACTGTCTGCCAGGACATTGTGGATTCCTGGGACATGGACTGCTATCAATGTCAGGCCGTGCTGTACTGCCCAGTACTACACACCCATCACCTCCCTGCAATGGGGGTATGACCAGGTGCCTCCCTGTTTATTGACGTACAAGACCGTGGCCATGCTGTCGGTCTGGATCAGAAGTGTTCCTGGAAATAAGAGGGACTGAAAGGCCTGAAGAGCACAGAGCACTGCCCTCATCTCCAGGATGTTGCTGTGCAGGTGCTCCTCTACAGGAGACCATGTCTGGTGGTCTCCCAGATGGGCTCTCCAACCATGGCCCGAGGCATCTTCCATGAGGGTCATGGAGGGGGTGCTGAGGGTGGAAAGGAACCCCCAGAGAAAGTCTGGATAGATCCTGTCACCAGAGGAGATCCTTCTTCAAGCTGTCAGAGACTAGGAGCCTGTGATCCATGTTGACCAAGCGTTGATCCCATTGAACCCGGAGGTACCATTAGGTCACCCTTGTGCAGTCTGGCTGAATGGACTGTGGGTATGGTAGCCTCCATGAGACCCAACAGGCAGAAAATAGAGCACGCTGAGGTCCGGCGAGAGGAGGAGACCAGCACCACTTGTTGAATCAGGGTTTCCACCCTGTCCGCAGGAAAAAAGGCCCTGCCCTGGACCGTATCCAGCACAGATCCAATGAACTGAAGGCGCTGGAAGGGTGAGAGCTGAGACTTGGGATAATTCACAGTGATGCCAAGTTTGGAGAAAAGGTCCAGTGTGGTGGAAAGAGAATCCATCAGACTATCCTGAGACAGTGCTGACAGCAGCCAGCCATCCAGGTAAGGAAACACATACAGTGGCGTGAAAAAGTATTTGCCCCCTTCCTGATTTTCTCTATTACTGCATATTTGTCACACTGGATGTTTTCAGGTCTTTAGACAAAATGTAATATTAGACAAAGGGAACCTGAGTGAACAAATAACACTTTTTTTTTTATTTCACTTATTTAATGAAAAAAAGTTAACCAACACCAATTGGCACTGTGTGAAAAAGTAATTGCCCCCTTACACTTAACTGGTTACACCACATTTAGCTGCAATGACTGCAACCAAACACTTCCTATAATTCAATATCAGTCTTTCACATCGCTGTGGAGGAATTTTAACCCACTCTTCCTCGCAGAACTGCTTTAATTCAGTAACATTTGGTAGGTTTTCGAGCATGAACTGCTCGTTTCAGGTCCTGCCACAGCATCTCTATTGGGTTTAAGTCTGGACTTTGACTAGGCCACTCCAAACCTTTAATTTTACTTCTTTTTAGCCATTCTGATGTGGACTTGCTTTTGTGTTTTGGATCATTGTCTTGCTGCATGACCCAACTACGCTTCAGCTTCAGCTGACGGAAGGATCACTGGACATTCTCCTTAAGAATTTTCTGGTACAGAGCAGAATTCATGGTTCCTTTAATTATGGCAAGTCATCCAGGTCCTTAGGCAGCAAAGCATCCCCACACCATCACACTACCACCACCATGTTTGACTGTTGGTATGGTGTTCTTACTGTGGAATGCTGTGTTTGCTTACACGAGACATTATGGGATCCATGTTGTCCAAAGTTCCACTTTTGACTCATCTGTCCATAGAACATTTTCCCAAAAGGCTTGTGGATCATCCAGGTGCTTCTTGGCAAATGAGAGACGAGCATTTATGTTCTTCTTGGTTAGCAGTGGTTTCCTTGTACTACTCTCACATGAAGCCCATTTTGCCCAGTCTCTTTCTGATTGTGGAGTCATGAACACTGACCTTAGCTGAGGCAAGAGAAGCCTTCAGTTCTTTGGATGTTGTTTTGGATCTTTTGAGACTTCTTGGATGTTTTACACTGCGCCCTTGGAGTAATTTTGGCAGGCCGCCCACTCCTGGGAAGGTTCACTACTGTTCCAAGTGTTCTCCATTTGGAGATTATGGCTCTCACTGTGGTTCGATGGAGTCCCAGAGCCTTAGAAATAGCTTTGTAACCCTTTCCAGACTGATAGAGGGCAACAAAATGTTTTTCTGATCTTTTCAGGAACTTCCTTTGATCATGGCATAATGTGCTTGTTGAATCTTTGTGCTGGCAATGTGACTCTGATGGTAAGGGCCAAAATAAGTGAGGTTTATATTGAGCAGGGCTGGCTGTAATCAAGCCTGGCTGTGTTCGATCAGCTGACCCTAATTATCCCTTTAATTGGGTTGATTTAACTAGGGGGCAATTACTTTTTCACACAGTGCCAGTTGGTGTTGGTTAACTTTTTTCATTAAATAAATGAAATAAGTAAAAAAAAAAAAAAAAAAAAGTGTTATTTGTCCACTCAGGTTCCCTTTATCTAATATTATATTTTGTCTAAAGACCTGAAAACATCCAGTGACACAAATATGCAATAATAGAGAAAATCAGGAAGGGGGCAAATACTTTTTCACGCCACTGTAAATCCCCTTGCGGCGCAGGGCCGCAGCTACCACCACCAGGCACTTGGTAAAAACTTGAGGTGCAGAGGAGAGGCCAAAAGGAAGGGCCATTAACTGATAATGGTTCGTCTGAAAGGAGAATCTCAGGAAACGGCGGTTGGCCAAGAGGATAGGGATGTGCAGGTAAGCATCCTGCATGTCCAGTGAGCACAGCCAATGGTTTTGTTAGAGCAGGAGAAGGGGTCCCTGGAAGGTCAGCATGCAGAACCTCTGTATTCTACGAAGAGGTTGAGCAAGCTGAGATCTAGAATAGGTCTTAGATCTTCCATCTTTTTGGGCACTAGAAAGAAGTGGGAGTAATATCCCCTTCCTATCTGCCCTGGTGGAACTGGCTCTATGCCAAACTTTAACAATAGAGCTTGGATTTCCTGATGAACCAGACTGAGATGGTCTGATGGGTAATGGGATCTTCCCTGCGGATTGCCCAAGGGCCTCTCCAGGAACTCTATGGAGTGACCTCTTACGATGAGCTGGAGTACCCAAGCATCTGCTGTTATTGCCTTCCATCCTTCCAGGTGGAGGGTGAACATTCCCCTCTACTGGCTCCTCCAAAGATGCTTGAGGAAGTGGAGGGGACCTCCTTATGTCAGGATGCAGAGGGGAGAGCCACTCTGCCACTGCCGGCGTCCTTTTAGGACTTCGCCTGAGGAGTTTGGGTACCAGAACCAGTGGCACGACACTTGCCCTGTCATCTGCCATGGTTCTGCCTATTCCACCTCTTCTGGGGGTGACGAAAATTCTGCTTGGGGTTCCTGGCCCAAGTGGTACATGGAGCAGACGTCTAAGAGACCTCCCGCTCTCTTGCAGCTCTATTACTATGTCTTTGGCATCGCCCCCCCAAAAAGGATGGAAACCCTGAAGGGGGCGTACAGCAAGGTGCTCTGGATGTCTTGCACCAGTCCCGCAAGATGAAGCCAGGCCAAATGCCTCAGGCAAACCCCCTTAGCAGTACAACGAGCCACAGAATCGACGGAGTCGTAAATGGCTTGTAAAGCATGGCGGCAGGAAGACTTGTCAAGTCTTACTTTTTCTAACAGCCTATTCCTGAGGTCCTTGTCCGGGATGGCCTGGAGTTCTTTTTCTAAGTCTGATAGAGCAGTCTTCTGAAAGGACACCACGTGGGCCACGTAATTTAAAGATCTAATGACGCAGGTAGAGGAGGCACGTACCTTGCGGCCATACTGGTCCATTTGTTTGGATTCCTTGACCGGTGGGGATGCACTCAGGTGTTTCGGCTGGGCTGATCTATCGTGGGCTGCTGTAATAACAAGAGAATCTGCTTTAGGCTGGGTAGTCAGATGGCAAGCCCCTTCCGAAGAGTGGTAGGTCCTGTCAGCTTTCTTTGAAGCTGCAGGAATAGATGACGGCTGTTGCCATATGGTAGAGGTTAAATCCTTGTGCGGACCCATCCGTGGAGGAATGGTGAGGGGATTCGTGTTGGTAAGGTCCAGATGTTCTGCCAACCTCTTCCTTCTGGAGTCGATCTCCTAGAATGCCCACCCACAGGCCTGCTGAATGAACCAGAGGAGCTCCGTAAAGGATGGATCCTCTGGTGGAGATGTAGGAGACTCCTTAGGATGAGGCTCAATCAGGGAATGAGGCTCGGAATGGCCCACAGAGTCGAAGTCCGAGTCGGAAGACTCCCATCTGCTGGGTAGGGGAGTAACATCTGGTGCCGCCTCCATGACCCTGGCACCCGCAGGAACCCCCTCTCCCCCTCCCCGTCTGAAGTCTGCCCGAATCCCTATCAAATGTCCAGGTCCATAGGGGAAGGACATCTTGTTCTGTGGGTCGAGGTGGCAACCACGACTGGTTGGGGTTGTCCCAATTCTTGCAAGATCTGGGACTTGGCATCCTTCCACCAAGCCGGGATAGTTTTGTTTTTTATTTAACCAGGAAATGACTGGGCACAGCCCCTTTTCAGTCATGCCCGACATAAAAATACTGTACAATCACAAATAACAATCAGACTTAATACAAACCACAGTCACATCATACATTACAATTACATAAATTGTTGTCGTTAAAGTGTTTTCAGTAATTTTTTTAAAGTACTTGACATTACTGGCTTTCTTGACCATAGCTGATAAATTATTTAAAAGTGCTGGTGCAAACCAAGTAAAGGACCACCTGGTTGAGACCAGTTTTGGCACTATTGGATAGAACAGCATATCTATATTTTTTCTAGTTACATATGAACCATTGTAACAAGAATTTGTTTGATAAACTGGAAGGCATGGATCTTTGATAGATTGTCTAGGCAAAGATTGCTACAATGTATTCTATCTGTTGGGCAGGTGGCAAGATGTTCATTTTTTCGTACAGTAGGCAATGATGTGTTCTGACTGGAACCCTTAATCCAAATCTACAAATACTCTAATACGCTCAGATACCTTTTTAAAAATATGATGCCTTGACTCATGGGCAAAACTGTTCCATAATCCAATATTGGCAATAGTATTTGTTTAGCTATTACCATATGAGCTTCGTCAGTCAAGGCATTTATAATCCTATAAAGGGAACCCAATTTTTGATGGATTTTCTGATTTTTTTCTAACTGCTCAATTAGGCTCAATGAGGGGTTCAAATAAACACCTAGATATTCAACCAGCTGAACCCTGGAGATATCATCCCTTTGACTACCCTTGATGACCAGGTTGCCCCCAGCCCCTGAGATGTTCCAAACAGCATTACATTTTTTTGTTTTTTCGTTTAATTTCAACTTATTCCACGAAAGCCAAGTTGTCAATCTGTCGTAACCATACTGTAGGTCCTGTTGCACATCTAAAAGAGACTGGCCGTAGCAGAGAAGGACCATGTCATCAGCACAAAGGATACATTCTGTTCTTGTAAGAATGTCCGGAAGGGCGTTCACAAAAACTGAATATAAAAAGGGTCCCAAGACAGAGTCCTGTGGAATACCTGACTTCACTTGTGGCTCAGACAAGGAGTCACCTATCCTTACCCTTTGTACCACATTTCCAAGATAGCTAAGAAACCATTCCAAACTGTTTCCAGTTATTCCAAGGAGTACAGTTTCTGCAACAGCATATCATGATCCACCAAATCTAAGGATCTGGTCAGGTCAACAAATACTGCACCAGTCATTAAACCTTTGTCACTAGCATCACGTACAGTGCTTGCCAACTCAACCAGAGCCATTGCTGTCCCATAACCTGGTCTAAATCCATACTACTGCTCTACCAGTAACCCTTTCTTGTCGAAATGGAGCATTAACTGCTTCAAAATACATTTTTCTAGTAACTTCCCCATTATAGGCAGAACAGAAATCTGCCTATAATTTGCTGCATTAGTGCTGTCCCCTGATTTAAAAATTGGGACTACTGAAAGATTCTTTCCAAACTGAAAGTACAATATCCCTAGTTATTGAAATATTAAACAAATAAGTTAGGGGACCTGAAATTTCAACTGCTGCCAGTTTTAATGTCCGTGGGAAAATCTTATCTGGTCCACAACCTTTCTTTCCGTCCAGTTTATGAAGCAGACCAGTACATCTTCTGAGAGAATGGGAGCGAAGACGAACCCTTCATCTCCTTGCCTCACATCTTGCATTTCTTGTAATTTATGACTTTTTTCAATCATGTTTGTCCCAACCTCATTTCCTGTCTGATGAATTAGAAATGTATTTAAATAATCTGCTATTTCCTTCGGTTGAGTTTTAACTAGATTCCCATCAGACATTCTAACTCTAACCTAACTTTAGGATTACAAACATTTTGGAAAGACCAGAACAACCTTGGATCCTTTAGTGTTTTTAACTGTTTCTCTTGGAAATACTTAGATTTTGCCTTCTTTATTTCTTTTTTTCACTAAGTTTCTATGATATTTAAAGTCTGTTAAATGTACTGTTTTGTTTTTTTATACAGTTTTTCTACCTTATCTCTCGACTTTATCAAGGTCTGTAATTCCATTCTGAGCCAAGGAGAATAATTTCCCTTGACTCTTTGTCTAGTCCTAGGGGTATTTTTCTCAACAAGGACCTGTAGTGTTTGTCAACCAGACTACAGCTGGTTCGGGGTGATCAAATGTTTCCATTGTTTTCAAGTCTGCTTCTACTGAATCCCTCAAAAATGTATCCACTGTCAGTTTTCCAATGTTTCTCCAGTCTATTAATTTAGGGGAACTTTATCTTTTTTTTTTTTAGTTTCCTTATGCAAAACAGAGGACAATGGTCAGAGACAGAGTCAGACAGAACTTTCATTACTGTATGTTTGGTCGGTTGGTCATCAACCAGTCCACAGTTGTATGATTTCCCGTTTTATAATTAAATAGTGTGGGAACAGTAACACACTGGCTCAGTCCATACTCAGCCAGTATGTTAGTACACCTGACTTTCCCACTGTCACTCCAATCCATATTCTGGTCCCCCACCAATACATGCTCTCTCCTATTTTCATGCCTGGAGACCTTACCTTGAAAAAATTGTCTTTATCTAGGCAATCAGGTGGCCCATAGAAGCACGTTATATATAAATGCGTTTCACTGTGTTTTCCAAGCATCAGTTTTATCGTCAAGTACTCAATCTGGTTATCGAAAACACCCTTTTCTTCTTCCTGCATTGCAAATTTATCTTCAACATAAAAGAAAACCCTCCTCCTCGCATCTTACCTATCCTGTCCTGTCTGAATAATCTATAATCATTTAAGTGCAAATGCTTGTCTGGTACTTGCGTTTTTAACCAAGTTCCACTTAACCCAATTACATCAAACCCTTCAGTTCCCATCCAGGCTTCTAGTTCAGAGAACTGGGCCTGCACACTCCGTATATTCAGGTATGGCAATCTCAACCCCTTAGTACCCTGTTTCCCTCCACTTGAATAGAAAGGGCTTCTATTAGGTGGAAACAGAGGGCCAGGATCAAGCTCTACATCTCCAGCCATCACCAGAAGTAAACATAACACTAACTTGTTAATATAGTTAACAGGTGTCCCTACCAGTCTGCATCTAACCACCCCAGATACATCACTAGTCATACCAGACTTGCTTACAGACAAAAATACTGCTGATGTATCAGATAACAAACATGAGAAAGCCCCCAAGTCATAATAGTTAAAACCAGCTAGTAATGATTTATCCTGTATGCTGGAGGCCTCAGTATCCTTCCTTGGACACCGGTGCCCTTTCAGCATGTGTATCCCATGCACACACCCTGTAGCTACATAAACTCCCCATAGTAACAGAAGTCCAAGTGTCATCAGATCAATATTGCCCATTGTACTTCAATGTAAAGTGCGAGTAATGAACACGTTTATTTTTAATAGCAGCCTCCCTCCGTAGACTCATGCCACTCCTGTGTGAGCCACTCACATGTGCGGCTGCACTTTTATGCTGAGTGTCTCAGCCCCCATGTCACCTGACCTGCAGCACCTCCCCGTAGCCCTCCTGCTTACCGGGCCGGTGAAGATCTAATTGAAGCAGGCAAGTGAATGTCCAGTTCCTGGGGCACCGCAGAGCTAAATGTTGGCACCAAGAAACCACCGAATGGAGACTGCTGCAGTTCGTATCAGCGAGGGACCGTCAAGCACACCCCATGGCACAGTTTGAGTGTAACTGCAGGAACCAGAAACAATAAAGTACAGTTACGTAAGAACTTACCGCAACAGTAGATCTTTGAGAGGAGCTCTTGCAGCAGGCTATCACAATAAGGACTATGCCGCAGCTCCTCCCTGTCAGCCCTGGTACAAAAGGGTGCGGACCCAGCTCCACCCCAGTTCCTCTGCCAAAGCCCGCGAATGAGCCCTGACAGGAGAAAGAGGCGAAGCTCTAAGATGATGCTCTGCACACCTCAAAAGGGGGATGGAGGGCGGGAAAGTAATGCCTGCTGCAAGAGGTCCTCTCGAAGATCTACTGTTATTCTAAGTTCTTATGTAACTGTACTATCTTACTCCGAGTGGGAGCTCTTGCAGCAGGCTATCACAGTAAGGACTGAATCCCAAGTAGTCCCTCGCCAAGGAGGTAATCGACCCCGGGAGGTGGAAGAGAGGAAGCTGAACACAGAAGCTCAAGACTGGATTCCCTGAAGGACTGCCAGGCCGAAGCCGGCACAGCATCTGGAGGCAATGTCCAAGCTGTAGTGCTTTACAAAAGTATGCACTGAATTTCAGGTAGAGGCCACGCATATGTCCCTAAACGAGACATTTCGCATAGCGGAGAAGGAAACAGACACTCCCCTGGTGGAGTGACCCATAACCGGGCCCAGAAGGGGTTTGTTGTGCTTCTCAAAGCAGAAAGAAACAGTGTACAATCCATTTAGAAATGGTCTGCTTGGACACCAGTTTACCCAAGTGTTGTGGTGCGAATGCCACAAACAGTTGTTCCGAATGACGGTGAGAAGTCGTTCGCATACATTAATACCATTGCATCCTGTGGACATCCAAAGTGTGAAGGAGAGCTTCCCCTCTGTTAGGGGGAGAAGGGAAGTAAACTGGAAGGTCAACAGACTGGTTGAGGGTCAATTCCAAGACCACTTTTGCAAGAAACTTAGGATTCGTCCTCAGGGAAACCCTTTCCCCTGTGGAAAATTAAATACGGCTCTTTACACATCAGAGCCTGAAGCTTGGAAACTCTTCGAGCTGACGTAATGGCAACTAAAAAGCAAACCTTCCAGGAAAGATATCACAGCTCACTGTCTGCTGCAGGTTCAAATGGGGAAAGAGTCAGCTTCTCCAACACAAACAGGTACCAGGGTGGGATAGGATCCCGAATGGGAGGTCTCATGTGAAGAATCCCCCGTAAAAAGGTGCAGGCCACATCCAACTGGGCTAAGGCCCTGTCTCCTGAAAAGGCGTGATAAGCAGAGATGGCCCACATGTGCACCTTTATGGAGGAGTAGCTCAAGCATTATAAACATAGAAACATAGAATTTGACGGCAGATAAGGACCGCTTGGCCCACCCAGTCTGCCCATTTCCCCTACCTACTGGATAAGCTGCAGATCCTAGTTAACCAGCAGCCTACTTCTTCCTACCCCCACCCCCCAGAATTGCCTTATGACTATCCCATGCATGCTTGAATTCCACCACTGATTTTGACTCCACAACCTCCTCCGGAAGGCCATTCCATGCATCCACAACCCTCTCTGTGAAAAATACTTCCTTAAATTACCTCTGAGCCGCCTCTATCTTCAAATTGTGCCTCTTGTTCTTGCACACCTCTTTTTTGAAAGATGCTACCCTCTTGGACTTTGTTGATTCCCTTGAGGTACTTGAAAGTTTCTATCATGTCCCCTCTCCTCCTTTCCTCGAGGCTATACATATTAAGCTCCTTAAGTCTCTCTCATATGTCCTCCGGTGCAGACCCTGCACCATTTTAGTTGCCCTCCTCTGGACAGCTTCCATCCTGTCTATGTCTTTGCGGAGATTGGGTCTCCAGAACTGCACACAGTACTCCAGATGGGGTCTCACCAGCTGTCTGTACAGAGGGATAATAACGCCCTGTTTTCTACTGGTGATGCCTCTCCCTATGCATCCCAGTATCCCCCAGCCCTCCTTGCTGCCTTCTCACATTGCTTGCCCACCTTTAGGTCATCTGATATGACTACCCCCAGGTCCCTTTCCATTTTTGTTGTTGTTAGTATCTCACCCCCCATTGCGTACTCTTCCCCTGGGTTTTTGTTTTCCAGGTGCATTACTTTGCATTTCTTTGCATTGAATCTAAGCTGCCATACATTTGACCATTCCTCTAACCTTGCCAAGTCCCTTCTCATCCTTTCCACCCCACCCTGCATCAACTCTGTTGCAGATCTTAGTGTCATCTGCAAAGAGACATACTTTCCTTCCAGTCCTTCTGCAATGTCAATATAAAGACACTGAAGAGGACTGGTCCTAATATTGAACCCTCACGGTACCCCGCTAGTAACCCTCCTTTCTTCTGAGTGGACTCCATTTACTATTACTCTCTGTGTCCTATTCTCCAGCCAATTCTTTACCCAGGCTGTCATCTTGGGACCCACTCCCAGGCTGGCTAACTTATATATTAATCTTTTGTGTGGGACTGTGTCAAATGCCTTGCTAAAGTCTAGGTAGGCCATGTCCACAGCCCCTCCCTGATCTACTACTTTGGTCACCCAGTCATTGCTGGTATAAGGAGAGGAGCTACTGTAGAGCTGAGTTCACTGGACAGGTAATGGGATCCAGATGGTGAGATGAGGCCCACAGGCAAAACCGCTTCCACTTCATAGCATAAGTGGAGCGCGTGGAGGGCTTTCTCGACGACACAAGAACATCCGTCACCTCTGGGGATACCCCATACCTGTATTTTGCTACGTCCGAGGGAGCCAAGCATGAAGGTGTAAGGATTGGAGATCGGGATGGACCAGCGAGCCCTGATCCTGGGACAGCAACTGCGAGCATACTGGCAGCGGGATTGGAGGTTCCGTGGATAACCGTGGAAGTAGTGGAAACCAAATCTGCCGAGGCCACAGCGGGGCGATTAGAATCAGCCCCCTCGGCCTGTAACTTCAACAGAACTCTCTAAACGAGAGGAAAGGAGGGAAGGCGTAAAGAAACCTCCCTGCCCAACAAAGGGACAATGCGTCTGGCCAGAAAACACCAGGCGCAGGCTCTCTCGAGCAGAAAACTAGCAGTTTGGCATTGCGTGGTGATGCAAACCGGTCCAGCTCTGGACGATCCCATGTGTCTAACAGCTGATCCACTACTGACTGCAGTAGCTCCCACTCGTGCACCTTGGACTGAGATCTGCTGAGACTGTCGGCCACGTCGTTAAGGACACCAGGTGCACTCCCCACCCCAAATCCGAGGCATCCGTTGTAAGGGTCTGAATAGGGGCTCCAGATGGAAGAGGACCCCTTTTTCCAGACTGAGTGGATCCATCCACCAAAGAAGTCTTCTACTTACTGGCTCTGTGACTCTGACCATGTGGTCTAAGTCATCGGAGCACCGATCCCACTGCACTCTGAGCATCACCTGTGGGATTCTAATGTGGATGCAGGCCAGGGGAGTGACTGGAATGGCCACCGCCATGTGCCCCAGAAGTCTGAAGAAGGTCCTTGCTGGGACCTGAGGAGTTATTAGGACCGATCCGGCGATCTCCCGCAAATGATCGCCCCTCTCTGGGGGTAGAAAGGCCATGCCCTGGACCGAATCCAGGACCGCTCCAATGAAGACTAGTCTTTGGCTGGGTTCTGGGGAAGACTCTAAAGGTTCAGGGTGATCCCCAGGTCTCGGAACACAGTATAGGTGTCTCTAAGAGCTTGAAGCAGGCGTGACCTTCACGGGGCCGTGAGCAGCCAATCGTCCAGGTAAAGGAAGACATAATGACCGTGATGCCTTACAGCCGCAGCCACTACTGCCAAGCATTTCATGAAGACTCTAGGAGCGGAGGAGAGGCCGAATGGAAGAACTCGAAAGACCCCGACATGCATGTATGCATCTTGCATGTCTAGGGAGCAGAGCCAGTTCCCTTGGTGAAGCAGAGGAAGAAGTCCTGGAAGGGTCACCATCCGGAACCTTTTGTACTCTTAAGACTGAGAGAGCTGAGGTCCAGAATGGGACAAAGGTCTTGAGTCTATTTTGGGACCAGGAAGAAAAAGTGGGAATAATACCCCTTTCCCCGCTGCCGCAGCGGGACCGGTTCCATCACCCTTTTTTGCAAGAGGGCCTGTATCTTTCCTTCTATGAGGGGCATATGAGAAGGAGACTATCTGGAGAACCTTGGTGGAGTGTCTGGAGGAATCTCCGAAAACTCTAGAGTGTGTCCTCTCCTTATGATGTCTAGGACCCATTGGTCCGCAGTGATCGAGCTCCATCCCTGAAGGTAAAGGGAGAAGTGACCCCCTACCACCTCCCCTGGAACCTCCACCGGAGGAGGGGAGGGTCAGAAGGGAGTCATTGGGCAGAGCCAGGTGTGGGCAGAGAGGCCTGGGAGGACTTGGGGCCATGAGGAGTGCCTCTAGGCTGCTGGTTGCCGGCTCTCCTCCGAAAGCCACCTCTCTGGCCCTGTTGATTGCCATGGGCTTGACCACCCAAGGGCTTCTGAAATGGCCGCTTACACGGTCTCCGCTGGTCTCCACAGTACATTTGGCGGACGGACAAGATGGATGGATTTGCCGGACTCTTGGAGGCGAGAGATGAGACTCCGTCTCCTGCCCCAAACAAAACTGTACCCTGGAATGGTAAATCCCCAATGCCGGACTGCAGATCCTGGTGAAAGGTAGAGACCCTTAACCAGGCGTGGCACCTGAGACAGACCCCTGATGCTGCCACTCTGGCTGCCCTATCTGCAGTGTCATACGAGGCACGCAAAACATGTGTGCCTACGTCCGAGCTCGATTTTAGGACGTCCAGAATCTCCATCTTCTTCTCTGAGTCTCGCAAGGGGTTTACCAGCTCTTGTCCCTGCTCCCAGAGCACATTCTGGTACGGACCATATGCGTTAAGAAGTTCAGGGATCTAACTGAACAAGTGGAGGCAGAATACACCTTCCTGCCCACCTGGGCCAAATAACGAGAGTCCTGATCAGGAGGCTGTGAGCTGAGGTGCTTGGGCTGCTTAGATTTATCATGAGCAGCCGTAATCACTGAAAAGTCCACCTGAGGGTGTTCGGCCAGAAATGGTTCATCCCTCGGGGCTCTGTACAGCCTGTCCAATTTCTTTGGAACTGCCAGGACCGAAGCCGGGCGCTTCCAGGTAATCCGGGTGAGGTCCTAGAATGTGTCCACCAAAGGAGGCACCACCAAGGGTTTAGGCTCCTTCTGCCTCAGGTACTTAGCCAATCTCCGACGTTCCAGATCCTGGTCCTCCGTATCCCACTCACTGGAGTCCTGGATGTGCCTCATGACATTCGTGAAAGCAGAATTATCAGGAGGCGAAGGGGGCTGGTCTTTCTCTCCCGGGGAACCCCTGATTCCAGAGGTAGAAGAGGAAGAAGAGGAGGAAGGGCTACTGGGTGTCGAGCAGCCAGACCTATCCCTGTGACTAGCCCCACTTGAATGTCGGTGACTCACCAACCGATGTCGGTCCAAAGACCGACATCGGTCACAGGACCAACAGCGGAGCAGAGACCGACGTCGGTCAGAGGACCGACGTTGGGAGCGATCCCTCCTAACAGAATGGAAACTGCTCCTGGTGCGAGACCTGACCCAACATTGGCTACCATATCTTGTAGTGCGCCGGTGTCTACGGACCGTGAATGGGAATGAGCCTTGGGAGGAGGTGTAGGCAGCGGCCTCTCGAGGGTGGTCTTCAGCCAAGATGCACCTCCTGGCTGTGGTTCACCCGAAGGGTCCGGACCCAGTGACAGGGCCAGCTTTGGGGGGTCCGCTTCTGGACCTGCCCCCATCAGAAGGAAAAAAGATCCTGGAGTTCATCCTTCGTGAAGGCGGAGGGCGTTTTCCCTGGAAAGGGAATATTCAGAATGTCGGCCCTGGAAGGAGAGCCTCCTGGAGAGCCCCGGGAGAGGACGACTTACGGGATGGAGACACAGTCCCTTTGCCGGCTGCGCCTAGATCCGTCGCCCCTTCACCCAGCGTGTATGGGGACAGACAATGGTGTACCGCCGGCGGGGGCACTGGAGTGTCCTTAGACTCCAAGGGCGCGCACTTGACAGGTGGCGCCGAGGCACTGGAAGGCAGGTCCGAAGCATGCACCTCCGAGGACTTAACAGTGATTCTTAGCATGTCACCTTAGCCTTCACTGGCTTCTCCCCCGAATGCCCAGCCTTAGCCTGATCCTTAGATTTTGGACGCTCACCTGAGTCCATAGAACCACAGGCTTTTTTTTTTTTTTTTTGGAGAGGGCCGCAAACGGGAGTGAGACCTGGACCGGTGCCGGGACCGACTATGGTCTGTGTCGTGGGGCCGCTTGGTTTTATCCTTGCGCTTCGCCTTCTCCCCTGAGGTGTGCAGATCCATTTTCTTTTCAAGAAGATACACTTTCAGGCAGCAGATCAGAGTCCCGCTGGTGAAACTCTGGCAGGATGAACAGGCTCAGTGTCATGCTCAGGCCCCAAGCAAAAGGCGCACTTCTTGTGGCCGTCCTTGGAAGGTATCTGCGGCCTCAACCGCACTTGTTGACGTGGGTCCCGATGAGGAGATCGAGGATGGTGAAGACATACGTCGGTAGAACAAAACAGTCGAAAGACTGGAGAAAAATAACAGAAAGGGAAAAAAAAACTGAAGTTTTTTTAGCAGGGCTGGCAAGCTAAGACTGTAGATCTCTTCACGTGCGCGAGATGCGGCAGGAAAAGAACTGGGATGGAGCTGGATCTGCCCCCTTTTGTACCAGGGCTGACGTCAGGGCGGAGCAGACATTGGGGGCGTCCCTGCTGGGTACTGCTGGCTGAGAAGTTTTCTGGAGGGTCCTAGTGCCTGCAGCATAGTCCTTATTGTGAAAGCCTGATGCAAGAGCTCCCACTCGAAGTAAGATCAGTAGGCAACAGATGTAATGCAGACAGTTTCTTTGGGTTCTGGCTGAGGCAGTGGAGCTGAGGGCAGAGGTGGGAGAGGTTGGTAGCCTGGGTACCCTGTAGCACAATGGGGTAGCCAGGAGTTTGTTATCAGTAGTGGTATGGGTGGTAACCTGGTATAACTGACCCTGGCCCGGCTCCTGGTACCCTGGCGTCGGCGCTTGCGGCGGCCCTCCAGCTGTCAGGTAGTAGGGGAACTGAGGTGGCAGGTCGCCAGGATAGTTGCCCGTGGGGCCCAACGGAGGAGAGGCAGAAGGCCCAGGGAGCAGGAGGCCTGGTGTAAGGGCTGGAGCCCCAGAAGGGAGCTCCAGCGTCAAGAGAGAAAAGTCCCTGGTCTAAACCATACCGATGGTAGGATGGACCGGGGAGTGGCCTGGCATCCGGGGTCTGAAAGCGCCCAATGTCAGATCTGAGATGGGCGAGGGGGTAAGGACACCCCCGACGGGTCTGCTGCCAAGGAGGCAGGGACTCGGAAAGAAAACCCGACGTAGGAGAAGTCTCCTGGACAGCAACACTCTATTCCCTTGGAAGTCGGGGAAAACAGATGTCAGGCAGGGTCAGTGAGGCCCAGGAGGGACGGAGAACCCTCAAGGGACCGAGGGGAGCCTGGAAGCTCACTCTGCACGACATCGGAGACCACACGGGTATCCGACGGGAGAGCAACCGCCAAGCAGACATCGGGCGAGCCGGCGACTGACATATCAGCATCAACCTGGCTGGTGGAGGAGCAGACATCTGACTTACAGGGAGAACCGACAACTGCCAAGATGCTGGAGTTGAGCAGGACAACCAGGGCAGAGCACCAGTCAGTTGAGCAGGAGGGCAACCTATTCCCCCCCCACTGCCCAGACTAAGGCGGGGGGGGGGGGCCTCTGATCCGCCGAAGCGAATGGAGACCTAGGAGGTGGAGTACTCACCGATGTGGAAGCCCCACTTGATGTGGCGTCAGCTGCTGTCTGGCAATGTTGGGAGGGAGAACGGTCCCGCTCCCGGTGTTTTTCCTTTTTTTCCTGGAGTAGGCAAAGAAAAGCATTTCCTCGGCTCCTGAAGCTCTTTTTCCATCTATGCAAGGCGTTATTTTAGAAGGTGAGCATCGAGGACCTTCTGGCGACGGGAGCGTGTGGCCTGGTTGAAGGACTGGCAGACTGGGCAATCCGCTACCTTGTGTTTGGGGCCCAGGCAGAGAACGCAGCGGAAGTGGTCATCCCCATACAGAATCTGCACGCCGCACTTAGAACACTTTCTCGGTCTACATGAAGATATACAACACAGCTGTTGAAAAAGAAATGGGGAAAAAAAACTAATACTGATGAATAAAGATGGCAGTCGACTGAAGCTGTTCTACCAAGAGGTCCAACGATTCAGGTCGATGGCGGAAAAGACTGAAGGGCAGGAGTGGGGACCACCCCCTTTATACAGTCACGGTGACATCAGTCATGTGACGCCAGGGGGCAGTACCCTGCTATAGACTGTTAGCTGGAAGTCTGCCGTGTGGTCCTGATGCCAGGAAGCACAGTCCTACTCAGTGAAGACCTACTGCAGGAACCCTCTCGAAGTAAGATCTGATAATGCTGCCTCACCACAACGAATCAAAAGCATCTGTGGTGCACTAGAATGTGTTGGTTTGCATCCTGCGTATCCAGGGAGGCTAACCAATCCCAAAGAAACCATCCTGAATTTCTCTCAATCCATGAACTAGTTCAGATTTATGAAGGTGAGAATGGGGCACAAGCTGTACCCCCCCCCCCCCACAATTTCTTTGGAACTATGAAATACTGGGAGCAGAAGCCTGTGTTTCATGCTAACTCTGGCACTACCTCCACTGCCCTGTTGCTCATAAGACTGGCAATCTTCTGCATAAGAAGCTCTGACATATGGGCTGATAAAAGGGGTTTGCCTTCTGGTTGGACAGGTCCAGATGGATTTCTGAGAACTCCAGGGAGTATCCCTCTCAAATGATCTTGAGGACCCACTTGTTCATCGGGATGGATTCCCACTGACAGTAAAACTGGGTCAGGCACCCCCCTGCTGAAGACAAGTAGTCTGCCTCGGTCAGCTGAGGCAGAACAGGGGCTGGAGCTTCAGAGGGTGGCACTGGGTGCTTTCAGCATCTGTGCCTTCGGCTGCACCTTCTTTTCAGGTTGGGGAGACTGATTTGTTTTGGGCTCACCTAACTTTTCTTTGAAAGGACTGCTCATTCTGAAAGAAACCTCATCGGTTCCCCTTCTGAAGATTAGCAGGAGCTGGTCTGGAAATCTTCAGAGTCATTCTTGTTTTCCAAGATTCCTCAAGAGAATAGGTGAGTGCCATCAAAGAGAATAGGTGAGTGCCATCAAAGAGAATAGGTGAGTGCCATCAAAGAGAACGTTCATTACTTGCTGTTGGACATCTTGAGGAAAAACAGACATACAAAGCCAGGAGTAGATTGTAATGCAAATGCCCGCCACAGTACAATGAGAGGTTGTACTGAAGGCATCCACATCTGCTGCTAAGACTCAATATCATGGGTAACAGTCTGCAGGATAGTACAGTTACGTAAGAACTTACCGTAACAGTAGATCTTCGAGAGAGGCTCTTGCAGTAGGTAATTACATATAGGACTGACGTCAGCAGGCGGCAGGACCCCAAAGAAAAATTTCTAGCTAGCAGTCCCTGGCGAGGGACCGCCCCCCATGTCAAGTAACCGGCGTCGGGAGATGTCGGTATAAAGGGGCGGTCCCTGACGCCTGCCTTCCAGTTCTCTCCCACCACAGGCTGGAAGAGAGAGAGGAGCTGATATTTCCCTTAATGGAAAAGGAGCTGAAAAAGCTTAGGGGTATGGAGGGCAGGAAGGTATTACCTACTGCAAGAGCCTCTCTTGAAGATCTACTGTTACGGTAAGTTTTTACATAACTGTACTATCTTACTTCGAGAGGGCTCCGGCTTACCGGAGTCGCCCACGCCAGTAGGCTGCATAACTACGACTGAACCTGTAGCGGAGGCCTCCAATTGCCCGGAGGTGCCCGAAAGGCCCGTGCGCGAGCCAAACGGGGTGGGCTGACGCCCCCTTGGAAACCTCCGAGGCGGCCATCGAGGAGCAGTCCCCTGGAGGGGATGTTACCCGAGTCCCAGCGGCTCCCGAGGGAGACGCTCTGAAGGAGCCCTTGTCCCGGTGCCTCTCCTTGTCTTTCTTCTTACGATGGCCTTCGGGGGGAAGTGGACGCCTGCCTCAGTTTTTTGAGCTCTTTCTCCATCGAACTCATCTTTTTCTTCAAGATGTGGGCTTCCAGGGATTGCTGCCGCCTTTTCCAGGTAGCCGCATTGAAGCTGAGGCAGTGCTGGCACTTCTCGACCGGGTGATCGGGGGCCTAGACAGAACAGTCACAGGGAATGGCCGTCCTTGTGCGGGAGTTGGGCGCCACACGAGTTGCACTTATTTTTGTGTTCGGAGAGTGTAGGGGACGACATACACCGACAATGACCTGACTAATTTCGAAAAAGGTCAAAATTATTCGGTAAAAACCGACGAAGGGAGGCTGACAAAGCAAAAAACCTTTCCGCGAGGCGCTGCACGAGCTAGCGGCGGGAAAGAACTGGTAGGTGGACGTCAGGGACCGCTAGCTAGAAATTTTTCCGTGGGGTCCTGCCGCCTGCAGACGTCAGTCCTATATGTAATTACCTACTGCAAGAGCACTCTCAAAGTAAGATCTTCTGTTTAGTCTCACAGCCCAGCAAGGACTCTACCAGTGACTTAGGTAAGCTCCAAAGGGTATCCTAATACTTGGTAATGTGCCCTTGGTAACTAGCAATTTGCACACCGAAGGTGGCTGCTGCTAAAGCTTGCTTGCCCATACTGTCAGTCTTGCAAGACTCTTCATTAACAGGGTGCACAGTGGCCTCCTGGGGCAAAATAGCTTTTTTGTTCTCAGCGAGACCAATGGCATCAGTCAACAGCTGAGAAACATACACTGAAACATACCCTGGTCAGAAGAACAGAATACTGTTATTGTACAGAAGTGAACTTCTGCCTCCCAGCGGGCTAGTGATGTAATGACTGAAGCACACTAGACGGTAGGGAAAACAGAAACCAAGGCGGCTTAGGTTGGTGCAGAGGTATGCCACGCAGCGCAAGACAGTCTTGCAGTGCCGTGCATGTGCGCAACTTACCTTGGCACCAGCCTTCCTAGGTCGCTTGGCTCCTGCAGGGTTCCTCGTGCCTCTGGCTCAGAATCCATTAGCATGAATCAATGGCGTAAGATTTACCCTTGAAGATCTCAGATACAGCGGGATATGAAAATTACATACTCACCATAATTCTTGATCTTCGTGGACAAGTCTTCATTTATCCATACTGCTGGGTTCAAACCGGGCGCTAGGATTACAGAACAAAAATCAGGGCGACTGGCACCAAGGTAGGACTGTGCATGTGCGACACCACGAAGCTGGTTTGCACCATGTAGGCTATCTCGGCGTTAAACCACCAACTGCCTCAGTACCTTTTTTACCGAGGAGGTGCAGTGTATACCAAGTAAAGAAACATCTAATCTAACAATGGCATAAGATAGCCCTTCTGACCTGTATAAGAAGGGTTAAAGAATACTGTCTTCACAGCCCAAACCGAACCAGGGAGGTGAAGACCAAGAACAGAGTGAGTAAGCTCGGGGAATGGCAGGTGGGCATATGAATACATGAAGACTTGTCCCGAAGATCAAGAATTACAGTAAGTACATCATTTTCATATCTACCTGGACTTCAGTCTTCATCATTTATTCATACTGCTGGGTACAGTACCAAGCTGAAACAAAATCCCCTGAGCAGGGCGGCAGGAGGCAGAGCTTACTCAGGACAGAAGTCCATTAAGGACTGTCCTGCCAAAGGAAGCATGCTGTCTGGCATACACATCCAGAGCTTAGCATTTAACAAAAAGTATGCCCTGAGCTTCAGGTAGCTTCTTTGCAGATCTCAGCAATGGGAACAGAGCGGATCTCTGCCAAAGATGTAGCAACAGCCTTGGTAGAGTGGGCACGTACTTGCTCTTCCAACTTGACCGTCGCCGTAAAGTAAAAGTGGCGAAGGCACGCCACTGATCCAATCTGAAATACATTTAATGGAAACTGGCTGACCGAGCTGGGCAGCACTGAAGGACACAAAGAGCTGCTTGGACTGACAGATGTCCTTGGGTTCTATCAAAGTAGAATCTAAGGGCTCTTTGAACATCAAAGGAGTCAAGAGTGCACTCCACTTCATTCTGGTAGTAAGGAAAACAATCCACTTTTAGTAGGCACTTAGGGCGTGTACAGGGCACCACCTTGTCTTTGTGAAAGATAGTATACGGAGGGCCTGTGACAAACGCATGCATCTCAGAGACCCTACGGGCAGAAGTGACTGCCACCAGAAAGGCGGTTTTCCTGGTCAGAAACCTGAGATCATACGTAGCTAGAGGCTCAAAGAGTTTAGAAGTGAGCATGTCTAGTACGAGGTTAATATCCCAGGGGGCAACTGATTTCTTGACCAGGGGCTTTGTATATAGAATGCCCTTGAGGAATCTCAAACAGAGCTAGTTGAGCCAGAGTCATGTGCTGGACTGGCTCATGATATGCAGTGAATGCACAGAGATGTAACTTTACAGATGAGTACTGTAATCCCGCGTCTGAAAGATCTAGTAAGTATTCCAGCACTTTGTCTGGGGGACACCTGAATGGGTCGATGGGAAATTTTGCACATCATTCTGAGAAACGTCTCCATTTGGCCATCTCTGAGATTTTCTGGGAAACCTTAAACCTGCTCACTTCCATCTCCTCTGGAGCCAGGCGTGGAGATGAAGGGAGCGCAGGTTGGGATGGACCGGGGATCCCTGCATAGGAAGGTTTGCGCATAACAGTTGCCTTGGAGGAACCCCTGACAACTTGATCAATGTAAACCAAATCTGTTGAGGCCAATACAGTGCAATGAGAATTATGTTGCCTCCATGCCCCTCTAGTCTGAGCAGTACCCTCTGAACTAATGGAAGAGGAGGAAATGCATACAGAAAGTGATTTGTCCACCGCAACCTGACAGAAAACGCCAGGTTCTAGAGTTCTGCAGCAGAACTGAGGCAATTTTGCATTGAGTGGGGACACAAAAAGGTCCAGGTCTATAGTACCCCACTCGTCGAAAAGTGGCTGCACAACATCTGGTGCTAATGACCACTCGTGAGGATCCACTTCTGTCCTGCTGAGGTGGTCCGTCACATCGTTCTGAGTCCCTGGCAGATAAACTGCTTTAATCAGGGCACTGTGGTCGAGGTACTACTCCCATACTTTCATGGCTTCCCTACAGAGAGGGAAGGAGTGTGCACCCCTTTGCTTGTTGATGTAGTACATCACTGCTTTGTTGTCCTTCTAAAGGAGGATTACCTTGTAACTGACATCTTCCAGAACTCAGAGGGTGTACAGGACTGCCTTCATCTCCAGAACGTTGATATGGAGGTGCAACTCTGCCTGGGTCCAAAGTCCCGGAGTGCAATGGCCTGGCAGTGGGCTCCCCAGTTGAAGAGCGATGCATCTACAGTGATTTATCTGAGATTCTCGCAGCACAAAGGGGAGACCTTGAAGCAGGTTGTCCTTTTGTGTCCACCATGAAAGTGACCAACGCAAGAGCTCTGTCACTTTGATGGGGTAACACTGAAGATGTGTTGTCAGGGACCACTGTGTACTGAGCATCCACTGAGTGGTTCTCATGTGCAGTCTAGGTAGAGGCACTGTGAAGACAGAAGAAGCCATGAGGCCCGGCATCCGTTGCATGGAGCAAGCCGGGACAAAGTTGTTTTCCCATACAGAAGCGTGCCATCTAAAAGGATGTCAGTCCTCCTGTCCACTGGGGAAAAAAGGCCTTCGCTTTTGTAGCGTCTAAGAGGGCCTCTATGAAGAGAAGTTGCCATGACTTTTCCAGGTTCAGCAGAACCCCCATGGAAGTCAGGAATTGAAATGCTGGGGCCACTGTTCTCTTTGTGTCCTGTTTTGATGGTCTTGCTAAGAGCCAGTTGTCCAGGTAGGGAAGGGCTTGAATGCCGAGCTTTTGAAGGTGCACCACAAGAACTGCAAAGCTATTATACGACTCGAAGCACCGAGGAGAGCCCAAAGAGCAAGACACTGAATTGGTAGTGTCGACCCAAAACCACAAAGTGGAAGAACTTGTAGTGGTTTGGGTGCATGGGAATATGTTGGTAGGCATCTTGCATGTCCAGGGATGCTAGCCAGTCATGTTGTAGAAGTGTCCCCCAAGGGGATCATCTTGAACTTCTCGAGGTACAAGAGATTGTTCAGCTTTCCGAGATAGAGAATTGGGCACATACCCCCTGCCTTTTTTAGAACTATAAAGTAATGGGAGTAGAAGCATGTGTTTTGCTCTGCCCAGGGAACTACCTTCCACTGCCCTGTTTTTGAGAAGGCCCGTCATCTCTGAGGTGAGAAGGTCTGATTGAGTGGCTGACAGTGTGTGTTGCCGCTTGGGTGGAAGGTCTTTAGGGGGGAAGGGGTCTCTGTAAAGCTGAGCGAGTACCTCTCCCGAACTATCCGGAGGACACACTTGTCTGTGGTGACAGATTTCCAGTGGCTGTAGAACAGAGTCAAACGTTATCCCACTGCTGAGGAGAGGTCCACCTCGGGCAGCTGAGGTGGAGCTGGGGGCAGGTTGTCAGAGGGAAGCACCAGGCACTTTCCGGCCCTGTGCCTTTTGCTGCCTTTTATTGTGTGGCTGAGGAGACTGGTGTTCCTTCGGGGCCCCTCTTCCTCGAAAGGGCTGCCAGATATGAATGAACTGACAGTTTCTTCCTCTCTGAGGGGCTAGAGGAGCCGGTCTGGTTGTCTTGATGGCAGTCCTAGTTTTCCGAGAGGCCTCCAGCTGCTGGCCAAACAGATAGGTATCATCAGTGAGGACATTCATTAACTGCTGTTGGGCATCTGAGGAAAAAAACTGATGTCCGGAGCGAGGAATGTCTTCTAATACAGATCCAAGCAGCGACCGCTCTGGAAGCAGTATCATATGCATCCACAGCAGCTTTCAACCGATTGCTACTGGATTCTATTCTGCGGGTAATAGATTGAAGAATCATAAGCTTGGAGTCAGACTCTGGTAGATTCTCCACAAAACACTTAAGCAAGGTCCGGAAGACAAACTCATAATGGGAGAAGTGTATACACATGTCCAGCATAGTAGCTGCAAAAGCCCTCTTTCCCATAGTATCTATCTTGCGAGATCCCTTTGTTGATAGGACGTGCTGTTACTTCTTGCAGTAAGAGGGCTCTGTCGTTCTCTGCAAGAATAACCAGTGTATCCGCAACTGGCTGCAAAGCTAGAGTAGGTCTCTCTTTAAGAGGAACATATTTCTGATCTATGGGTTTGCAAACAGAAGGAATAGAGGCAGGCCTAGCTCACACAGCTTCAGACAGAGTCTCGACGGCTGGGGGAACAGGAGACGTAATGTTCATCAGGATAAGACGCATGAGCTTCCCTGGGTCTAAAGAGGAGATCTGTACAGCCAGGGTTGCAAGCATATTCCTTAATAGAGACTGAAAGGAAAGGTCTTCTTAAGGGACAAAAGTCAGAACTGTCGGCTTATTGTCCAAACTGTAGAAAGAGACTTTATTCCCCTCTTCAGAAATGATGAGGTCAGGGTCAGACTCATCCTGGTCCATTCCTCCTCAGAGGGGTAGGGTGGAAGAGGTGCGGAGCACAAAAGGCTGAGACCAGGACTAGGAAGAGGAAAAATGGACACCAGAACCAGCACCGGCAAAGGCGCCAGCCCCAGGGGAACCGGCGCCAGACGTGGTGCTGCAAACGATGCCGACTGAGAAGTCGGCACTGGGGATGGCACCGCCCTAGCACCCAACACAGGCCTAGAAGGGGCAGGGTGCGATACCTGTGCCAGTCCCTGCGAAGAAATAAAAGAAAAAATTACTCACCTTAGTAATGTTGTTTTTTCTATTGGAGTCTTGCTATATTATGACATATGCAGTGAGTCCCAACCTTCAAACTGCTCTGGAGGTGAAAGAGTTAACTTTCCATGCCAGGCATGGAACGCTGAGCTCGAGCTCGGTTGAAAACTCTGTCTGTTGTTCTTCAAACTCAAACCGTCAGATCTTTACGAGCTAAACTCACTGAGGTCCTGTGTGGAAGCTGTAAACCTACACTAGCCAACTGGCTACTAATATAACAACACATTTTTGTCCCAAAACAAAGACTCAAGTCAGGAGACCCAAAAATGAAAACACAACACCAAGTCACCCCAAAAAGGAGGGGTGAAAAACAACAAGGTGGGCACCTACTAAGTGCCAACACTGCACTGCCCACCCACATCCCAAAAACAGAGGTTCTGAGAGGGGCAGGCAGGGGAGAGGTCATAATATAGCAAGACTCCAATAGAAGAAACAACATTACTAAGGTGAGTATTTTTTCTTCAAACAACATGAAGTCTTGCTATATTATGACATATGCAGACTACAAAGCAGTACCTCCATGGAGGAGGGACAAAACCTACTTGGGAAATAGGCTCTGAAGCACAGTCGTGCCAAACCGGCATCACTCCTAGCCTGGATATCCAGGGAGTAATGCTTGGTAAAAGTATGAACTGTTTTCCAGGTAGCTGCTTGACATATCTCTAGAACAGGGATGTCCCTGGCAGCAGCGGCCAGGGAAGCAGCTGTACCTCTGGTAGAGTGAGCCCTCAGGCCTGAGGGAGGAACCTTACCCAGTTTTTCATAACAAAATTGGATACAAGACACAACCCACCTGGCAATGGATCTCTTAGTGGCAGGTTTCCCCTTACTAACCTCGCCATAAGTGAGGAGCAGTTGGAGGGAGTCAAACCTGTGACCCTTGGTACGTTCTATGTAGTAGCTAAGGGCTCTTTTGACATCTAAACTGTGCAGCCTCCTCTCACCAGAGGAGGAATGGTCAGTGAAGTACACAGGAAGAGACATAGATTGATTAAGGTGGAAATCTGAAACCACCTTAGGCAAGAACTTCCTGTTAGTCCTGAGGACCACCTTATCTCTATGAAAGGAGATAAAATCAGTCTCCACTGACAAAGCTTGTAATTCACTTATGCGTCTGGCAGAAGTGATGGCTACCAGAAACACAGTCTTCTAAGTCAAGTACTTAAGCTCTGCTGAAGACAGAGGCTCAAAAGGGGGTTGCATAAGCTGAGCAATGCAAACATTAAGGTCCCAAGCAGGGGCAGGGTCCCTGAATGGAGGGTTGGTGTGAAGCAGTCCCTTGAAAACTTGGAAAATACAGGGTGAGCGGAAAGAGAAGAGGGCTTACCTGCTGAAATAAAGGCAGACAGCTGCCAGATGCACTTTTAGGGTAGCTGGTCTCAGCCCCAAGGTATTTAGATGGACCATGTAATCCACGACTGTGGGTAAATCAGCAGATTCCGGGGAAACATGTTTTCCAGAGCACCATATGGAAAATCTCTTCCATTTGGAATTATAAGTAGCCCTGGTAGAAGGTTTTCTAGAAGCCTTCAGGATATCCATTACACCCGGGAAAGGTGTAAATCAGCAAACTAACTCTTCAAGAGCCAAGCCTTGAGATTGAGAGATTTGAGGTTTGGGTACCAAACCCTCCCCTGAGCACAGGTTAACAGGTTGTGATTCCTGGGAAGACAGAGGGGAAGATGGACTGCTAAGGACAGCAGGAGTGGATACCAGGGTTGTCTGGGGCAATCAGGATCATCTTGCAGGATTGAGACCTGATTTTGACTAGCACTTTGAACAGCAGAGGGAAGGGAGGAAAAGCATAGAGAAACTTCCCTTCCCAATTGAGGACTAAGCCATCCACAGGGACTGAGCCCAACACTGGGGGCCGGCAGCAAAAAAATGGGAAGTTGGTGATTGTCTGGGGCTGCAAAAAGATCTATCTGTGGGGTGCCCCATCTGGCAAATACCACCTCCAGGACCAGGGGGTCCAGTGACCATTCATGATGGCCCTGGGAAATCCTGCTGAGAGCATCTGCCAGGACATTGTCCTTGCCTGGGAGATGAACTGCCGTAAGGGAGGTGTTCAGGGAGTAAGCCAGAGACCACAACTTCATTGCTTCGGTGCACAAGGCCGTAGACCGAATGCCCCCTTGCTTGTTGATGTACCACATTGTGGTGGCGTTGTCTGTTCTGACCTGTACCACTTTGATCTGACCAGACTTGGAAAAAGCTTGAAGTGCTAGAAAAACTGCTCTGAGTTCCAACAGATTGATATGGAGCAGGGATTCCTGAGGGGACCACAACCCCTGGGTAGTGAGGTCGCCCATGTGAGCTCCCCATCCTAAGAGGGATGCATCTGTAGTAAGGATTAAGGAATGAGACTGGGTGACAAAAGGAACCCCTTGTCCGAGATTGCTCTGATCCTGCCACCACTGTAGGGCCTGGATCAGGGTTCGAGTCACTGGGATCAATTTGGTTAAAGGGTCTTTCCTTTGAGACCAAAAGGCTCTCAAATGGACCTGAATGTCCCTCATCTGAAATCTTGCTCCCTGCACCACTGCTGTAGAAGCAGCCATGTGCCCCAGGAGCTGTAGAAAATGCCTTGCTGGTCGAGACACCTGCAGGGTGAATGAGGAGGCCAGAGAGACCAGGGTCCTTGCCCTGTCTAAAGGGAGGAAGGCTCTGGCTTTCTCTGTGTTCAGCTCTGCCTCTATGAAGGTGAGGAGCTGAACAGGCTCTAGAACTGACTTTGAAAGATTCAGAAGGAAACCTAGAGAGGTGAGCAGTTGCTGAGTTATCTGTAGGTGTAACTTGACTTGGTCTGGGGACTGGCCTACTATGAGCCAGTCGCCCAGGTAAGGGAAGATGGCAATTTTTTGCCTTCTTAAAGAAGTAACTGCTACTGCCAGGCATTTTGTGAACACCCTTGGAGCAGAGGTGAGGCCAAAGGGCATTGCTCTGAACTGGTAATGGCCTGAGGGCAGCTCGAACCTGAGGTACTTTCGATGGGAGCTTCTGATGAGGATATGGAAGTAGGCATCCTTAAGGTCCAGGGATGCTAGCCAGTCCCCTGGCCTTAAAGAGGGTAGAATAATTCCCAGAGTCACCATTTTGAATTTTGGTTTTAAAAGGTGCTTGTTTAAGTAGCTGAGATCCAGGATGGGCCGCCATTCCCCTGTCTTTTTTGGGGTAAGGAAGTACCTGGGGTACAACCCTTTGCCCTGGTTTAGGGGTGGAACCCTTTCCATGGCTCAGAGCCAGGAGGGAAGAGACCTCTGCCTCTAGGGCAAGTGCCTCTGGAGGATTTGCAGGTGGAAAAGATCTGGTTCTCATCTTTGGAAACTTTTTGAAGCTGAGAACCAGTCCCTGGCTTACTACTTCCAGGACCCACTTGTCTGATGTCAGAGAATCCCAGTCCTGGACAAAGTAGGCCAGCCTGCCCCCTACAGGTAGTTGGGAATCGGCCCTGGCAACTCCATCAGGGTGCCTGCTTGGCAGGGGCTTTGGGCTGAGGGGTGGAAGCAGGCCTGCTTGCACCCAGTCTGCCTCTCCCTCTAAAGAACCCCCTCTGGGCAAAAGCTGAAGAGGAGGCCTGGGCTTGGTAAAAAGGCCTATAAAAAGGCCTGCCCCTGGGAAGCTGCCTTTGAGGAGTGGCCTGCCTTTCCTTGGCCTGTGCACTCCTATAGGTGGTCCTATACTCACCCATTTTCTTCATGTAATTCTCTGTCTGCTCCCCAAACAGAGAATTACCCATAACAGGAAAATCCATGGCCTTAGTCTGGGTATCCTGTGACAGGCTAGTACATCTGAGCCAAGCCATCCTGCGAAGAGCCACAGATGTAGCCATGACTCTTGATGACATCATTTGAGTCCACTGCAGCATGGAATTGCACCTTGGATGCCTCAATACCATCAGCAGCCACCTGCTCCAGCTCTCCTTGGCAAGCTGGCCAGGGCCTGTTTGCAAGAGCATAACAGTATCTCATCTGGATTTCTGGTATCTAGCAACGTAAGCCATATAATTTGCCTGTCTGAGTCCCAAGGATACTGCCATGTACTGTTTCTTTGCCATGGCATCAACCTTCCTGGAGTCCTTGTCTGGGGTGTGAGGCCAAGGGATTTTGCCTTGTCACAGGCTGCAGCCTGCACTACCCCAACATGGCTGCATTGTTGTGTAGGAACTCCGTATCAGAGCCTGACAATGTGTACCTCTTGTCCATTCTCTTATCCACAGGAGGTATAGTGTGAGGAGTTTTTAGAATTTTAAAAGTCTGTTTCCCAAAAGATTTATGCAAGGGAATAGACAGTCTCCTAGACTCTGGGATATCCATCATTTCCACATAGTCAGGCTCCTCTTGATCATCCACAGCTTCCTCCATAGGGAGCTGGAGGGTTTCAGCCACTTTTTTATAGAAAATAAAATGAGAAGGGGACTCAGAAAGCCTAGGAGGGGACACTCCTGAAGGTCTGTCTGGGGAGATGTCCGGGTCAATGGGCACATCCAGACTTTCAAATCCACATTCACTCTCCTCATACTCCTCTTCCCCCTCCTCCGGTTCATAATATTCCTCTAAATCATAGTCTTGAACCAGTGGAACCGGCCGAACCGGGCGCTTACCTGATGGCACCAGTTCGGTCGGAACCGGAGAAAGCGACTGGACAATCTGAATCGCTTTGACCTCTTCAGTGGTTGGAGAGGAAAGTTTGGCTCCACACCAGCTGATTGTCTAGTCCTTTTGCTGAACCGACCTCAGAGTCGGCTCTCCTTTTGCCCGAGGAAGTTCTGCCCTGGTCAGAGGGCACTCCCTCTGGTTCGGTTGGAACCGAACCGGGCTGGCCATCCGGGTCAGCGGACTTCTTGGCCTCCCTTTCCCTGAGCCTATCAACTCTCTTATCCAGGGTAGCTGCAGGAAAATTTTGACAAATCTGGCAGTCTGCATTGAGGTGGTCAAACCCCAGACAATAAACACAGGTGGTGTGGGGGTCAGCCTTGGCAAAGGCTTCCCCACACACACTGCAGTGTTGAAACCCAGTGGGCCCAGTTTTTCTTCTGGGTTTCTCAGACATAGTGCCAGTCCTAACCAAACTTGCCCGTTTATGGCAATCCGCCAAGCAAGACCCTCTTATCGGTTCCCAACCGTGTCACAGGTCGTGGAAAAAAACGTAAGAAATTCCCTTTTTTTTTTAGAACCAATAAGAACCGGTACCACATTCTAGATGATAGAATAAAATATTTTTAAACAACCTGATCGGTTCAAGAGTGAACCGATAACAGTTTACAAGTTCCACACAGAGAAGAAATAATGTAAACCTATCTAGTACTCACAAATACCACAGACAGAGCTTGAACTGACCGGTTGCGGTTTAAACACGGTCAAAAAAACGAGAAATTAATACTTTAACCGACAAAATGAACCGAGCAGAAGGAGAAATCTCCGGAGCGACTGTTCAGTGAGGCGGAGTAAAGAATCTGACGGTTTGAGTTTGAAGAACAACAGACAGAGTTTTCAACCAAGCTCGAGCTCAGCGTTCCATGCCTGGCATGGAAAGTTAACTCTTTCACCTCCGGAGCAGTTCGAAGGTTGGGACTCACTGCATATGTCATAATATAGCAAGACTTCATGTTGTTTGAATGAGAGAGGTAGGCATTGTGGAACCAGCGTCGGTGGCGCAGTCACCGACAAGGGAAGAGATTCCGTTGCCGGAGCCAAACACTCTACCTGACCAGAAGGCCCCAGCAGCAGGTCCAAGGAACACAGGCCTGAAGGCCCTGGCACCAGATCTGCAGAAAGGAGCAAACGGACCAGAAGCTGTACCCACTGCTCTATAAGCGCAGCCCAGTGGTGAAACTGCACATCGGAAACCCCACAAGAGCTCAGAGAAGGCATATGTTGTCCAGATCCCATGCGACTGCGGGCGGAGGCTGGGGGAACCGGCTGGAGCCAGGGAATGCCCCTCTCACCCACGTACGCCAAAAGCCTCTTGGCTGACATCAGAGAGCAACCTAGAGTGATACTGTTTCTTCCCCTTCAGACAGGAAGAAGAAGAACTCGATACAGAACGGTGCTAGGTCCCCGACCTGGATCAGGAATGGGCCAGCTTCTGTGTGTGTTTTTGGGAGGACTGTCCTCCCTCCCGAGCACCAGAATACGAATGGTCAGATCCCCCCCCCCCAAGGGTAGCAGACTGGACACAGCCCAGCTGCCAAAGAGTATTCTAAAGGAGACTCCCTACTATCACTGTCCACAGCCAACTCCTTCAGTTGGTAAGGCTGTATAAAAAAACTAACTTTTTCTACAGAAAACAATAAGCTAAAACTGAATGAAATTAAATGCTGTTGTCATATAGATGTGAAGATCTGACTCTGGGTGGGCAAGCAATGTTGTCACTGAAGCATACTCCATGGTGGGGAAAAAAGAAACTGTGGCAGTTGGAGGGTCAACGCCGAGAAAGCCCACGCAGAGCAAGCCAGTTGGGTCCAAGCGGGTCCCACCTCAGCATCACCTCCCTAAGATTTTTGTCTCCGCAGGTTCCCAGCGCCTCCACCTTGAACCCAGAAATATGAATAAATGGTGAAGACTTAAGTCCAGAAAGATCCTCTTTTTCAGTGGCAGAAGCCATTTTGGGTTTTTTTTCTGCCCTTGTGGACATCATATGCCATGTCTACATAGCGCCTGCATGAAGAGTGTGCAGATAACCGCAACATCTGCCCCCCCCCCCTTGGCCCTTTCAGTCACCCATGTGGCAGTATGGCAAATGAAGACAATCCTCTGCCCCCAAGTCAGCCCCTATGACTCAGGATTGCTTCTGAACCAAGGTCTTCAGTGTCACAAGTGATAGCCTAACAGCTGCACTGGCAGGTCGGCATAAACTGGAAACTTTTAAAAGACTATAATGGCATCTTCCCTTGCTGATCCCTGTCCAGATGTCAGTTGTGAGGGATTCTGGAAGTCCTCTATGAGTGGCGACAACTGTAATGTCAGGGTTGAGAGGATAACAGGATCAACTAGATAAAATACATATTTTACAGCCCCAAAAAAATAAAATAAACTTTCTTGGAATCAAAGTGCAAACTGAGAGCAAGCCCACACCTTGATGTTGGGCTTTGGGCCATGCACATTCCCCTTTAAAGGACAACTAAACCCTTCTTTTTTCCTAGCACAATTTGCAAAATCTGTATCCATACGGTCTGTTAATAACCACCCCCTTTTTTAAACAAGGTGGCTGCTTACCTCAAAATATGAGGTTTAATAAAGTTTCTTATGTTCTGGAAATTATGAACACCACCACCCTACATGAGAAACCCGTTGCTGAGATCAGCACCTAAAATGGCAGGGATGGCATACGGAAGGATATCAATGAAGAGAGACTGCCAACATCTACTGAAGTCCTATGGGACTCCATCAACAGCACACTAATCTGCGCTACATACATATGTTAGTTTATACTACACGTATTTAGCACAGATTAGTATGCCGATGGACATTACAGAGGTTAAATACCATAATTAGAGTGTTCCAATTTGACTTCAGTATATGCTGGCAGTCTCACTTTAGTGACATCATTCTGCAAGACATCCACACAATTTCAGGCACCTATATCGGCACCTAGTTTCTCACGGGGGGGATACAATTTTCAAAACCTACGAAACAGTATTAAACCTCATATTTCATGTCAAGCAGCCACATGGTTTAAGAGGGGGTTATTCTTAAATGTATGACTCAAATTTTGTAAATTGTGCCAAGAAAAAAAAAAAAGGTTTAGGTGTCTAACATCTGGGCCAGTATGCATAGTCTGTTTACTCTCCATATTATATTGTTTCTTGTGCTTGTCCTGAACTAATCTTATTTCATTTACTCAAAAGATACTGCATCTATTAACCACTTAACTTACTCCTCCTCTTCGTCGTCATCATCATCGTCATCGTCGTCATCATCAGATGACGATGACGACGACAACTTGGAAGACCGAGCACTCTTCACACTAGATTTCTCGTCTTCCTCTTCCTCCTCCTCTTCATCGTCAGAGTAAACCTCGCTCGTCTTCAGAGGCTGTTTCTTAGCCAGAAGCTCAGCTAATAGGTGGGAGAGAAAACCAGACAGTTTATATGCAATGCACCTATCAGAAGACAACAGTGTTTTGCTAAAGCTAAAAAGTAGCACATGTGACAAAGCAGAATTGAATTTCTTTTGCTCAGTACAGCAAAAAAGCAGTTGGAGCAACTTAAGCCTAGGTCTGTATTTATTTTGGTCTTCTTTATTTCCCTTCTTGAAGACTGGAGTGCCATTTGCTCTCTTCCAGTCTTCTGGGATCTGACCTGTATTAACAAAAGGCCTCATAAATAATTTATAATGGGGTAATTATACTAGTCAACATGATCTTTAGTATTTTACCTGTGATACCATCAGGGCTGGGAGCAGTCTCAGGTTTCAATTTCTTTATACATTCCTTGATTTGTTCTTCAGAGATAGATATATAAAGAGTGTGGGGAAATGTCAACTAGGGGTATAACTTAACTGACAGGAGCATATACCTTGCAAAAATATTTACTGCATGCATTAGGCATTTGCAGAGGATCTGTAAGCATACAGTTTCCATCAGAAACGGGCCAGATTGTCCGATTCCTGAGCGAGTTAATGTAGCTGTAGAAGATCTTACTACTGGTTTTATCTGCATTTTTTGCCAACAGACATTCCATTTTCTTTTTTGTCCTTTCTTGTTGCATTTTCGATTTCATTAGCAATAATCTGCATTTTGTCCAAAGTGTGGGTTCCTTGTTTTTTTTATTTTATATTTTTTATAGACTATTCTTTGTATTCATTAATCTTTAACTCTGTTTCTTAACCATTTAGGCCTCATCACTCCATTACTGTATTTTTTAAATTTTAGGAATGAATTTATTACAGGTTTCCAGTAATATATTTTTGAACTCTTCCCACATATCTAACTCCTCAGTTCTTCAGTATTTCTTTTCAATGTATTTTGTTCAATTCACTGTTTATACTGGTCATGTCAGCTTTTTCATACAGGGAGATCTCAGTATTGAACTCAATTTTCTGTTGGGATATGTAAACATTGAACAGAATAGTGTGATGATCACCACTTCCCAAAGGGAGCCCAATATAACATATACTGATTTTAATATTTACTGGTGCTAGGACCAAATCTAGAATATTTCCTCCTCTCGTGGGTTCACACACAGTTTTACCCGAAATTGATGGGTTGCCATAATAAGATTTTCTCCAGCACCTGAAAGCAGCAGATTTTGCCCAAATCATTGTCTCCCAAATTAAAATCACCCACAAGTAGTTTTTCACCTAACTCAGTAGCTTTCTCACGTTCTGCTAGCATTTCTGATCTTACTTCAATATTCAAGCCAGGTGGCCTGTAACAGAGGCCTATAAATTACTGGGAGATAGGAGAAATACGCTTAATCTATATGGTCTCAGTACAGGCTGAGCCATTTTTTATTTTATGGGAGGCATCAAACGATTTTGTATTTTCTCAAATAATGTAACCCCCACCCTCGTCTATCAGTTATGTCATGGTGGTATAACAAGCATCCACTTAGATACTTCCCCCACGGACAGTTATCATCCCACCAGGTTTCAGTAATGTCTAGAAGATCAAAACTTTTTTCCTCATTAATTGTTAGTAATTTGTCCATTTTAGTGGCTATACTTCCGAGCATTCAATAATATACATTTTATGTCATCTTTATTTTTATCTTTACAAACTGTAGATTTCTTGATATAGTATTTTACTTATACCATATGGATATGACACTAATTCCTCTCCCCTCCATTAGTTAAAATTTATGTGATTAAAAAAATTTCAAGATCTAATGTCCTAGCATGTCCGCCCCTTTTTTGTTCCAATGTAAGCCATCTCTAGCATATAGATGGCTTTAATTTTGAAAATGCTTTCATTTTCAAGGAAGGTTATAAAATTCCTCTTACACCAGTTTGAGTCTCGCATTTCTACGTGTGTGGTGTGATTCCCCAATTCATGTTCTCGCTCTGGGAGGATTCCTGAGATGGCAACTTTGCAACTCCCTGCCTTTATGTGTTTACTTAACTCCAACAGCTCATGACAAATGGCCTTTTTGTGAGATTTACCCACATCACTGATACCAATATGTAATACTCCTTTAGTGTGACCTCTCTGATTCTTTACGAGTTTCTCTCTATGAGCGGAGACGTCTTTTATCCTTGCTCCAGGGAGACATGTCACAGTGGTGGCTAGTTTATCAGTACCACAAATGGTGGAATCTGTGTATCTAATAACTGAGTCACCTATTACCAATCTATTTTGTGAGGATTCTTCAGGATTTGATACAGCACTGTCCCCAGTTTCCAATGAGATGTCATTTAATACCTCATATATCTATTTGTGAGCGGTAAACCCGTAGCTAAGTTTATTGCCCTTCCTCCTTTCTTTTTCCTTTTATTACTGTCCACTAGGCACTGGTCTGCTTCACCATTCTCTATATTCCCTCCCCCACTTAGCGTTCCTAGTGGCCTCAAGTGATTATTTCATTCCCTTCCTCCCCATTTCTTTTCTTTCTTCCCTCCTGAACTTTCCCCATAGCTGAGTTCTCAGAGGTTAAAGTCTGAACAACATTTGCTATCTTTTCTATTTCACAACACTATTTTTTGAATTTCTTTTATTTACTTTCACTTACAGTGCCTTCAGAAAGTATTCACCCCCTTGGATTTTGTCACATTTTGTGATGTTGCAAACTCAAAATACATTTATATGGGATTTTTTTGTCACGTATCTACACAAATTACTATATAATGTCAAAGTGGAATGAAACTTCTGGAATTTTTTGTATATGTAATTTAAAATAAAAACCTGAAATGTCTTGATTTGATAAGTATTCACCCCCTTTGCTATGACACTCCAAATTGAGCTCAGGTGCATCCAATTTCCTTGTGAGATCACTCTAAAACTTGAATGGAATCTACCTGTGGTCAGTTCAAATGGCTGACATGATTTCAGAGGAAATACACCTGTCTATATAAGGTCCCACTGTTGACAGTGCATGTCAGAGCAGAAACTCTACCATGAAGACCAAGGAGCTGTCCGGAGAACTCCATGATAGAACTGTGAGGAGGCATAGATCTGGGGAGGGGTATAAAAACATTTCTAGGGTGTTGAAAGTTCCCAGGAGCACAGTCAAGTCCATCATTAGGAAAGATTACGGAACCACCCAGACTCTTCCTAGAGCAGGCCGTCCTCCCAAACTGAGCAACCGGGCAAGAAGGACCATGGTCAGGGAAGTGACCAAGATCCCAATGACCACCCTGACAGAACTACAGAGTTCCATGGCTGAGATCGGAGAACCTGTCCAGAGGACAACAATCTCTGCAGCACTTCACAGATGTAGCCTCTATGGGAGAGTGGCTAGACGGAAGCCACTCCTGAGAAAAGGCCACATAATAGCATGCCTGGAGTTTGCAAGAAGGCACGTGGCAGACTCAGACCATGTGGCAAAAGATTCTCTGGTCTGATGAAACAAAAATTGAACTCTTTGGCCTGAATGCAAGCGCTATGCCTGGCGCAAACCGAACACAGCTCATCACCCGGGTAACGCCATCCCTACCATGAAGCATGGTGGTGGCAGCATCATGTTATGGGGATGCTTTTCAGCGGCAGGGACTGGGGCACTTGTCAGGATAGAGGGAACAATGAATGGAGCCAAATACAGGCACATCCTTGAGGAGAACCTGCACCAGTCTGCAACAGACCTTGGACTGGGGCAAAGATTTACGTTCCAACAGGACAACAACCCCAAGCATACAGCCAAAGCAACACTGGAGTGGCTTCAGAACAAGAAGGTGAATGTCCTTGAGTGGCCCAGCCAAAGCCCAGACTTTAATCCCATTGAGAATCTGTGGAAAGACTTAAAGATTGCAGTTCACCGATGCTCCCCATCCAACTTGACAGAGCTGGAGCAAATCTGCAAGGAAGAATGGGCTAAAATCCCCAAATCCAGATGTGCAAAGCTAATATAGACATACCCAAAAAGACTCAAAGCTGTAATTGCTGCCAAAGGCACTTCTACAAAGTATTGACTCGGGGGGTGAATACTTAAGTAAACAAGATATTTCAGTTTTTAATGTTTCATAAATGTTTGTTACACAATAAAAATATTTTTGGCCCTTTAAATTGTTGAGTATGCTGTGTGAATCAAGGGGGGGGGGAATAATTTCAATGCATTAAAAATTCTGGTAGTAACAACAAAATGTGAAAATCCAAGGGGGGTGAATACTTTCTGAAGGCATTGTAGCATTGTGGCATATGCAATACATTCCCCACATGTGAAGGGGTCACTTGCTAAATATTTAGGTCTTCATGTATACATACTACATTTATCACATGTCACGGGGACCTGCCGCTACTCATAAGGTTTAAAATGTCCTGGGCGGTGGTCATTTTAATTTGCAAACTAGTTTCTCTTAACAAAAAACAGAATTGTACTGCGTTCTTTAAGCCTGGGACTAGAAAGTGAGTGTAACTAGCATTCTCACTCTACAAACTACACAAACAATTTTAAACACAAATTAAAAACAGAACTGCAAGCCTTTCAAGAATTCAGATATGGTGTTCTGCTAAAAACCAGCACTACTGATGCATTAAAGTCCTCAAGTTTACGGAATTATAGTTCACAGCATAATCAGGAAGAACTACATCTCAGAAGGCAGTAGTATAATATTGCTCACAGCACTCAAGCGTGCAGTGTTTTTTTTTGTTTGTTTTTTTTTGTTATTTGTTATGTTTGTCTTGCAGCTAGTCACACAATGTGGGAATTTTGGGGTAGAGTACACACAAACACTATGCACTGCACAATGACAGAGTCTCACACAGCAGCCCCTTCTACTAGCTCTACTATCCTCAAAGAAGATAGTACAGATACGTAAGAACTTACCGTAACAGTAGATCTTCAAGAGAGGCTCTTGCAGTAGGTAATTACATATAGGACTGACCCGGCAAGCATCAGGATCCCATGAAAAAATTTCTAGCTAGCAGTCTCTGGCGGGGGACCGCCCCCACATCAGGTGACTGACGTCATGCAATGTCAGTATAAAGGGGCGGTCCCCCACACCTGCCTTCCAGTTCTTTCCCGCCAAAGGCCAAAAAGGACAAAACTAGAGAGAAGCGGATATTTCCCTTCATGGAAAAGGAACTGAAAAAGCTAAGGAGGATGGAGGGCAGGAAGGCATTACCTACTGCAAGAGCGCCTCTCGAAGATCTGTTACGGTAAGTTCTTATGTAACTGTACTATCTTACTTTGAGAGGGCTCTTGCAGTAGGTAATTACATATAGGACTGAATCCCAAACAGTCTGGAAGAAAGAAAAGCACTTGGGAGGAGAAGAACTAACCAACCAACAGAACCTCCAGCTGTAAGGGTCTTAAGAAAGCAGGCCTTGCAGAACAGCCTATCCGAAGCCTGCTCTATGGCGAGAGGCAATGTCCAAACTGTAATGTTTCATAAAGGTATGGACAGAACTCCAAGTTGCGGCTGCGCAGATGTCTGCCACATTCTTGACACAAGCCACAGAGGCAGCTACTTCTCTGGTGGAGTGACCTCTGGCAGGGTTTTATTCTACTTGTCATAACAAAGTGATACAATGAGCCAACCATTTAGATAGGCATTGCTTGGAAATGGCACTGCCCTCTCTTTTGTGAGAAAAAAAGACAAAAAGCTGATCAGATTTCCTGAGATCCTTAGTCCTAGTGATGTAGTATCTCAGTATTCGATGAACATCCAAAGTATACAAGAGGTACTCCCCTTGATTGGAGTGTTGCAAAAAGAAAGCCAGTAGCTCAATGGATTGATTCAGTGTAGATTCTGCTACCACCTTAAGGAGAAACTTAGGGTTGGTGTGCAGAGCCACACGTTCCTTGTGAAAAATCATGTAAGGGATTTTGCACATCAGGGCCTGAAGCTTGGAAATTTGTCAAGCTGAAGTAATGGCCACTAGGAAGAGTCTCTTCCAAGAGAGGAACTTCAAGTCTGCTGAAGGTGCTGGTTTGAAAGGAGGCAGAGTAAAGTTCTCCAGAACAAAGTTCAGATCCCAAGGAGAGGCAGGAATGTGGATGGGGGTCTCAAGTGGAGAACCCCTCTAAGGAAGGTCCTAGAGACTTCCAACTGCGCGAAAGTCCTGTCTCCAAAAGGGACGTGGTAGGCTGAGACAGCCACCATGTGAACCTTCAACGAGGAATGGCTGAGACCCAGGTCAAAGAGATGACACATGCAGTCCAGGACACTCTCGACAAGGCAAGAGAATGGCTCGAAGTCCTTTGAAGAGGCCCAAATCGAAAACCATTTCCATTTCATGGCGTAGGTGGATCTAGTGGAAGGCTTCCTGTCCTCCACCAGAATATCTGCAACGAGTGGAGAAACCCCGAACCAGGCCTGAGCTACGTCTGCAGGAGCCACGCATGCAACTGAAGGGATCTGAGGCCTGGATGAACCAGGGTCCCCTGATCCTGGGTCAGCAAACGCTGTGACAGAGGAAGCGGAGGTTCCTCCGAAAATTGTTGCAGAAGAGAGAACCAAACTTGCCGGGGCCAGAATGGAGTGAGAGGATCATCTGGGCTCCTTCTATACAGAGTATGTGTAAGACCCTTGGAATTAAGGGAACCTGAGGGAAGACATAGACGAATCTGTCCCTCCAGTCGAGAGACAGAGCTTACTGCCAGAAAATGCCTCGCCCTGGAGTGAGCGAGAAGGTGGGAAGTTTTGCGTTTAGAGGAGACGCAAGCAGGTCTACCCAAGGGGTTCCCCAGAGCAGGAAGAGGTCGTCCACTACCTCTCAATCCAATTCCCACTCGCAGGCTTTGGCTGAAGACCAACTGAGGTGGTCTGCCAGTGTATTTTCTACTCCCGGGACATGAACTGCCAACAGGTGAAGGTTGTGCTGAACAGCCCAACTCCAAACTCTCATTGCTTCCCTGCACAGAGGGTAGGAATGAGTTCCTCCCTGCTTGTTGATATACCAGATTACACACATATTGTCCGTCTGGATTGTTAGATGACCGGGAAGAATGTAAGAGTACAGAGCCTGGAGAGCATACAAGACGGCTCTGAGCTTGAGTACATTTTTGTGAAGATTCTGTTTGAGTACAGACAAGGAACCCTGAGTCCTGTGAGACCCTAGGTGGGTCCCCAGCCCTCTCCTGAGGCATCTGTTGTCAACGTTTGGGAGGGGGATTCGATATAGAACGGAACTCCCCGCCAAAGGTTCTCTTGCACCATCCACCATTGCAAGTCCCTGACCATGGGATCGACTAGAACTTCCTGGTCTAGATTGTCCAGTGTCTGGTCCCACTGAGACCGAAGCATCCACTGAGAGATCCTCATATGGAGCCAAGCACAAGGGACTGTCGGGATAGCAGCCGCCATGAGCCCAAGGAGGGAAGAACTGACCTGGCACCAACCCTTCTGCAACTGAACAGACTTGCTTGAGCCTAGAGGGTGTCCACCCTGTCCAGAGGCAGAAAGGCCTTGCTGGTGGTCGTGTCAAGAATCGCCCCGATGAACTGGAGTCTTTGGCAAGGGACCAGATGGGACTTGGCCTGGTTGATGGTGATACCCAGGCTGGTGAAGACCTGCAGGGTAAGGGAAAGAGCGTAGAAGTTCCTCCCTGGACAGGGCCGCCAGGAGCCAGTCGTCCGGGTACGGGAATACATGCACTCCCTGGGTACGCAGGTGGGCCGCTACACCTGAGAGACATTTGGTAAACACTCGGGGAGCTGAAGAAAGACCAAATGGGAGGGCCTTGAATTGGTAATGGTCCCCCTGAAAAGAAAACCGAAGGAATTTGCGGTTGGACGGGCGGATGGGGATGTGCAGGTAGGCATCCTGCATATCCAAAGCGCACAGTCACTGTCCCTACTGAAGGTGTGGCAGAAGGCTCTGCAGGGAGAGCATTCTGAAGCGTTTGTACTCCACGAACATGTTCAGGGAGCTGAGGTCTAAAATAGGCCTCACATCTCCAGTTTTCTTTGGAACTAGGAAGAAATGGGAATAGTAAACTGTCACCCGAAGAGGAGTGGGGACTGACTATCGCTGACTTCGAGAGAAGGAAGGAAATTTCTTCTAGGACCAGAGGAAGATGTTCCGGGGAATAAGACGACTTGGGGGGTGGTCTTCTGGGCGGTTTCTGAAGTAGCTCAATTGAGTGTCCTGCTGCTACCAGTTGGAGCACCCAAGCATCTGATGTAAACCTTTCTCAACCCAGTAGATGGAAGGAGAACCTCCCTCCTACTGGTTTCTCTGGAGTATCCAAAGGCTGTGGGAGAGCAAATGAGTCAGGAGGTGTGGAGCAGCATAGCGGCAGAGGCTCACACAGCTTTTTGGGTGGAGGGGTCTTGGCTGCTGGAGAGGCCCAATGTTTGTTGGCCCACTTGCCTTGCAGTTGCAAGTTAGATCGAGAACGTCTGCGAAAAGGGTGACGCTGTCCCTGAGGGTGCCTGTACAGAGTCTCTACGGACTTGAGTGCAGTACCCTTCTCCTGCAGGTCGATGATGATGATGTCCTTGACATCATCGCCGAACAGCACCGAACACCTGAAGGGCACATCCTGAATTGCGGATTGCACTTCAGGGACCAATCCTGACACCTGGAGCCAGGCATGACGGCGAAGACCTACAGCGAAAGCCGAACTCCGACCAGCTGTGTCCACTGCATTGTAGGAGGCACGGAGTATGTGCCGACTGGCCAAATGAGCAGATCGGACAAGATCAGCCACTTCCTGTTTGATCCGAGACTCAGGAAGGAGTCCAATTTGGATGCCACCTGACTCAGGATAGTCTTATGGTAGTCCCCCATATGTGAGACATAGTTCAGGACCCTAATCCCCAGGGTTGAAGAAGCGTACACCTTCCTTCCGTACTGGTCCAGAACTCAGGATTCCTTGTCAGGTGGAGATGAGCTGAAATGTTTTGGGTTGGCTGAATGGCCATGAGTGGCGCTAATCACGACAGCTGGCCTTGGGGTGTGTATTCAAGGAATCTACACCCTCAGGAGACTGGTATAACCGATCCACCCTCCTCGGAAGGGGGCTAATGCGGATGGTTGCTTCCAAACAGTGGAAACTAGGGTCCCGTGAGGCTCAATCCAGGGTGGAATCAATGTCGGAGCGGTCTCGGGCAGATCCAAGTGGGCAGCGAGCTTCTTACACTATGGATCTGGCTCCAGAGATTGCCACTGATGGACTTCCTGGATCTTTCTGAGTAACTCCAGAAAGGAAGGATCCTCTGGAGGAAACTCCGGAGGAGGCCTTGGCCTGGGACGATCTGGAGTAAGTAGCTTGTCATCAGGATCGAGCATCCCCCGAGTCTGAGGTCTCCGAATGAGAGAAGAAAGACTCTCCCGACGCTGGGAGGAACGGCCCCTTGGGAAGCCCTCAGGAAGCGTGGTCTTCCCACCCCTGTTGCCTAAGGGTTCATCTCTGGTGTCGGGCAAGGGGAGAGAGTCTCCGGCATAGGGGATCCTGGGCAGTGTCCGGCGCCGGCAGATGGCTTTCCACCTACCTGGTGAGCTGAGCCTTGACCTCAGCCCACCAGGCAGCCAGAGTCTCCTTCAGATCCACAGGCGACTGTGGTGGGGACGGTGGAGGAGGGGGGGATACCGATACTGAGGGTATCCGTAAGGAGAGTATCCGTAACCCGATGGCGGAAAGCCTGGCGTCGGGTACAGCAGTGCCAGATAGAGGCGCCGCATACTGCAGCGTCAGATACCGTGGTCCCGGGTAGGACAGCACCGGATTAAGCGGGGTTGGATACCCGGGAGCCAGGGGCTCTGACGTAGCAAAGGGCCCTGTGAGAGGCCCAGCAGGTGGGACAAGTAAAGGTGGCCCCGTCAGCGTCGGGCCCAGGTTGGAGCGGCGCCCACCAAAGGGACATCAGCTAGGCCGGGTAGCCGGGCGCCTGAGCCGCATCCGAGGGTCCAGCCAGGGAGTCTGGGTCCCATAGGAGGGAGCCCTGACGCTGCGCGCTCTAAACTCTGTGTGTCGACCGGGATGGAAGGTTAAATCCCTGGGCCCATAGCAGAGGAGACGCAGGAGCCTCGGCAGGCAGCAGCAAGCGCTGCGTGAGCCTGAGACGTCGGACTGGTCCAAGGGGTCTGACGTAGGCTCTTGTGGTGGGCGCTCGTCAGAGACACCAACATCTGGCTTACCAGCAGGATCCGGGCAGGTGTCGGAGAAGCTAGCATCAGACTTATCCGGACCTAGGCCCCAAGGTCATGCTGGGGAAGCAACCTTGGCAGGCATGCGAGAAGCAGTGCGCCCCTCCCAAAGGAGCAGGCGTCTTATTGGCCCTGTCTGGACAGACATCAGTAGCACCGGTATTCGGCCTAATGGACCTGCTCGACCCAAAGGGCCGCGAGGTAGCAGCCTTCCCGGAAGCGGCAGCCTCCTTTGCCCCAGAGGCACCGAGGGAGAGCCCGACGGAAGGGGAGGATCGGTCCCCCAGAGGGGACGTTACTTTAAGAAAGGCAACTCCAGCTGGAGTCGCAGAAGCCGTGGAGGTGAAGTCCCAGTCACGGTGCTTCTCTTTCTAATAGCCTTCGGGCAAAGTGGAAGCCTGCCTTAGTTTCTTCAGCTCCTTCTCCATGGAAGCCATCTTTTTCTTCAAAACGTGGGCCTCCAGGGACTGCTGCCTCTGTTTACGGGTGGCTGAGTTGAACTGCTGGCAGTGCTGGCACTGCTCCATGGGGTGGTAGGGCCTAAGCAGAAGAGGCAGAGAGAGTGACCGTCCTTATGCGGCAGTTGGGAACCGCACGAGTCCCACTTGTTCTTATGCGATTCGGAGGGCATTGGGGACATGCATGGCCGTCAGATAAGAAAAAAACGGTCGAAAAATTCAGTAACTAGACTGACGTAAGACTAATGAGCGAAGGTACTTTACCACGAGGCACCTTCATAAGTCGACGGCGGGAAAGAACTGGAAGGCGGGCGTGGGGAACCGCCCCTTTATACTGATGTCGCATGACGTCGGTCACCCGCCAGAGACTGCTAGCTAAAAAATTTTCCACGGGGTCCCGACGCCTGCGGGTCAGTCCGATATGTAATTACCTACTGCAAAAGCCCTCTCGAAGTAAGATCTCCCAATACTCTGGTGTGAAGAACAGCCTTTTGCAGACTAAGAATTAAATGTTGGCATCCATCGCCTGTGCAGCCTTCAGCAGGGTGGCACTTGAAGGCTGCGCTGGATCAGATTGGATGTAGTAGTAGTAGCAGCAGGAGTTGGCTGGACTTCGCTCCTTGCAGGCTGTATTCTTTACAGCTAGGCCCCATCTCCAACACTTGGATGCTGTGGCCTACTTTCTGAAGAGAAGTTTGCATTTCCTGTAGAATTTGGTAAGTCAGGATCTGCTGTTCAAACTCTGATTTTGTAAAGTATGAGCTATTTTTTCCCCCAACATTAAGCTATGTGAAGTCAGAGCTCTTCTTACATGCACCCAACCAGTTTGGCTGCAAGCACTGTGCCTCCCCCCAAAAAAACAATATGTTTTCAAGGATTTTTACTAACCAAAACACTTAATAGAACTGCACAGAACTAGAAGTCATTTTTCCCCAGGAGAAGCTGTTTTATACATACTAGTTAAAATTCTGTTATTGCTCTCTCTCTCTTTACAGGCCTGTAAGTAACCTCAGCAGTTTCTCATTTACATGTGGTGTTAACTGCTATTTTAAAACTGTATGATGTAGGTTATTGCCCTCCCAACCACGTAGTTCTACAGTAGAACATGACTGCATTGTGCCAATAATGGAATAGCTGAGCAGTGACAAATATAAGTTACTCACCTGTAACCACAATTCCGTCAGCAATATTCTGTCCAAATCCACACTGGCAGTTCTGCTGCAAACAGATAAGTCATCGAAGTCTTCAAGATGAGCTCCTCCCACCATCCGGATGGTACAGCCTCAGACTCCTCTCCATGACGTCCAATCTTATGCATGCTGGAAGAAGGAATGTAGGTGCCACTTGCCAAGGGGAGGCTGTGTGGATGTGAACTAAATACCATTAATAGAACTCCGGTTACATATGAGTAACCTATATTTCCAATAACATGAATTCAGTTCACAATTTACACTCTGGTACACTCAAGGACAAGGCGCGCAACCCCTACTTGGCAGAAAGAAACTGGAAGACAGAGGATCCAAAGGCAGTATCCCCATGACTTCTCTATGGTGTAATGGGAGATGCAGGTGTGTGCTTTTTCCCAGATGCAGCCCTGCATGTCTCTGCAATAGGGAGATCACTGGAAGCAGCACCAGAGGCAGTGGTATGTCTGGTGGAATGAGCCTTAAGCCCCTTGAGCAACTCTCTACCAGCCAACCTCTAGCAGAGGTTGATGCAGGGTATAATCAACCTGGCAACTGTCCACTCTGCTGCCAGTCAGCCAGGCATGGCTTCAACATATACCACAAATAGGTCGCATTCATCCCGAACTCCAACCATACGCTCCTTATAGTAAAGAGAATGCCCTCAGCCGGGCCAAAGTATGGGCCCTGCAATGGACCTCTGAGGTCAGTTTGGTCAAGTATACCAGTTACCAAATGTTGCTCTATTGACTTGCTTCACGTATTGCACTGTGCTTCTCCTGTTCCCATCCACCAGGTCGCACCTGGAAGCAAGCCTCAGTTCGGTGTGCATTTCCTGGTTACCAATTTTCAAATAAAAAATAAAGTTCATTACCTGGTTAATGTGAAACTCCGATATGACCTTAAGGAGGAACTTCAGGTGGAAGCGAAGGACAGCTTTGTCCTTGTCGAAGACCAGGTAAGGAGACTCCACCAAGAGCATCTGGAGCTCACAGATCCTTCTGGCTACGTGAAGGCAACTTTTCACAACAGATGCGATACCTCAGACCTCTGCACAGACTTAAACGGCCTGCCCAAAACGACTAACCACCAGCAGTAGGTCCCATGGATGTGGACGTCTGCGCAGTGGAAAGGACAAGTGATCCAGGCCCTTGAAAAAGCGACCACCCACCTCATTCTCAGTCACTGTCGGCTTACCATACCGCATCCGATATGCAGAGATACCTGCTAGGTGCACCTTAAGGGTCCTCGCCGCAGTCCTGAGAGACGGGAGATAGGCAGTTGAGGATGCTCACCATGGCGCAGGTAAGGAGATCAAGCCCCTTATCCTACCACCAGAGTTAGAACCTCTGCAACTTAAATGCACAGCATTTACAAGTCGAATCCTTATGGGATGCCTCCACAATGCAGAGAACATCTTCTGAAAGGCCCAGAACCTGGAAATCTAGTTGTTCAGAAACCAGGCTGAGAGGTGCAATGATTGAAGGTCCAGGTGCAGGACCTTCACCTGTTGCTTGGTCAGCAAAACAGGGCACAGAGGCAATCTTCAAAGGCTGAAGGCTGAGGAGATCTGGATACCAAAACTGCCCGAGTCAATCTGGGGCTATAAGGATCATCTGTGCCTTATCCTTCTGGGCCTCGACCATGAGCTTGTGTACCAAGAGAAGGAAGGCCTACAGGAGGCCTTGCAAACACATTTCCCAACAGCGTCCTGGACTGTGGGGAGGTAGGCACAAAACAGTCCGTCTTCGCTTCACCCATGAGGCAAACAGATCCCCAAGGGGTGCCCCACTGGGAGAAGAGGTAGTCTACCAGAACCTGATTCAAGGACCACCCATACGATGTCTCTCTTACCCAGCTGAGAACATCCATCAGCTGTTTTCTACCGCAACCTGAACGACCTGACCCCTGATGAATGGAGCAAATACCAAAGCCTGTAAAAGCAAAAAAAAGAAAAAAAAAAAACAGGTAGTAAAGCACTTGAGAGGTATTTACACATCTATAAAGCATTTCAAATGAATTGTTACAACCTACAGTCAAGGCAAGTGCACTGTTCAAAATTTGTCCATCCCTCGAGGTGAAACAGGTATGCCCAGGGCCCCGATTTTTCTGCGGCACATCGGAGCAAAGTTCTGCGGCAGGGTTCTCATTTGCCGCAGAACTTCTGCGGCACTCAACACCAATTTCTGCTGCAATTCTGCGGCACATTTTTACCTTTAATTTTTTTCTTTTTTTTTTTTTGCCATATCTGACAATGCACGCTCAGAATAGTCATTTTATAGGTGTTTGTCACCAAATTTTCAACATAGCCAGTTTAAGACCTCTGCTATGAACAGTATCACTGTGATTTTATTAATCTGTCCGAACATTGATTTCGCACACCACGACTCGCCATTCTGCGCTACAAGGATGGAAACACATTTTGGGTGAGATGTGAAAATGACAGCTGTACTACTCATAAGACAGTGTGGTGAAATGGCAATGTTGAAACTCTGGAGGAAAATATTGAAATTTCGCGACTTACGAGCCTGCCAGAACCGCGCAACGCCACTGCTAAACAGTCATTTGAATTTTTCACTAAATTTTTTAACATAGCCATTTCAAGACCTCTGCTCATGAACAGTGTCACTGTGATTTTCTTAATTTGTCCCGCATATTGATTTCAAGACACAGACTGCGCCATTCTGCGCACAAGGGTGGAAACACATTTTGGGTGAGATGTGAAAAATGACAGCTGTACAACCATAAGACAGTGTGGTGAAATGGCAATGTTGAAACCTGGAGTGAAAATATTGAAATTTCAAACTTACGAGCACATGCGAGGAACTGCGCAACGACGCTGTTAAACAAGTCATTTTGATTTTACATTATTAACATGGAGTTCCGGCTTTCATGAATGATGTCACAGTATGGCGTGGTCTATCCCGGCGGGTGATTTCGCAGTCACTGCGCGAAATCACCCTTCGAGCCCGAATAACGCCATGACAGTGACATCATTCATGAGAAGGGGTCCCAAAAACCCCATGTTGAAAATTTGGTGCAAAAATTCCCAAAAATGCCTGAGATATGCAATAAAGTTGAACCCCTCCTATCTAGCCCATTATACAGCTTACCGGCATTTCCTCAGTTCGCGGTCGCCTTTAAAGAGTGCAGACGTGTTCCCGGTCCACCGAAGATCGTCGCGCCGGAGTCCGGAGGTAAGTATGGGGTGGGGGTGGGGAGGCTGGGTGCACAGTGGGTGGTGCGGATGGGGCTCGGACGCATCTGCGGACAGTTTTGTTTTACAGGGAAAAGAAAAAAAAGACGTCGGGACCGGCTTGCCATGCTGGGGTGAGCTCCCAGCGTGGCACAACGACTTTGGGGGCGTTCAGCCGACGGGGATTGGGCACCCCGTCGGCAAAAACAAAGTTATTGAGACGCTTGCCACGCCTGGGTGGGCTCCCAGCGTGGCACAAGGACCTTGGGGGGGCATTCAGCTGATGGGGATTGGGCACCCTCGCCTGCAAATCATTGATTGCCACACTGGGGTGGGCTCCAGCGTGGCATGTAAGCATTGGAGGGGACAGTGAAGCCGGCGAAGTTGGGCACCCATTAAACCTGCACGTCGGCGGACGTTTGTTCCTTGAAGCGGCAATTCGCTGGTGATGGCAAATTCAGCGGATATTTCCGCTGTTTTGATCCGCGAATCGCGGAAAACTCGGGGCCCTGGGTATGCCTCATTAGCTCTGGATGTGGTGTTTTCAAAAAATGGCACTCAGCTCTGACAACAGTTCTAGCTGATCAGCCGATTCCCTGCAAGGGTTCAGAGTCACAAACTAGATTGATAGATGGGAGCAAAAAGTCTCAGTGCTAATATAGGCACACTGGGCAGGGGGAAGGAAGGGCACCTGGGCAAGTCCAAGAGAAAACAGTCTTAAAATCAATTAAACATGGGTTAAGGATGCTCCCTCCCCTGGGCCGATTATGCAGTACTACCACAAAGTCGAATAGGCCACGTCAGAGCCCTCGGGGTTCAAAGCGACCAGGTCAACGCAGGCACCGACTTCAGAAAGAAGGGGGCAACCCCCCCCCAGTCTCCTAAGTGAAGCCCCAAGCCAGAAAAACTTACCGTGCTTAGGTTTGAGGCGAGACAGATGCACTGCATGGAGCTAAAGCAGGTTGATATGGTGACAGGAGTCTCACAGTGTCCAGAAGCTTTGGGCCCTGCAGTCTCCAGAGTGTGCTACCCACTCCATCAGAGATGCATCCAACGTGAGCGTAATGGACAGTTCTTAGCAGACAAATGGCATTCGCTCCTCCAGATGTTGTGGGTGCAGCCACCACTGGATAGCATTCCATATCTGCTGGGTCACTATGGACAGCTGGTCCAAATGACCTAGGCACTGTGAACACTGCTGGCCGAACTCCCACTGCAAGTGACACAGCCACCAGCGAGCCAAACGGATCATGCTGGTGGAGAACCACATACCCCAGATCCTGCAGAAATCCCAGTCAGGGCATGAGTATTCAACATGAAATGATCAGGCAAAGGAAATAATATCCAATGCCTGGTCCGAAGGCAGGTGAGCCTTGGCCTGCAGGGAGTCTAGTTCTGCCCTGATGAACTTGATCACCTGCAAGGGGACCTGCACGAACTTAGCCAGGCTGACTAGAAGGCCTAAGGCCTGACAGCTCTGGAGGGCCGGATCCCTGGACCCCTCTATGGCCTCTTCAGATGGCCTGGCTATCAGTCAATCATTCACATATGGATACACCTGGGTGCCCTTGTGCCACAGAAAGGCAAACCACCACTACCATGAACTTGGTGAAGACCCTGGGTGCAGATGAGAGGCTGAAGGCCATGACCTTGACCAGCAATGTGACGAATGGACTGAGATGTGGAACAACATGTCCTGGAGGTTCAGGGAACAGAACCACATATCCTACTCCAGAGACAGAATGATCCGATTCAGAACGACCACCCAGAACTTGCACTTCCACATGAACTGCTTCAGATCATCCAGATCCAGTATGGGGCACCAGCCCCAACCCCCACCTATTTCGAAACAAGAAAATACCTGGAAACAATATCCCCTAGTCATCAAGGCATACAGAAAGTACAGTTACGCAAGCACTTACCGTAACAGTAGATCTTCGAGAGAGGCTCTTGCAGTAGGTAATTACATATAGGACTGATGCCAGCAGGTGGCAGGACCCCACGGAAAAACTTCTAGCTAGCAGTCCCTGGCGAGGGACAGCTCCCATGTCAGGTGACCGGCGTCAGGAGACGTCGGTATAAAGGGGCAGTCCCTGATGCCCACCTTCCAGTTCTTTCCCACCACAGGCCAAAGGAGGCCAGATGAGAGAGGAGCGGATATTTCCTTCAATGGAAAAGGAGCTGAAAATGCTTAGGGGGATGGAAGGCGAGAAGGTATTACTTACTGCAAGAGCCTCTCTCGAAGATCTACTGTTACGGTAAGTTCTTGCGTAACTGTACTATCTTACTTCGAGAGGGCTCTTGCAGTAAGTAATTACAACAGGACCGAGTCCTAAGCAGTCTGGAACAAGAAGAAGCACACGGGAGGAGGAACTCTACTCCAAGTAGAACCTCTAGCTGTGCAAGCCTTAAGAGAGAAGGCCTTGCAGAACAGCAAGCCCGAAGCCTGCTCTACGTCGAGAGGCAATATCCAAACTGTAATGTTTTGGAAAGGTATGGACGGAGGTCCAAGTGGTGGCAGCATAGATGTCCGCCTCTGACATTCTTGAAACAAGCCACTGAGGCAGTGATTCCCCTGGTGGAGTGGCCTCTTACTTGACCCGGGAGGGTCTTGTTGTACTTGTCATAACAGAAAGTGATACAATGAGCCAACCATTTAGATAGACATTTGCTTAGAAACAGCATTGCCTTCTCTTTTGGGTGCAAAAGAGACAAACAATTGATCGGTCTTCCTGAGATCCTTTGTCCTGTTAGTGTAGTATCTCAGAATCCGGTGAATGTCCATAGTTTGGAGTAAATACTCCCCTTGATTGGAGTACTGTGTAAAAAAGGTGGGTAACTATTGACTGGTTCAGAGTAGACTCCGCTACCACCTTAGGAAGAAACTTAGGGTTAGTGCACAGAGCCACACGTTCCTTGTGAAAAATCAAGTATGGAATTTTACACATCAGGGCCTGGAGCTCGGAAATTCTCTGAGCGGAATTAATGGCCACAAGGAAGAGAGTCTTCCATGAAAGGAACTTCAAGTCTGCGGAAGCTGCTGGTTCAAAAGGAGGCAGAGTAAGTTTCTCAAGAACAAAGTTCAAATCCCAAGGAGGGGCGGGAATACGAATAGGAGGTCACAGATGGACAGTCCCTCTGAGGAAAGTCTTGGAGATCTCCAACTGAGCGAATGTCCTGTCTGCAAAAGGAACATGATAGGCCGAGATGGCCACCATGTGAACTTTCAGAGAAGAGTGACTAAGACCCAGGTCAAAAAGATGGCGTAGGTACTCCAGCAGTAGCCCAGCCGAGCAGGAAAAGGGTTCCACGTCTTTCCAAGCAGCCCAGATTGAGAACCTTTTCCACTTCGTGGCGTATATAGATTTAGTGGAGGGTTTTCTAGCCTCCACCAAAATCTCTGTCACCTGGGGAGAAACCCCAAAGCAACTCTGAGCTATGTCTGCAGGAGCCATGCATGAAGCTGAAGTGACTTGAGAACTGGCTGAACCCGAGTCCCCTGATCCTGGGTCAGCAAACCTCATGATAGAGGAAGAGGAGGATCCTCTGAGTATTGTTGTAGAAGAGAGAACCAAACTTGCCTGGGCCAGAAAGCAACGATCAGAATCATTCATGCTCCTTCTGAATCTAGTTTCTGCAAGACTCGTGGGATCAGAGGAATTAGGGGGAAGGCAAAGACAAATCTGTCCTTCCAATCTAGAGACAGAGCATCTCTCCAGAAAACGCCTCGCTCTTGAATGAGCAAGCAAAAGTTGGGAAGCTTTGCATTTAGAGAGGAAGCGAACCGGTCGACCTGTGGTGTTCCCCAGTGTTGGAAGATACCGTCTAGAACCCCTTGGTCCAGTTCCCACTCATGAGTCAGGAGCAGACGAGAGCCACTTGCTGTCCGCTGTTGCTGTCGACTCCCGGAACATGAACTGCCGTGAGGTGAAGGTTGTGTTAAGTGCCCAATCCCAAACCCTCATTGCTTCCCTGCAAAGAGGATAGGACCGAGTCCCACCCCCAATTTGCTGGATGTACCAAACCACGACATATTGTCCATCTGGACGGCTAGGTGGCCGGAAAGAATGTACAGGTGAAGGGCTTGGAGAGCATACAGAACTGCCTGAAGCTCGAGCACACTGATGTGGAGTGTCTGTTCGAGCTTGGACCAAGAGTCCTGGGTCCGATGGGGACGGAGATGGGCTCCCCAACCTTCGCCCGAGGCGTCTGTGGTTAGAGTCTGGGAGGGGGGAGGAAGGAACTCCCCGAAGCAGGTTCTCTCGAACCATCCACCACTGCAAGTCTCGAAGCATCGGTGAGGAGACTAGAACAAAGTGATCCAAGTCATCCACCAACTGATCCCACTGGGAGCGGAGCATCTACTGGGAAACCCTCATGTGGAGCAGAGTGTGAGGGACTGTTGGGATAGCAGCCACTATGAGCCCGAGGAAGCGAAGGACAGATCTTGCACTGACCCGCCTGAGGCCAGACAACAGACTTATTTGAGTCTGGAGAGTGGACACCTTGTCTGGTGGCAGGAAGGCCCTGCCAATGGTCGTGTCTAAAAATCGCCCCTATAAACTGTAGTCTCTGAGATGGGATCAAGTGAGACTTGGAATGGTTGATGGTAATACCCAGGCAGGCAAAAACCTGCTGGGTAAAGGCGAGGCAGTGCAGGAGTTCCTCCTGGATGAGGCCGCCAGGAGCCAATCAGTCCAGGTACGGGAAAACCTGCACCCCAGTACGCAGGTAGGCTGCCACCACCGCAAGGCATTTGGTAAATACTGTGAGCCGAGGATAGGCTAAAGGGAAGTGTCTTGAACTGGTAGTGGTCCCCCTTGAATGCAAAACAGAGATATTTGCGGTGAGACGGGTGAATGGAAATGTGCAGGTAAGCATCCTGCATATCCAGAGTGCACAGCCATTGGCCGGAACGGAGGAGGGGCAGAAGGCTCTGCAAGGAGAGCATTCTGAACCTTTTGTACTCCACAAAAAGATTCAGGGAACTGAGGTCTAGAATGGGTCTTAGATCTCCTGTCTTCTTCAGACCTGGAAGGAGTGGGAATAGTAACCTGTCCCTGAAGATGAAAAGGGACGGGTTCTATCGCTTCTTTCAGCAACAGTGCCGAATCCCTTCCTGGACCAAGAGAAGATGTTCCCAGAATACTACAACCTTTTTTGGGGTGTTTTGAGGTGGTTTCTGTATAAACTCTATTGAGTGTCCTTTTGCGATCAGCTGGAGCACCCAAGAATCTGATGTTATCCACTCCCAGCCCGGAAGGTGGAGAGAAAACCTCCCTCCTACCAGTTCCTCCGGGGAGTCTGGAGGCTGTGGGAGAGGAAAGGAGTCAGGTGGTGTGGGGCAGTGCCGCAGCTGAAGCACCCGCTGCTCTTTTGGGTGGGGGGCTTAACAGCTGTGGGGGCCCGGCATTTAGTGGCCCGCTTTCCCGGAGGTTTCGCCTTAGGCCGATTCCGTCTGCGAAAGGGACGGCACTGCAGCTGGTGGGGATGGAACATAGAGTTGACGGACTTTAGTGCCATCCCCTTCTCCTGCAAATCGGTGATGTCCTTGACATCGCCACCGAAGAGCACCGACCCCCGGAAGGGTGCTTCCTGGATAGCAGTCTGCACTTCCGGGACCAACCCTGACACACAGAGCCAAGCGTGACGATGCAAGCCTACGGCGAAAGCTGAGCTCCGTCAGGCAGTGTCCACTGCATCGTAGGTCACATGAGGCATGTGTTGACTGGCCGAACATGCAGAGCAGATAAGGTCAGCCAACCCCTGCTTGACTTGAGAGTCCAGCATGGAGTCTAATTTGGCTTCCACCCAAGTAAGAATTGCCTTTTGGTAATCCCCCATATGACAGACATAGTTCACAGCCCTGATCCCCAGAGTGGAAGAAGCAAAAATCTTCTTACCATACTGGTCCAGTAGGCGGGATTCTTTATCAGGTGGCGATGAGCTAAGGTGTTTTGGGTTAGCCGACCGGCCATGAGCAGCGCTAATCACGACCGAGTCAACACGAGGGTTTGAATCTAAAAAGTCAACACCTCGGGAGCCTGGTATAGCCTGTTCGACTTCCGAAGAAGTGGGACTAGAGCCAACAGCTGTTTCCAAATGGTGGTAACAAGGTTGGCGTGAGGCTCAATCCAGGGTGGCACCAAGGTAGGAGCTGTCACGGGCAGATCCAGATGCTCTGCTACTTTCATCCGCTGAGGGTCTGGTTCCAAAGATTACCACTTATGTACCGCCTGGATTTTGCGTAGCAGCTCCATAAAGGGAGGATCTTCCAGAGGCGACTTTGGAGGAGTCCTTGGCCTGGGTTTTGATGGAGAGTGTGGCTCGTCGTCCCTTTCGGAGCAGCTGTCGGAAGAGTCCGAGGAGTCCAAGGGGGAAGAAGAGGAGGAGGAAGAAGAAGAAAACTACTCCCTTTCCCATCGAGGGGGAGGAACGGAACCCTTGGAAAGCCCTTGGGGAAGCATGTCCTGCCCCTCTCTGGACCCAGAGGGATTAGCCCTGGTGTCCGGAGGTGGTGAGGGAGTGTGTCGTCGTGGATGTACAGGAACCAGAACTGGCACCGTCGTCGGTAGATGACTCTCCACCTCTCTGGTGAGCTGAGCCTTGGCCTCAGCCCACCAGGAGGCCAGAGTCTTCTGCAAATCCACCGGCGGCTGAGGGGGCGGTGGATGAGGAGGATATGGGTATGGACTACATCCATAAGGAGAGTATCCAAAACCCGGCAGCGGAAAACCAGGCGTCGGGTATTGTGGCGCCAGGTACTGCAGCATCTGGTACTGTGGCACCAGATACTGTGGTCCCGGGTACGACGGCGTCTGATACTAAGGAGGATACCCGGGAGTCGGAGGAGCTGCCGGAGCAGACGGCCTGGCTGGAGGCCCCACGGATGGGTCTGGGTTGGAAGGTCCGGAGGGCCCGGCGTCGGGGCGATATCCGGCTGTGGGATGTCAACTGGAGTCGGTAAATGGCGAGGAGCCAAGGCCGGAGGTACTCAACGCGCGGCCAGTCCGGAAAACAGACATCAGATTCGTGGACCCGCGAGGTGGGCGGTCTGATCGGAGGTGGAAACCCCAGCGCCGCCTGGGATGGGGGGGAGAATCCCGGATCAGGCTGGGAGACCAGGTCCCCGAAGGGCAGGAAGGCTGTGGGAGCCGGCGACAAATGGACGTGGAGGATCCGCGTTGCCGCTTCCGCTTGTACGGACGCTGGCGTAACTGACGGGCGGGTTTATCAGCGGGATCTGGGCTGGCACCGGAGAAGCCGAGCCCGACTTATGGGACCTATCGCCGGAGGCAGACCGCGATGGTGGAGCGGCTTGGTCCGACGGAAGAGGGGCCGCACGCCACCCTGAAGGGTCGTGCGACTTGCCAGCCTTCTACGTGCGGGTGAAGGAGCAGACGTTCAGCTTAACGGAGCCGCCTGCGCCAGAAGGCTGTGAAGCTATGGCCATACCAGGGGCGGAGGCCTCCAATAGCCCGGAGGCGCCCCTAAGGGCCAGAGCGCGAGCCAGACGGGCGGGCCGCCGCCGCAGAAGCCTCTGAGGCGGCCGACGAGGAGCAGTCCCCCGGAGGAGACGTTACCTGTAACATGGCGACTCCCAAGAGAGTCGCAGTGGAGGAGCCCTTGTCCCGGTGCTGCTCTGTCTTTTTTCTTCTGATGGCCTTCGGGGGAAGTGGATGCCTGCCGCAGTTTTTTTGAGTTCCTTCTCCATGGAGCTCATCTTTTTCTTGAGAATGTGGGCATCCAGGGACTGCTGCTGCCTTAAAACTGAGGCAGTGCTGGCACTTCTCTACTGGATGATCAGGGCCAAGACAGAAAAGGCACAGGGAATGGCCGTCCTTGTGCAGGAGTTGGGTGCCGCACGAGTCGCACTTGTTTTTGTGCTCAGAGAGTGTAGGGGACAACGTACACTGACGGATGACTGACGATTTATCAAGAAAAGCAAAAAATACTCTATAAAACACAGACAAAGGAAGTCTGACGAGCGAAGAACTTTTCCGCGAGTCGCTGGCACGAGCCAACGGCGGGAAAGAACTGGAAGGCGGGTGTCAGGGACCACCCTTTTATAAAGACTTCTCCTGATGCCGGTCACCTGATGTGGGGGCGGTCCCTCGCCAGGCACTGCTAGCTAGAAGTTTTTCTGTAGGGTCCTGCCTCCTGCCAGCCCTATATGTAATTACCTACTGCAAGAGCCCTCTCGAAGTAAGATCACAGGTTATCGCCCTGTACTCTAGGAGCACAGCGATGTCGGCTTCTAGCGCAGACAATGTGACCTTCGACACTCTGACCTCCAGAGCAGCTTCGAGTCAGTAGGATGGGACAGCCTCAAAATCCAGAGAGAACCCCTGCACACAACTTATAGAATTCACTAGTTCGAGGTAATGACACAGACAGACTGTGGCAAGAAGTGCTTAATCGACCCCCAAACTGGAGCTGGTAGAGAGACTGTGGGGGTGACATCCCACAACCCATCAATGCGCAGCCTCAGAGGGGGCTCTGCCCGCAGGGGCACTGGAGGCACCACCACCTCTGGTCCCCCCCCCACCCCCAAGTCTTTTTTGCCCATGGTCACTAAAAGAACAGTTACATGCTTACCGTATCAACAGGTCTTCAAGAGAATGTCTTTCATCAAGCTACACCTATGGAACTTATAGAAGCCAGGCACTAGGACCACAGAGAAACGCCTGCAAGCAGTCAGCCAAGGGCCACCCAAGATAACATCAGACGTCAGTATACGTAAACGGGCACATTTACCTTTCTCAGTTCCCCAATCGAGATCATACTCGGCGACCTCCGTGTTGGGAACCAGAACAGAACCCAGCATACTGCAACCATGAGAGGCAGATGGCTGGAAGATGAAGTAGTGGAGATAGGAGCACAAGAAACATACTGTTGAAGGCCCAAAAGAAAACAAAAACTGGGGAAGGAGGGAAGGAAGACACAGCCTGATGAAGGAGACTGCCTCGAAGATCTACTGTAACAGTAAGTAGATAACTCATATCTTCTTTGAAGATATCTTTTTCTTCACGCCACACCCACGGAATGAATACCAAGCAGTATGGAAAAACAAAGTCTGGGACACTGGAACAGTATATTTATGTAAGAAATTACCGCATCAATACATCTTCGAGAGGATCTCTTACAGCAGGCCATACCTATGGAACTATAGCCGCCAGGCGCCAAGACCACACAGAAACTTCTCTAGCTGACTACTAGGGGACCGCCCACTCCAATGTCATACGCTGACATCACCTGATCCTACAAGACTGGGTGGCCCCTATGCCCTCCTCGGTTCTCCCACCAGAGACCATAAGCCACGAACAGCCAGGGAACTGAGGAAGAGCCAAAGGTTTTCACTGATATATAAATGTCAAAGAAGATTCTCCACTATGGAGAAAGAGAAACATACAAAGGAAGGCCAACAGGCCTAGGGAGATGGAGTGTGGGACAGCATGGCCTGCTACAAGAGATCCTCTTGAAGATCTACTGTTACGTTAAGTTCTTATATCACTGTACCATCTTACTTCAATGGTATCTCTTGCACACATGTGGACCTAGTCCCAAGCAGTTCTGGCATCCAAAGAATCAGTCTGGGTGGTTAGAAACCAAGAGGCTAAGAAAAGCCCTGAAGCACAGTTACATCAAATTTGGCTCTACACCTACAGGCAATGTCCAGACTGTAGTGCTTGGTACAGGTGTGGAAAGTACTCCAAGTTGCAGCACAAAGAAACAGTGTTCGACTTAAGCTGGCAGAATCTCAAACAGTCAGACATGTGATGGTCAACAGTGGGAAAAGAACTGAGGAGGACATGCGGGTAGCCTTCTCTTTAAGGATCGGGTGATGTCAGCGTGTGACGTTGGAGTGGACTGCTAGCTAGAAAGGTTTCCATGTGGTCCTGGCACCTGGTGGCTATAGTTCCATAGGTGTGGCCTGCTGCAAGAGATACCCTCGAAGTAAGCTCTATAGGCTTATGAAAGTAGACCTTCTAGTACAGCTAGGCCAAATCCAGCGCATCTATGAGACACAATGTCCAGACTGTAGTGTTTACTGAAGGTGTGGCCAATACTCCAGGCAGCGGCTACACAGATTACTGCAGTGGATATAGTTCTGAAACAAGCAACAGAAGTGGCCATGCCTCTAGTGGAATGACCTCAAACCACCCCAGGAAGTTCTTTACCGTAGTTCCTGTAAGTAAAACAGTTTCCTAGTCATCTGGACAAGCACTGTTTAGAAACTGGAGCACCCTCTTTCTCCAGGGTGAATGAAACAAGAATCTGTAAGGACTTCCTGCAGTCCTTCGTACAGTGTGTGTAGTACCAGAGTATTCTACGCACATCTAAAGTGTGGAGCAATGCTTCCCCTGGACTGGCATGCTCTGGGTAATACACTGGCAAGCGGATGGTTTGATTTGAAGTAAACTCAGACACCACCTTTGGTAGAAACTTAGGATTGGTAAGCAAAGACACCCTGTCTTTGCAGAAAATCAGATAAGGAGGCACACACATTAGAGCATGTAGCTCTGAAATCCGTCAAGCAGAAGCGACTACAACTAAAAAATGCTTTCCAAGACAGAAAGCGTAGGCCACAACTTGCAGCCGGCTTTAAAGAAGCAAAAGTAAGCTTTTCCAAAATAAAATTCAGGTCCCAAGCTGGGATTGGATTGCAGGTAGCAGGCTTTAAATGTAAAATGCCCCTGAAAAACATATGGGCGGCCTCCAGTTGATCCACCATAAGACTATCTACAGGCAAATGGGAAGCTGATATAGCAGCCAAGTGTGTCTTGATTGCGAGATACTGCAGGCCTGGATCTGGTAAAGACAGCAGGTACTCCAGTACCTGATAAACTGGACAGGTAAATGGAACCAGGTGGTGAGATGTGGTCCACAAGGCAATTCACTTCCACTTCCTGGAATAAGTGGTGAACGTTTTTCTAGCAGCCACCAGAACATCCGCCACTTTTTGATAAACTCCAAAACGTGCTATGGCTAGGTCTTCAGGAGCCATGCATGCAGATGGAGACTTCAAGTCCAGATGGACCAGGGTTCCCTGTTCTGTGACAAACCTGACTGAGTACTACGATTGGGTGACCAAGGAACTGGACAAGGTCCATGCAGTGGATGTCTTGTACTAAGACTTCAGCAAGGCCTTCGATTCCATGCTGCATGGGAGGCTAGGGGAAAGCTGGAATATGTAGGGGTGGGTACTAAGATGGTTAAATGGATCACTAACTGGCTGAAGGGCAGGCAGCAAAGGGTGGTGGTGGAGGGGAAACTCATCACCAAGAGCAGTAACAAGTGGGGTGAAACAGCGAGCGGTTCTGGGACCAGTGCTGTTTGGGATATTCATAGCAGATATCTCAAATAGGACCCAGAGTAAGATCAGTCTGTTCGCAGACGATACCAAGATGGGAGCTGTGGTGGATGACATTTAGAGGTAGAGGGGACTGCGGGAAGACCCGACTACACTACAGGAGTGGTCAGAAACACGGCAGATGGGGTTCAATGTCAAGAAGTGCAAAGTGCTGCACTTTGGAGCTAAGAACCAGAGGAGGAGTTATCAGCTGGGAAGAGTACAGTTGGGAAGCACAGAGGAGGAAAAGGACCTGGGGGTGATAACGGCGAATATGAACAACTCGGCTCAGTGCAGGAAGGAAGCAGTGAAAGGCAACGAGATGCTGGGCTGTATAGCAAGGGGAATGTCCTCTAGAAGTAGTAAGGTGATCCTTCTCCTGTACGGGTCACTGGTCAGGCCGCAGATGGAATACTGCGTGCAGTACTGGCACCCGCTCCTGAAAAAGGACATCTAATTTTTGAAGGGGGTGCAGCGTAGAGCAACTAAGATGATCCAGGGTTTGGACGGGAAATCCTACGACAAAAGGTTGAACATGCTTAACATGTATTCCCTGGAGGAAAGAAGGAATAGAGGAGATATGATTCAGACCTTTAAGTACCTGAAGGGGATAAACAAGACAATACAGAAGAGATATTCTGGATCAGAACAGGGAGGGATACAAGAGGGCATCAACTGAAGTTGGAGGGGGGAAAATTCAGGAGGGAAATCAGGAAACATTTTTTCACCGAATGGGTGGTAGGCAAGTAGAACACATTACCTAAGGAGGTTGTTTATTGTAAGACAGTGGGCTGTTTCAAGAGGGGATGGACAGAGTGGTGGAGGGGAAGAGAATGACTGAGGAGGGGGCAGTTTCAAGTTGAGGGGCTAGCTGCATGGTCAAGCAGACTCTATAGAACGTGAGGCCAGTTTCTGTTGGCATTTTCGGATGTTCATAGCATGCCCTGGCACAGGGGATGAGGTAAGTACAGTTAAATAAAAACTTACCGTAACAGTAAATCTTCGAGAGGAGCTCCTGCAGTAAGCAACACCGTTAGGACTAAGCCGCCAGGCCCACACGGAAAATTTCTAGCTAGCAGTACACAACGGGGACCAACCCCAACATTGGCACGTCAACATCCCCCACACCAACCTCAGTTCCTCCCTGCCAGAGACCCTGGTGCAAGGTCCAACAGAAGAAAAAAGGAGAACTCCTGAGGCCTGAAGTGGCAGAGATGGAAAGACAGCAGGGGGATGGAGGGCGGGAAATAAGTGCCTACTGCAAGAGCTCTTCTCGAAGATCTACTGTTACAGTAAGTTTTTACATAACTTAACCATCTTACTTCAGCGGGTTCTTGCAGTATGCAGTACTGTTAGGACAGAGTCCCAAGCAGTACCAGAAGGAAGATATCTGGGAGGAGGAGAGGAAACGCTACATCCTCAGCCAGAAAGCTAGCCTCCAACAGGAGACTGGCAGCGAAAGAGGGACATCCGGGCTGACACATAATGTGTACCCGAAGAGTACTCCCAATTGTTGTCCCAGCAGGAAGGTCCAGGACGTGGTCAAGGCTAAAAGCGCATGACGTAAACTCCATCATAAGACTAAAGGGGAGCCCATGTCCTGATTGGTGGAATCTGACCACCGGACAAGAAAAGGGAAAATCCCAAAGAGAAAGCACCCCCAAGAGGGAGAGCCTTCCCCCTCACCGAACCCTTTGTTCTTCCCCTCTCTCCATCCTTTGGGAAATGGGGTAAGGGACAAAAATCTGTCACGGGATGGAAAATCGTCCAGTAGGATGGTAAAATCCCAAAAAAGAGAGGAGAAGAAGAAACCGGATGTCCACCTAGGGAGGAGAGGAGGGTGGTGGTGGTGGTGGTGTAATACTGTTCCCTAAAAAGGAGGCAGGACTCCATGTGCCCTGATGAGCAAGCGACCCATCAATACCAGGTAAATCACCCGCCAAGGCCCACAGACCTCATACAGCGAAAGGAAACTATCCCCAGGGAAGATAAAAAAGGGTGAATCTTCCGCCTGTCATGAAACCAACACCTGCATGAAGGCGCAGAGAAGGAGAGGAGGAGAACTTCCCCAAACCAGAAGGTAGGGGGTGGGGAACTCCCGAATAAGGGGGCCTCTTGGCATGGACTGACCATGCAGACTATTACTGGAGACCCTTGCCAGATCGAGGCCGGCTCAGACACCTGACAACAGGGGACATCTGCCGCGACATCCAAGGTGCACAGCGACAGCAATGGCCTGCCCAGCGAAAGTCTGACTTAGGACTGAAACTGAAAGACGACACACGAATTGTCAGTTGCCTAAGAGTGGCGAGCTCCGTGAGGATATCTAAATACTCAGCAGTAAGAACCCCTCCGTAAAGGGTCAATGCGAACCACACGGGAGAATGTTGTCAGCCGGACAACCCAAAAGACCCAGGGTTCTGTGGTCGATGGCAAAAGGGAGGCGATCCCAGTCCTTGAAGTCAGACACTTGCAGCCCAAAAACGGCTAGGACCCGTCGACGGCCTGAAGCCACCAGGGCCATGCTCCAGCAAGAGGGAAATATAATCCCAACATCCAGGGACCAACTGATGCCTGCAACCCCCAACAGAACACAAGAAAGGACTCCAATAAAACAGAGCCCTGAAGTGAGGGAGTCTCTGTTCCCCCTAATGGGGAGCGCACCCATAGGAAGCTCTGGAACCCAAGAAAACTAAGGGCCGGCACTTGTGTCCCATGTGATACCCAAGGGGTAACCATCGTCAGTCCCTGCCCTATTAAAAAAAAGGGGAGAAAGGATTACCACTCTCCGCCCAACCAAACCAACGACAGTAGTCGGAGGTAAGAGGCACTGACAGTCTGCCCATATAAGGAAAGAGGGCCCCAGGCTCGAAAGAGAGGGGCAGTCAGGAAAAATATAGAAGAAAACAGACGAATCGGGGAGCCCTAGGAAACAACCTAGTTTTTAGCCAAGAAGGTGGTACAGGATGAGCCCCGTTTGAGGCCTGTACCTCCCCCAAGGGAGCCCTCCAACAGGGAGGACCCCGGGTGAAAAATATGAAGAGCAGGTGGAAATGCATAAGAGGGAACCTCATCCTGTAAAAATGCCCCCCTCCTGAAACTCTGAGTATACAGAAGACAGAGAGGAAGGGAAAGGCCACTGAGTGTAGGGCAATGGCTCCAGTTTCAACGCAGAAGCGCCTGCCGATCTACAGACCTTCATGACCGAAGCAACAGTCAAAGCAGCAGCCAACGAATGGACGCTGCGTTTGCCCCTCAGGTCCGGACACCAGGTGTGATGTCCCTGAAGGTTGTCGGCTTGTATGTTCGAACCACTCTGGTGCCCCTGAGGTACGGCATGAAGGGGAACTCCCAAGTCCTGGAGGGAAGACATGAGAGCCTGGATATTCTCCTCAAACAAAACGAGGCCTCAGAAAGGGGTATCCAAAATAGAGGCCTAGACCGCAGTGTTAAGGTCCAGATGAAGCCACACATGGCGTCTAAGACACATGGCGAACGCAGCGCTCCGGGCAGTCGCATCAGCCGTATCATATGAGGCCCTTAAGGCACAGAACCCCACAACAGACGCAGAGGTAAGGAGGTGCTCCAGCTGAGACAGGGTAGGGAACTCCGGAGTAGAACAGAGCAGGGCCACGATTTCTCCCAAAATGGTCTGCTGATGCAAAAGCATGTAGGCCAAATCATTTTGAGCCCTCAAGACTAAGGCCTAGGAGGCACTGGCCTTTGGACCAAAAGAATCCAAAACTTTAGACTCTCGGTTTGATGGCCAATCTCAAAAACCTGGGCCTTCACCTATGGCCGGTAATCTTTCGAGCGCGGCGGGGTCAGCTCTGGGTTGGCAGGCGATGTGCTCATTAGTAGTAAAAAAAATTTATTCCTAAAATAGGAACACGGATAAAACTATTATAGAGTGCAAGACTCATTTTCAAAGAAGTCCCTTGCTATCCGCTTACATAGTCCATACATGCAAATACAACACATTACAACAGAAGTCAATTCAGCAGTACAAATAACATCAATCTCCAGCATAACAACACATTTTCACCCAAAAGTCAATAAATATCATACAGGCATCATATACCCATCCAGGGAGTGATAGAAACTATCGGCCTTGAGTGGAATGGCCGGAACAAATGCCGGTTGCAGTCACACTATGGAAGAGACATCGTCGTGGGGAGCCACCAGTGGCGGTATCACGACCGCCTCCACTGGGGGTCTTGATCCTCGGTGCACCACCCTTGGACAGTCTGGATTACCCTCATCTCCAGAAATGATGGATCCTCCAGGGGAATTTGGGCATATCCCTAACGCAAACTTCCCCGGGGGGGTGAATGAGAAGGAAAGGAGCCTGAAGAATCGAAGGCCACATGGAGGGACTACTCCGAACCAACGGTCAAACCTGGCGAAGGAGAAATACCAGGGGTTACCTCCTGATCCACTTCCTGGTGTGAACCCCCATCTGGAGAGGAGGCCTCAATTCCTGAAGGTTGGGTGTATCCCTTCTGGTGGGGGAAACTGGCGCCAAAGATTCAGAGGCCAAATCAGGCCTAGGAGCAAACACCCACCAGGCGTTCATTAGGGCTCCATAATCTACTGACACCCGGCAAATGCAACCTATTGCTGGGTAATGTGCCAGATGATCATACATTGGGCTCAACGTCACTTCGGATGAGCCTATCATTCGCCCTGAGGGTAACATGCGAAAGGTGAAGTCAGCAACGGTACTCGAACCTGTGCCCGGGGCTGAGCCTGGCTGTTCGGAATTAGGAAAAACACCCAATGAATCTAACCCAGAGGCTGTATCCTTATGAACCGCGGCAGGCTCCAGAGAAGTCTGAGCTTGTCCCATCAGTCCAGGGTCAGCAGACGTTGCAGTTGGGAACCGCCTGGCGTCAGGTCCCTGGCAGGAGGCTAGGGAGACAAAGGTCCTGCCGGGGATTGATGGGGGGGGGGAGCCTGAGAAGCTACCCCCAACAAAGGCTCGGAATCCTGGAGCCCCAAGGATGGTGGCCCACAAGACAACAGCAGGCAGGACTTCCGGTTGGGTTTCCAGGCAGCATGGCGGTGTAAAAGCAGAGCTCTGCTACACCCCTCGCTAATCTTCCTGATTTGATGCTTTCAATGACAATTTAAAACAAACAAGAACTAGGTATCAGGGACATACGTAAGGTGCCAGCAGAAAGACAGGACCAAACGACCACACCAAATAGTAAAGTGAGAAACAAACGCATAAAGTTAGGTACTATATACAAGGAGCTATTATCGTTTCGTGCAGAAATTAAAGATCTTTACGGAGAGCTTCGCAGAGACGTAGTGAGCCTGGCGCAACGAGCAGATGCATCAGAGAGATAGATAGATAGCAGTGGAGAACAGAGTAGACGACATGGAGAATACAATTCAACTCTTACAAGATCAATGTGTACAACTGCAAGAAAAACAGGAAGATATGAAAAATAGAGCTTGCATAAAGAACCTAAGATTATATTGCATCCCTGAAGGCTCTGAAGGTCAGGACATTACTGAGTTTACTATTGCTTTGCTCAAAACAGCTCTTGAATTGCCCTCAGATATTCAATTAACTTTAGAGTGAGTTCATTGTGCAGTGGGCCCACGGCTTACAGATCCGAATGCTAGGCCTCAATCTATTATTATATGCTTTCTTAGCTGCGCAGTCAAGGAGACAGTATTAACAGCAGCATGTTGAAAGAGCAAGGTCTTTTACGAGCAAACTCGTTTGTATGTTGATACCGACTACGCACCACAAACTATGCGTAATCGCAGAGCATATGCGGACATTTTACCAGCTCTGAAGGAGGCAGCCAATAGATTCACAACACCGTACCCAGCTAGACTTGTGGTGCAACTTTCATCAGGAAGGAAGGAATTTCATACTGCAGAGGCGGCCAGAGAGGAGCTCCTTAAAGTGGGATTTCAAATAAAAACAAAATTCACACTAGGATTACAGAAAACTGACCCACCGCGCTGCTTATGATGAATCTGGGCAGAACACAAAATGGCAGAGAAGTAACAAAGAGGAGGAACATTTCTACTCGTTTGGCAACTTTTCACCGATCAGCAAGAGGAAGAACCTGACTGACAGAAGCTGAAGCTTGGCTTGCGATTTCTTGATGGTCCTCTGGCTAGAGGTCCCTGAAAGCTTATGATTGATGAGAGTAACTGGGAATTCACAGTCTGAACTGGGATCTTTATAAGACGACGACTCTCTCACAAGAGGTTGGACAGAGAAAAGGAACGCTTAATAATTTTACCTGCAGAAAATTTTGCTACAACAAAGAAACATGTAAAACATTTGGTTTAGCTCTTTGAACTGGCCCGGACGATTGCTTTGAGGGGGGCAACGGATACAACTTTAAAGAGCAGATTATAGTGCTCTGCTTGATTTGTTTTAGGGATAAACTGATAAAAGGGTCTGAGAAAAGTTGCCCTAGTTGTATACTACAGAATTTAATTATAAAATACAGGTTACTCACCCGTAACAGGAGTTCTAGGAATGGTATATGTTGTTCATCCACACTGTCTGGCAGGTTCCTTGCCGCTTTAAATCTTGCCGGAAGGTCGTCAAGCTGGCTCCTCCCACCCACCCGAGTGGTAAAACTCTCGGCTCCGTCCCATGACGCCAGATCTAGCCCACAGGAAGCCAGGTTGTGCGTCGAAGCCGGGGAGGTCGGGTGGGTCGTGTGGATGAACAACATATACCATTCCTAGAACTCCTGTTACAGGTGAGTAACCTGTATTTCTAGGGACATGGATATGTTGTTCATCCACACTGTCTGGCAGACTCTGCAGTTCTCCAGGAGGAGGAGGCAAGGCACACCCCTACTTGTGGAATAAAGACTGAGAACCGAGGCCCCAAAACCAGCATCCCGGCGTGACTCAAGGTCGATGTGGTAATGGGTGATGAAGGTGTGTGCTGACTTCCGGGTAGCAGCCCTGCAGATTTCCTGGATAGGGACGTCCCTGGAAGCAGCCACCAATGCAGTGGTATGGCAGGTAGAATGAGCTCTTATCCCTCTGGGAGGCTCCATGCCCGCCAACCTATAGCAGGAGGTGACCCACCTGCCTATCGTCCGCTTAGCTGCAGGTCTGCCAGGTGCGGCTTCAGTGTAGGTGACAAACAGCTGGCAAACCTCTCCCCGAACTTCAGCCATCCATTCCTTATAATAAGCGAGCACTCTTCTAGGGTCCAAAGTATGGAGCCTATATTCGGCCTCCGAGGTGTGATTGGGGTAGAACACCGGCAGAGTCAACACCTGGTTAAGGGAAACTCCGACACCACCTTCGGAAGGAATTTCGGGTGGGGGCGCAGGACAACCTTGTCCCTGTGGAAGACCAGATAAGGAGACTCAATGGAAAGTGCCTGGAGCTCTCCCATCCTTCTGGCTGACGTGATAGCCACCAAGAAGACGATCTTCCATGACAGGTGAGAGATGTCACACCTGTGCATCGGTTCGAATGGCCTGCCCATGAGCTTAGCCAATACCAGCAGTAGATCCCACGAAGGTGGAGGTTCTTGCACTGGAGGGGATATGTGATCAAGGCCTTTGAAAAAGCACCCGACCACCTTCTCCTGCACCACCAACTGCTTCCCGGCCCGCGCCCGGTAAGCAGAGATGGCTGCCAGGTGCACCTTAAGGGTCGCTGACCGAAGCCCTTGCTGAGAAGGGGACTAATGGTAGTCCAGAATGCTTGCCAAGGAACAGGAGGAAGGGTCCAGGCCCTTGCCCTGACACCAAATGAAGAATCTCTTCCATTTGAAGGTGTAGCATTTTTCTGGTCGACTCCTTATGGGACGCCTCAACGACGTTGAGGACCTCGTTGGAAAGACCCAAGGCCTGGAACTCTAGCTGCTCAGGAACCAGGACGTCAGGTGCAGGGATTGAATGTCCAGATGGAATACCTTCCCCTGATTGACTGAGATCAGGTCCGGGCGGGCTGGAAGCCGCCTCGGTAGCCTGGAGCTGAGACTGAGGAGATCTGGATACCAGAACTGGCGGGGCAAGTCTGGGGCTACCAGAATAACCTGCGCCTTGTCCCTCCTCACCTTGAGAAGCACCTTGTGGATCAAGGGAAATGGGGGAAAGGCGTAGAAGAGGCCCAGGGTCCATGTCCTCGAGAAGGCATCCCCCTGCAGCGAGCCCTGCTGAGGGGGGCCGGCATGAAACAGTCTCAGCTTCGCATTCTCCCTGGAGGCAAACAGGTCCACCTGAGGCATGCCCCAGAGGGAGAACAGATCTTGTACTACCTCCGGCAGGAGAGACCACTCGTGGGATGCAGCCCCTAAACGGCTTAGGGCATCAGCCACGGTGTTGGAGGCTCCTGCCACATGAATGGCGAGCAGATCCGCCTCCAGGCTGCGCACGAGTGACCAAATGCGGACAGCTTCCCTGCACAGAGGCATGGAGCGCGTCCCGCCCTGGCGGTTTAGGTAGTACATGGTCGTGGTATTGTCAGTCTGGACCTGAACCACTTGACCCCGTAGAAACGGAGCAAAGGCAGTGAGGGCTAGACGAACCGCTCAAAGCTCCAGCTGGTTGATGTGGCATCAGGACTCCCGAGGGGCCCAGAGGCCGTGCGCTCTGTGCTCCCCCAGATGGGCACCCCAACCCATCAGAGAGGCATCGGTCGACAGAGAGACCGTCAGCTCGGGCGGACGAACGGGATGCCCTCCTGCAGATGTGCTGGAACGGTCCACCAATGGAGAGCGTCCCACATCCCCTGGGTCACTGTCACTAGCTGATCCAGCGGATTGAAGTGCTGTGACCATTGGCTGCCAGTCCCCATTGAAGGGGACGCATGTACCAGCGGGCCTAACGGACCACGCTGGTGCAGGCTGACATGAGGCCCAGGAGGAGCAGGAAGTCCCTGGCAGGGCGCGACTGCCCAACCTGAAATGATTGGGCAAAAGAGGAAAGAACCTCGGCCCTGTCCGCCGGGAGCCGTGCTCTGGCTCGTAGAGAGTCGAGCTCTGCCCCGATGAATTGTATCACCTGCTTTGGCACGAGTTCCGACTTGGCCGTTGATGAGGAGGCCAACCTGAGAGCAAACCTGGAGGGCCAGATCTCTGGACCGCTCCACCTCCGCTCTGGAGGGGGCTGCAATCAGCCAGTCGTCCAGGTAGGGGTACACCCGGACCCTTCGGCACCACAGGAATGTTGTCACCACTGCCGTGCATTTGGTGAAGACCCTGGGAGCTAGGGAGAGGTCAAAGGGCATGGCCCGGAACTCGTAAAGGGATCCCTCCGCTCTGAAGCGGAGGAATCTCTGGTGGGACGGACAGATTGGGACGTGAAAGAACGCGTCCTGGAGGCCCAGAGAACAGAACCACACACCTCTTTCCAAGGATGGGATTATCTGAGCCAGAGTGACCATCCTAAAGGTCCGAGACCCTAGGAACCTGTTCAGGTCGTGCAGGTCGAGAATGGGGCGCCAGCCCCCCATCCGTTTTGGGACCAGGAAGTACCTGGACACAAACCCCGGGTCTGGAGGAGGATCCACCACCTTCCTGATCACCTCTTTTTCGAGGAGCAGTGCAATATCGGCTCGGCGGGCCGACAGAGAAGTTGAGGAACCCGTGGCCCCCTGAGGGGCGACGGCTCGGAAGGGTGGGGCCTGCTCGAATTCCAAAGGCAGACCCTTTCCTACCACCTCCAACACCCAGCGGTCCGTGGTGATAGCAGACCACGGAAAGGAAGTGGCGGAGCCGCCTCCACTGGGGGCACCTGGGGTGACGAGGCTGGGGTGACACCCTCAACCCGTCACTGGGCAGGCTTTGAGGAGGGACCGGCCGAGGGACCTCCTGGGCCTTTACCTCCCTGCTTCCTACTGGAGGAAGCCGCGAGCTTGGGTTTGGGATGCCAAGCGCGAGCCTGCTGGCCCTGGTGTTGGTGCTGTTGGGCCGGACGTGCCGCAGGCGCAGAAGGGCGAAAGGACTTATGCTGCTGCTGTCAGCGGCCTTTGTCTTTCTGGGTGGAGGTGACAGAGTCCAGAGTGGCATTGGACTTCTCGATCCGCTGGAGGTGATCTTCCACTCCAGGGCTGAAGAGGTCGGTCCCCAAGAAGGGGACATTCGCCAATTTGTGCTGGGTATCCGCCATGAAGGTGGATATCCTCAGCCATGCTCTACGGCGTATGGCCACCGCGGCCGCAACTGATCTGGCACAGGAGTCTCCTATGTCCAGAGCCATTTGGGGCTGCTGCTTAGCCACTGCCCTACCCTGGTCCCGAACCTGCCAGACCGTGGTCTGCAGATCGGCCGGGAGATGAGGGATCACCTCATCCAGGGAGCCCATGAGGGCGTGGGAGAAGTGTGCCATCAGCACGGCCGAGCTGGCCTGGCGGAGACCAAGGGAGGACGCAGCGTACACCTTGCGCCCAGCGTAGTCCAGCTTTTTGGACTCCTTGTGGGGGGGACTTGTCCACGTCCCTAGCGTTCCCGAATGCTGGAAAACGCTGTCAGTGACCAACCCCAGGGGGTGTTCCGAAAACCTGGGCAAAGAGCCAGTAGGAACCGCATACTTCCTGGCCATCCTGGCCGAAGATGCAGGGCAGGAAGCAGGCCGCTGCCAAAGCTCCAAGGCTGGGCCAACAATGGCCTCAGCCACTGGAAAGGCCTCCATGGGGGAATCCCCTCGGTCCAGTATCTCCATCAGGGGATACTTGGCCCGTTTGGATACGGGCTCGAGCTGCATCCTGGTGGACTCGAGATGAGCCGAAGCAAGCCCATGAAGGATGATGGGTCTGCCAATGACTGGCACCAGAGGACTCCAAGTCAACCGCCTGGGGAACAGGGAGGAGTCGTCGTCGGACTCTGAGGAGTCCACGAAAAGCTTCCTGGGGCCTGAGCCACCCTCCACCTGCCGAGGACTGTCGGGAGTGAGGGTGACTGACAACCTGTGGGGCAGGCCTAGACCCAACTGAGAGTCCTTGGTCGGTGCCCCCGATTTCGGTTGTAGAGGTGGAGGTTCCACCACAAATCAGTGGGGCAGCAGGTTTCAGCCGAACAACCGGCCCAGGCTTGGGCATCTCGGCTACGGTGAAGGGTTGTTTCGGCTGCTCAGGTGACAGCCACTTGATGGCCGGGGGAAAGCGTTGACGTCGACTTGCTCCTGGACATAAGTAACTGCTGCCACTTCAGGTCCTCAGGAAGGCCAACGCATTTGTCGCAAAGCCTCTCCTCTTCCGAGGGAGGAAGGCGGGGAGCCCGGCGGCAGCGCCGACTCTCGGTGCCAAGACCAAGACTGCCAATGGTGGGATCGGCTGGACCGAGAAGTCTGAGACAGAGATCCTTCGTGTTTCCCAGGACGGGTCTGGGAAGGAGCGGGGGACACCCGCTCTTCCCTCGGCTCGGACACCTTAATCAGGGACTGCTGCACCGGGGGCGCAGGCAGATCCTCGGTCTCCACCGGCCTCACCAGTCAACAGCCCGTCTGACGGGTCGAGAAAAATCTTGACCGCTTTGACGGGTGTCTCAGCCGGCTGGCCTGACAAGGACGCCATGAAGCCAGCGGCCTTAGCCGCAACCTCAACCGAAGTCGACAGTTGGCTGTCCGGGGAAGGAGACCTCTCCCTTCTCCCACGAACACAGACGATGGGACTTACCCTTAGAGTCCTTCTTTTTGGACCGAGAGGAATGTCCCGATGGGCCCTCTCCCTTTGTGGAAAGGGACTGTCAAAGCTTCTTGAACGAAGCTGAATACAAGGTACCCAGAGAGAGCGGGATAAATGCCGCAACCGAGGAAGAGGATGATGCAGCCTGGGCCGCCTCCTCCTCGAGGGTGATCATCTGCTTGAGCTGCTCAGCCGAGGCCAGCATGGCAGTGGCTACCCCAGGCCTCCTTCGACTTAACCGTGGTAGTGCTTCTCGGGCGCTCAGCTGTAACCGGGCAGCGTCCTCCAGGACGATGGGTCAAAACGAACGGCAAGACTCCCGGTGAGGGCCTGCGGTTGTGTTCTCTAGGCCGAGGCAGTAGACGACGTGGAGTGCGGGTCCGTCCTGGACATCTTCTGCCCACAAGGGCACCGCCGAAATCCGGGAGTCGATCTGTCCATCGCAGCCGCGAGGGAGAAAGTTGACCGAAGTCTTGAAAATTTTAAAATTAGTTTTGGGCGAACCGAAAAATTAGGATCCAGTCTATCACGCAGAGTGTTAAGGAGAGAACCTGAGCTTCCAAGCGGTAAGGAAGATCTGGCGTCATGGGGCAGAGCTGAGAGTTTTACCACCCAGGTGGGTGGGAGGAGCCAGCTTGAAGACCTTCCAGCAAGATTTAAAGCGGCAAGGAACCTGCCAGACAGTGTGGATGAACTACATATCCATGTCCCTAGAAATAAACAATTTACATTGCGGGGGGATGGGGGGGTGGAGGAGGGAGCATCTCCAGACGTTACAGGGAAGCCCATTTCAAACCAAAGACAGACAGGCAGGGTATTCTGAGTTAACAACTGGATTTTTATTTAGCTTGTCTACATATTTCTCTATTTTTCACTTGGGGAGCAGGATATCCCAGGAGGCCTGGGCATTGGTGTTACCGGATATCCTCCGGTGACCCCAGACTATCAGGAGGCACACTTAGGGAGTATTTTTTTTGAACTCCCCTACCTTGGAAGTCAATTTTATTTGGAATACAGTGTATGTACATAGTTTTCAAGACAAAGTTCAGACATATACTGATAATTTGTTTTAGATTTCAAAAGGTTTGATAACATCACAGCAGGAGATGTTTAAGAATAATTTAGATGGGAAAGGCATAAAATGTTTCAAAAAAAGTGACGATCAGAAGGATGTCTCTAGGGGGGAACATCAGTATGGTGATACCCCAGGAATTAGATTATTAAGACAGGGAAAACAGGAGAGAGTATGTTTCCATAACAGAATAAGATGGCTACTCAGATAGTAAAAGCACTTTCGCTTAATATAAATGGGCTTAACAACCCCATTAAAACCGCCAGACTGTTCCAATATAAAGAAACACCCCAGTGATTTTTATTATCTCCAGGAAACATATTTAACAGACACAGAGCATGCACAATTGAACTGAGGGAGCAGGTTTTTGGTATATGCGTCGTCTTCTCTTAAAGGGAAATGAGGAGGAGTAGCCATTTTAATACCTAGGACCTCTCCTTTCCATTTAGAAACAGTGCGTAGATTCAGAGAGAAATTATGTAATCTTAAAAGGTACCCTTAATGGGACAAAGGTCACGTTAGTGAACGTGTATTTTCCCCCTCTTTCATCTGTTTTTCTTTTTAAAAGATTTTTTTCAAAGCTCCTAGACACTATGCACGGATGTCTTATTATAGAGGGAGATATCAATTTTAACTTTGACACCTCGGTTGGACTCCTCTGCACCTTCCAAATATAGGCCAACATCAGCTCAAAGATTATTCATCTCTCAACTTGGAGCATTGGGTCTAATCGATGTATGGAGACATTTTTATCCTCTTTCTGGGGGATACACGTGTTTCTCCCCTAGACACAACTCTTACTCAAGACTGGACTACAGCCAGCCTGGCCATGCAGCGGCTGGATTTCTAGCCTGACGCCAGCGACCTGGGTTCAGGAGCGAGCCTGGCCTGCTGGAGGGCCAACCGGTGGAGGCAGCTTGAGCATCCCACCTGCTCACTGTCTTCAGGAGGGAGGGAGGGTTGCGACCGGTGTTGAGCGACCACTGGTGGAGGCCAGGGGTAAGGCAACATGTCGGGATCATTGCTAGGTGGTGCGTGGCAGACTTCTGCTCTTGCCTTAACCTTCTGGATGTCACGCACTTCAAGGAAAAAACAGAAAAATCGCTCGCTGGTCCCTGAGTGCCTCCAGGGCCTTTCCAGGGCCTCCTGCTCCTCGGCAGCATCCCCAGGTCCTAGAAGTATGTGCTGGGGTCATTCCTCTCCCCTCGGTGCCTTCCCCCTCGGAGAAGCGGGACCCACCGCGAAGGGATATGCCGGGATATCCGGGGGTCAGCTGCGTCAGGGACCAGAGAGGGGCTGAGTGGGACAGTAGACTGGGGGAACATGGAGCCGAAGGAGGGAGACCAGCGGCACGGGCGGAAAAATAGAACAAACCAAAAAAAAAAACCACTGGACTACTTTTTCATTTCAAAAGAACATTTGGACTGCTTACAGGATTTAACTACAGGACCTAGATTTCTTTCTGATCATTCTCCCCTATTTTTGAGGCTAGATTTAAAAATACCAAGGAAATCCACTGGGTGGCGCTTGAATACATCTTTTCTTAAGGATAAAGCTTTTAGGGACAGTTTTAATTCAAAAATAGCTCAGGTTATTGCAGAGAATTCATCCCAGGAGACATCCAACACAATAGTTTGGGATACTGTGAAGGTTGTGATCAGGGGGGAGATAATTGCGTATTCAGCATATAAGAAGAGATACTGGGGAAACACAATATGGTAAACTACATGAGAAACTAAGGGACATGAAAACAAAGTTTATTCCTATTACCACAGAGGCCCAAACCCAGATTAATCAGACAATGGCTGAGCTCCAGAAACTTTTAGACAAAAAACACAACAGGCGTTATTTTACTTGAAAACATATAGGTATGAGGGAGGGCCAAAAGGGGTAAGAAATTTAGCCTGGAGGCTTAGGGGACACAGGACAGCCACAATCTTAACACAGTTAGTGGATCCGGAGAGAAAAACAAGAGCTCTTAACTCACAGCAGATACTGCAACTGTTTCAGAAATATTATAGGCAGCTATACAAGAGACCACAAGGTCCAGAATTTAACAAAGTTGAGGAATTTTTTTAACCCCTTACATTAAGAAAGCTAACTAAAGAAATGGAAACCAGATTAAAAGCCCCTATCAGATCAGAGAAAGTCAGACATGCCATAAAAGAAAGCAAATCATTAAAACCCCCTGGCCCAGACGGATTTCCGTCCAAGTAGAACAAGACTTTTAGTAAACAACTGACTCCTTTACTACCAAACACCTTTTTAGAAATTCAACAGGAGGGTCCCCTCTTCCATCATGGGATTACATTAATATTTCACCAATCTTAAAAGCAGGCAAACCAGCAGATTTAACTACCTCGTATAGGCCAATATCCATATTAAACATGAACTGCAAGTTACTTATGTCCATGTGGACACATAGACTAGAGGAAATGTTACCATATTTGATTAATTCAGATCAATCTGGGTTCATTCGAGCCAGAGAAACTACAGATCTTATACGCAGAACAATCCATTTGTTTGACCACTTAAATCAGAGACAGATACAGGCAGTGTTGCTCAGCCTTGATGCAGACAAGGCTTTTGATCGCGTCAGTTGGCCTTTTTTATGGGAAACTTCACGCAAGTTTGGATTCCCTGGGGAATTCTCTAGCATGATACAGAGAATTTATGCCTCTCCAAAGGCATATGTTAAAGTGAATGGACAGTTATCTTCAATGTTACAGCTGGGAAGGGGAACTAGGCAGGGCTGCTCACTTTCCCCCTTACTGTTTGCCATATACATTGAGCCACGGGCTGAAGCCATAAGGCAACATCCTAATATTCAGGGGATCCCTTTAGAAGGGAGGGATTTTATCATATCATTATATGCAGATGACTTATTATTAACACGCCTAGAACCTGAAAAGTCCATTCCTGCTACCCTACAAGTGATAGATAATTTTTCAGGAACAGCCGGATACAAAATAAATATACAAAAAACAGAGTTATCTTTAAATTTCACCCCCTCTCAGTCTCTGAAGAACCAGATCCATCTGAAATGGAGAAATTACAAGATTAAATATTTGAGTGTAAATATCCCCCAGAAACTGGAACATTTGGAATGGTTTAATTTAGAGCCCCTATCGACAGAGAGAGAGAGAGAGAGAGAGAGAGAGAGTAAGAATTTAGTTGGGAATTGGACACGCTAGGTATTATCTTTTTCAGCTCGAATACAAGCTATTCGGATTACCTTGTTTCCTAAGATATTATATTATTTCCAGACTTTACCAATTATTCCATCATAATTCTACTTCACATCCTGGGCTAGAATTTTTTTGAGGTTTGTATGGGCTGGGCAGCAGCCAAGGGTCAGATGGTCTCTGTTACAGTTACCAATGGCAAAGGGGGGCTGAAATCTTCCAAACCTCAGAGATTACCATAAGGCAGTAACATGTAAAACAGTGATGACATGGCTAACCCTCAGGTAGAGAAACCACGGAAATTTATTGAATTTATACTAAATGATCTTGTAAACATTATCCCTATTATATTTGCCCCCCAAAATTCTTATCCACAGTTACAAAACTTCACATTTGGAACCAGTTATACGTTAAAGGCTTGGTATGAGCTAAGGGCGTCTACTACATTAACTGAAGTTTTTGGTTATTTTAAACTAATTGGTACATAAAGTGTATCTTTGGATATGGGTGCCGTTCAGGTCCATCAAGAATGGCAGAAAAAAGGTTTGCTTTTGTTATATCAATATTTCGATGTAAATGGAGAACTGCCTTTTGCCACACTACAGGCAAAATATCAATTCCCCAATACACAACATTATAGATATTTAAAGATTCGGACATTTATACAGAAAGAATTAGCATTAAATACTCTGCCCTCTCTCATACCTATGTTGATATCCATTTTAAGGGACGCCATAGAAGGAAGGGAACAAATTCATTTAATTGGACAAATACAGTATATAAAGCAATAAGAGACTTTTGGAAGGAATCCACTGAGGATATCTTGGGGAGAAGGAATAGAGAATTAGGGACTCAGATAACTTATGAGAAATGGTTGGAACCTATTCCTCACTCAATGAGAGCATCACAGTCATCATACTGGTCAGAATATATATGGAAATGTCATAGTAGTTTTTATACCCCTGACAAATATGCTAAATTTGTATCTATGAGGCATGGCCTTTGTTGGAGAGTATGTGGAGAAAAAATGGCAAATATAACACATTTTTTGTGCCTGTCCAAAAGTTACCCAACACTGGTTAGATATAGAAAAGAGCATACAGAATATTGTGGGACCAGAAATTCAATTATCCAATCAGTTGATTCTGCTTTATATTGGGGAAGACAGAAAAGTTCCAAGTAGAAGTAAGTTATACTTGTACCTGGCAGCAGCTAAAAGGTTATAAGTTGCCTATGACGAACAGCTAAAGTACCCACTCTCTCTCACTGGCATTCATTGATGACTGAGATATATTATTTAGAGAGAATAGTAGCTTCTAGAGCCAGAAGAATGTCACAATTTGAACTCCAATGGAGGCCATGAGTTTTCTATATCGCGCATCTGAATGAAGCATTTGTTCCCTGATAGAGCTATTTTAAAGTAACCAATTTTTGCAGGATATGAATTTTGATCTAGTGTCATTTGATATATATAACAGAATGATGTTGTAGAAACAAGAATTGCCATCCCGAAGAACATTCCATGTATTGTAAGACAAAAGAGCAATACTGTATAGATGAACTACCACTGTCATATATATAACTATATAAAAAATTAAAAATATTAAAAAAAAAAAAAAGAGACAACAGCAGGCACCAGTCTGTCAGACCATCGCCGGTCCCGAAGACGCCGAGGCCGGAAGGGTGGAATCAGCTGCAGCCTCACCTGTAGCATCAGCCTGATCACCTGCATCAGACCCTTGTAGGAAGACCGGCCAGAGCAGCAGGGGCAGTGAGATAGAGGAAGGAATCTCCGAGCCCGAATGCATGCCATCTGTTACAGTGAGAACTGCGGGAGGCAGGTCCACTGGCAGCCGTGATGGAAGGAGGGCTGGAGCATACAAGGAGATTGACCTCCCATGGGAGGAAGACTCCGGTTCCTTCGCGGCCCCAGGAGAAGACCACTACTCCATGGTGGACCGGTCCCAATGCTTCTTTTTTGACAATGGAGGATCCCCAGAAGTCCCTGCCATGGTCCAGGACTGCAGCTCTCTCTCCAGGGCGGCCAGGTTCTGCTGCAGGAGGTGAGTCTCCAAGACTTTCTGCCGTGTGGCCCGGTTAAACTTTTGGCAGGCCTGACAGGCTTCGGTGTCGTGGTCCGGGCCTAGGCATATGACGTATGCGGAATGGCAGTCCTTTTTTGGAAGCTACTTCCTGCAGGCACACTTGGACTTATGGGTGTCCTCTGATCAATGTCGCTACAGTTGACCGCAGGTTTTCCCCTGTGGGTTAATTTTGTCAATCCAGTTAGTTTTTTTGACCCTATGTCATCGCTGAACTTTTCAGTGAAGTCTGACGAGCACAGGTCGACAGCAGAAAAAGAACTGAGGTGGGTGTTAGGGGACCTCCCCTTTATACTAGAACGGACGCTGACGCGGCCAACATTTGGTTGCGCGTCCCCGTTGGGCACTGCTAGCTAGAAATTTTCTGTGTGATCCTGGTGTCTGGTGGCTTAGTCCTAATGGTACTGCCCACTGCAAAAGCCCCTTCAAAGTAGGATCTTAGGGTTCCACTGCCAGCTGTTGCAGTAGGGGGAAACCAGATTTGTCGAGGCCACAGGGGAGCAGTGAGTATCAAAGTTACCCCCTTCATTTTCAGATTAAGTAGTACTCTCTGAATCAGAGGAAAGGGAGGGAAGGCATACAGAAACTTCCCTTTCCAGGGGAGGGACGTCTCTCGACCAAAGATTCCAGGCCCTGGAACGAGCAAGCAGAAAAGCAGCAGTTTTGTGCTTTGTGGGGATGCAAAAAGGTCTAATTCTGGATGACCCCCATATTGGGAAGAGGTAATCTACTACTGAAGTCAGCAGTGCCCACTCGTGTATCCAGGACTGTGAACACCTTCGCTTGTCTGCCAAGACGTTTTGGACACCTGGCAACATGTATTGCCAATCATTCTAGACAGTGTTCCAGAGCCCATACCAAACTATCCCTGCCTCCCTGCACAGAGGATAGGAATAAGTTCCCCCTAGCTTGTTGACGTAATGTATCACACTGACACAGTCCATCTGTATGAGCAGAAGACCTAGAGGTTCTGGAAGGCCTGGAGTCCGTACAAGGCAGCCCTCATTTCCAGAACACTGATGTGCAAAGTGCACTCCACTGGGATCCACATGCCTTGTGTTTGATGAGGGCCCAGGTGAGCCCATCCCAGTCCCAAGGCATCCATGGTGAAGATCGGAAGAGGGGGAGTGGATCAGAAACAGAACCACTTTGAGTAGACTGCTGTCTTCCATCCACAACCTGGGCACTTTGCGTACAGGGGACATGACTAGAACCATCTGTTCTAGATCATATGTGAGCTGGTCCCAGTGAACTCTCAAGGTTCACTGGGGAATCTGCATGTGCAGTCTGGCCAGTTATACTGTGAAAGTGGCCAGTGTCATGAGTTCCAGAAGGCGTAAAATGTCCTTGCGAAGACGGAACACCTATCAGGCACTAACTGTGCTTGAGCAATCAGGCAGTCAGCCTTGTCGAGAGGCAGGAAGGCCAAGCCTCTGGCCATATCCAGGACTGCCCCTGTGCACTGCAGTCACTCGCAGGATGTCAATACTGACTTTGGTATCATCCCCAGAACACCAAGAGTTATCTGGTTTGAGCTAAGGTCTTCAGCAGGTGGTCCGTGGAGTGGGCCTTCAATAGCCAATCATCCAGGTAAGGGAAAACATACAGGTCTTCCCTGCAAAGGGCTGCTGTCACCACTTCCAAGCATCTGATAAAGACCCATGGCACAGAAGACAAGCCGAAGGGCAACACTCAATTGGTAATGTTCCCTTTGAAACAGGAACTTAAAAGTATTTTCAGGGAGGTTTTCTGGATTTTGATACGGAGGTAGGCAACCTTCATATCCAGGAAGCATATCCAAAATGCTATTTGTAGTAACAGAAGAAGACTCTGCAAACTGAACATGTGAAACTTCTTGTATGATATAAAGAAGTTTAGATCGCTTAGATCCAAAACAGGCCTCATGTCTCCTGACCACTCTGGGACTACAAAGTACAGGGAGTAAAACCCTGTGTTCCTCTGTTCTAGACAAATGGACCTTCCGTCCCCAGTGCTCTAATTTTTTCGGCTCTGGATCTGGGATCTGCGTACTAAGGTGTTTTGGTTGAGACTGTCTGCTGTGTGCCGCAGTCAAGACCGTAGAGTCCGCCTTTGGTTGTTCCGCCAGAAAAGGCTCTTCTTTGGGTGGTTTTTATAGGTGGTCAGCCTTGCATGGAACTACTGGTGTGGACGAGGGTCTCTTCCAGACTAGTTTTGCCACATCCTGGAAGGGTTCCACAAGTGGGGGGACGACAGGGGATTTTGGTTCCTTCTCCAAGAACTTCGCCAGACATTTCCTTTCTGGGTCAGGTTCTTCAGTGTCCCATTTGTACAAGTTCTGTATGTGCCGCACGATATCTAGGAATGTAGGGGTCATCCGGTGGAGACCTGGGGGTGTCTTTGGTATATGGCAAGGGTGGCCTTATGTCCTCACCATCCGAGGAATCTGGAGAAGACCTTCCTGCATCATCCCCAGAAGTAGGAGTGGAGTGACAGCTAGAGTCCGGGGTCGGGGAATATTTCCTCTTCCTTTTGCCTTTGGAGGCTAGTGATCCTTCTCCTGCATCTTCCTCCTGTGGAGGGGGAGGTGGAGGTGTAGGTGTAGGAACCGGTTCTGGAGGCCTATAGAGAAGGTCACCTTTGTTGGTGGTCTACCATGAAATAAACAGTGCTCAAGACATCCACCAGGGGCATGACTGGTGCAGGCGGCGTCGGAGCTGACGGACTGGGAGTCGGGAGGATGTCCGGAACTGGGATCTCCGTTGGGGAGGCTGCCCCTGCTGCATCAGGCTGGGGGGGGTTGGCTCACTGGGACAGCAGTCGTCTGATCCAGCGTCTGGAGTAGCACATGCCTGGGCCGGCGACCAGTCATCCCGGGGGACGGACGGGTGGTCGCCCCCTGTGGAATGCCCGTCAGGCGACAGCCCCTTCTGGGGCGAACGCCTACTGTCCGGTGTAGGCGTTCCAGCTGGGGGGGGGAGTCTGTCCTTGTTGAGAGGAGTCCCGGTGGCCGGAGTCAGTGGGGGAGGTGTCCGCTGTCAAACGACCTGCTGTCGCCAGTGGGAGGAGTCTGGCTTCTTGCGTCTGTCAGAGGATCCCGTGGAGCTGCGGCCTACTCTGGGCCTAACAGCAGGCGACTGCCCTTCCTGGACCGGGCCCTGTGAGGATTTATGGGGCCACAGCAGGGGGACTCGAGCGTGGTTGTGTCCGGAGGACGAAGGCTGGTCCCTGGTTTAGAAGAGGATTATCTATGAGTGCTAGTTCCCTGTGAAGGGGGGGGGGGAACGGACCCTGACCTCCCGCTGGAGGTCGAAGAAGGAGGAGGCCTGGAAGGAGACTTATGGTGGGACTGACCGAGGCCTGTCCTTGGAGCATTTTACCGGGGTCTTCTTTCTATGGGGAGACTCCCTAGCGGGCAAAGACTAACTAGGACCGACGGGGACTTTTGCATGGCGGCTACTTTCTGCTCAAGGAGGTATGCCTTTAAAGCCTTTGCCCTGTGGATTCTAGTTTTGCTGATGAACTTCTGACAATGTTGGCAGTCGTTGAGCCTGTGGTCGGGGCCTAAGCAGATCAGGCAGGCCTTGTGGCTGTCTTTAGCCGGGATCTGTTTGCCACAACGGCACTTCGACTTCTGCCGAGGAGGCGAAGGAGAAGACATGCACGAAAGGTGAAACTACATCGAAACTGTTGAAAATATCAAAAAAAAAAAAAACTGTATAACTTAGCAATTTACTTATATGTGGTCGACTGCTGTAGCAAGGTGTCCGAGGGGCCAAACACCACGGGTCAATGGCGGGAAAGTAAGTGAGATGGCGCCAGGGGACCGCCCCTTTACACCACGTCTGACGTCGGGAGCGGTCCCCGGCTACAGACTGCTAGCTAGAAAAAATTTTCCGAGGGGTCCTAACGCCTGCTGTTAGTCCCAATGGTATTACCTGCTGCTAGAGCTCCACCTCTTAGTCAGATCTGTAGTTTTGAGTTCCCTTGACTCTGCACTACTTTCAGTATTTGAATCCCACCACGGCCACTGGCCATGTCTTGCCTAAGTAGTTTGGGTATGATAGAGCGGTAGTATCTGTCAAGGCACACAGTTTTTTCAAAACCCATCTGTTAAAATGTCAAAATCACACAATCAGACCCCCAGGCAGAGTCGATAGGAAAATCAAAAAAATTTACTTAAAATAAAAACAATACAGGAACGTCTACAGTTTGGAAGAACTTTGAAATGCAGACAGTATCAAAAGTAAAACTGGATGGTTTACAGAAAAACATTAGATACTGGTATTCTAAACTATACCTTGTTTTGATGTTAGAGTCCAGACAAGATTTTAAAAGTCCTTGTAGAGATGAGTCCTTAAGCAACAGTTTGTTGCAGTCTGTATCCCACGTCAGTTCCTCTGAATGATCTTTTTAAAAAAAGTCTTCAGGTGCTCCTTGGTGAAAAGTTAAGTTTCCAAAATTCTGACTTAAAATCAGAATTTTCTGTTCAGTATGCGAGAAGTCAAACTTCCACACACTTGAGTCTGGTTTTAGAGATTTTTCTAGGCCTACACATGTAGTTCTGGTCTACAAGTGTATGCCAGTTAGACAGTCTATCTGACCCCCAGATAAATTGTTTATTAACTGCTCTGAGTTCAAAATGTGTGTCTTATAGATACAAGCTATTCATCTTCTAGCCACACCCACAGTGTGATGGGGTACGTTTACCTTTCCCTGTAGGTGTCACTGTGGTTTCATGTCAATCCCAGTGACATCTGGTCCATGCATTTGGCTTAACCCCTGACCTCTTCCTGTCATGGAAACCTAGATACTCAGTTTTCTCTAAGAGTAATGTTTTTCTGGCTCAATAAAACTATCTGGTGACGTACCAGATTCAAAAATAGCCATTAGAGCAATTAAGGCTATTTTTGTAAGTTCATTCTTTAAAAGCCTTTTAAAGAGACAGTGCTTTAAGTCTAAAGTACATCACAGCACATACAGTGTGAACCCACATAAATGGATATAGGCCTGTCATACAACACTGTAATCAACTGGTTTGAGTTCTTTCTCATAGGCAAGATGCAAAGGGTGGTGATGGGAAATTATTTCTCCCACCTAAAACCCCTGTCCTGTGAAGTTGCCCTGGGCTCAGTCCTCTCACCCATGTTATCTGAAGTTATTTGAAGTGGCGGGAAAGAAGACCGGACTAGTGTCTGGGCATTAACCTGGACAGCGAACTGACACTGAAGACTCCGGTGTCATCCGTGGTCCAAAATGATTTCTACCATGTTAGGAATATCGCCTGGGTTAAACCTTTTATCCCACCCAATAACTTGCCCTCACTAGTACATGCCTTTATGGCATCCAGACTCTGTTACTGAAATGCCCTTTACCTTGAGCTGAATGGAGGAACCCTACGTTACCTGCAGCTGGTGCAGAACGTTGCGGCCAGGTTGCCGACAGGCCTACCCAGGTCCTGTCACATGATCTCAGTCTTGCGCAATCTGCAGTGGCTGCTGGTAAGGTGGCAGATTTTCTTCAAGGTCGATCTGCTGACCCATAACATCCTACATGGTCTGGGCCCTAGCTACTTGCAGGACCTTCTGTTGCCTCACCCCTCTCCCTCTCTGTTCCTCTGAGGTGGGCCTCCTTGCGGTTCCAAGGGTTTAGTTGAAATCTTCGGGTGAGAAGGCCTTGGATGTTGCTCGCACGACCCTGTGGAATTTGCTTCCCAGATCACAGAGGGAAGGCCCCCTCACTGGAAGCCTTTAAAAGGGGTCTGAAGTTGAATCTTTTTATGGCAACTTTTAGCTCACTTTAGTTTACTAGTCATTTATTTTATATTTATATTTGTAGTTTTATTTATAACATCATCTTGACTGAGTTTATATACTATTGATCTAAACTTTGTTTTTAATGTTGTGGTTATTCACTTGTAAATTTTTGTTCTGTATGTAAAAGTTGTGGTATTGTACACTGTACAGTGCCCAAAGCCAATGGGAATTGATGCTTTGTAAATAAAAGTTTGCTTGCTTGCCCACATCTCCCCAGCAGTTATGAGCTTTCAATAGCTCCTGTTTAGGGGTACCCTCAGGAAAGGCTTGTGCAGCTGCCTTGGCCTTTCTCCAAAGGGTGTTCTGATATTTCATCATGTGGGCCTGATAATTGGCAATGCGAAGGTCCAATGATGCAGAGGCACACATTCTTTTGCCTATGACGTCCAACCTAGTGGATTCTCTATCAGGAGGGAGGGAACAGAGATGCTTAAGTGGTTTAGACCCATCATGGGCAGCATTAATGACCACTAATGTTATGCTCAGGCTGTGTAGCATAAAAAAGGTTTCCCAGAAGGGGCCATATACATTTTGTCTGCCTTCCTGGGGACAGCAGGTATGTTGTTTGATCTGTACCAGGCAGCTAAGGTGGCATCCTCTAAGGCTGGAAACAGGGGGCACCACAATGGCAGCTGACTCGGGCATTTACAAGAATGCAATCAAGTTTTTCTTGGTAGTGTTCTGCTCCTCCAGGGCAAAACCCATGGCAGCTTGCAACTGCTGCATCATGGTGAGGAAGGTAGGATCCTCTGGAGGGGACCGTGGTATGTTCACCACGGAATTCTCACTGCATGCATAAACGGTGAAGCTGGTGCCGCCTCTTCATCCTACATCATAAGGTCAGGATTACACCCATCATTGACAGGGTCAACAGGGAGGAGGGAACGTGCTGGCAACATTGACGGCAGAAGAATAGTTGGCTGAGGCAAGGGAGTACCTTGCAACGTCAATGGGGGGGGTTAGTAACAGGCCCCTTGAAACAGGGAGGGCAGGCAGTAAGCGCCTTATGACAGAAAAGGATAAGAGAACTGACTGAGCGTTGGCACCACTGTGGTCGAAGGGCACAACAAGAGAAGTCGACAGGGGTGGTAGAGTTCCAGATGATGGCAACATAACAGCTGTGATAGGCTTAGCAGTGCCTGTGCCAAGCCCCAACCTTGGTGTTGTGTTGGCAGTTGGGTGTGGGTGTGGTGTGTGTGTGTGTGTGTGTGTGTGGCTGGCACCAGAGTGGAGACAGAAGTGAAGGTCGTACCTGAGGAATGAAGGGGCAATTGGAATGCACCGGGGAGGCTCTCTCCTTGTCTTTGTCCTGGTGATTGTGAATCCTAACGCCTTACCCCAAGACTTTGACAACAGCAATTCCTTCAACTGGGCCAGCATCACTGCAGTCTTTTGTTGGAGCTCCTTGTCCAATTTAGCTACAGTCTTCCAGAAAATAAACTTCCCACAGCCCCTTTACGGCGTCTCCTGTTTGCTGAATTAAATGCCTGGCAAATTACGCAGTCTTTCACATAGTGGTCTACGCCAAGACAACAGACACAGACGCCACAGGAGTCCCCAACACAGATCTTCTCTCCACTCTTATAGTATCAGAAAAGTTCTGCTGGTTCTTTCAACATACAGGTCACCAAAAAAAAATCACTATGAAGGTGATTACTTCCCTATATAGAAAAATTAACGTCAGCCACTGCAGCGGCATTTCCATACTGGTCCGATGAGTGTGGTTGATGGGTGAGAAAAGAACAGAGGAGAGGAGGAGCTGCCCATATTTATGCAAATCCTGACGTTTAATGTCACTATGGGTGGCCCCTGGCTGACTGCTTACGAAAGTTTCCTTGTGGTCCTAGTGACTGGCGGCTGTAAGTTCCACAGATGTGGCCTGATGAAAAAGACATCCTCGAGGAAGATCTTGGGTTTCAGACAGCAACAATGAAACTAACCCTGTGGTGCTGCTGCTGCTGTGGTTGTTGTGGCTGAAAGAAACAAAACTGAAAGGCCTTTTTCTTAAGCTTTTGGCCTTTTGGTCCTTCTGGGACAAAGCCACGAAATCAAGGGTGACCCTGGACAACTGCGTTCACGTACCATTCCACATCAGGGTCAAAAAGATTGATGCCCAAGATGGAACATCCGACAGCTTATATTGAGTATCTGTCATGAAGGTGGAAAGCCTTAGCCAGGCCTAAATCACCATATCCAAAGCCGCCTGAAGCTGGTGTTTAGCTAGCAACTGATCCTGTTCTCTGATAACCTTGAACATGAAGCTGCCTGTCAGCTGGAAAGTAGGGGCAGAAGTTCCCCTAACACCTCAAACAGAGAATGGCCAAAGTTTCCCATCATGACAGTGTAGCTGGGCTGATGGAGACCCAGTAATGCAGCCAAGTACCTTTTTAGCTGCGTGGTCAGTCTTCTTGGACTCTTTCTGGAGGCCTGTACACATCCCCTTGGCTTCCAGACTTATGGAAAGCAGAGTCCAAAACCACGCCCTCAACAGGGGTGTGGGCAGAAAACCCAGAAAAGGAGCCTATTAGAACCGCATATTTGTGGACCATATGGAGAGAGGGTGACTGGCAAGATGTTGGAAAGTGCCAAAGCTCCGGAGCTGCTCTCAGCCACGGGAAAGGGAACCTCCAGGAATCATCTCCATAAAATACATCAGTAAATGGGTGCTTATCCTGTTTCTAAACTGGCTCTATGAGAACTTTCATGGACTCCAACACAAGTCTGACTAAATCTCCAAATGATACCTGCCCATGGGTGACAGTCAGCTCCTTGACCAATTACTGGTCAAAAATATGAGTCCTGGTTGAGGCCACTGACAACTCATTTTTGGAGCGGGGGGATTCCTCAATGACAGCCTTTAACTGTTTCCCACCATTGACCACCCTGATATCGTCATCCTGGGTAATCTCCACAGAAAGCCAGCCATGGGTGAGACTCCTTGGCTGGTATCTCAAACAGATGCTGCGGTCCAGGCAGCTCCACTCTAAGAGATAGAGAAGCAGACACTGGAGACTGCTGAGTAGCACGGACTGGCTAAGAAACAATCCACGATGACCAAGGGACAAACAGTCCAGAGGGCAAAGTCTTATCCCTCCCAGCAATAGTCCACTGTTGCCAGAGGAGCTCCTCATAGCACTGACGCATTTAATGCCAATGCCTCTCCTTGCCAGAGGTGGCTGAGGAGCGCTGACAGCAACACCTCTCAGCTGAGCAGGATCAATAGCGTGAATGGCATCTCGACCTTGACATGTCCTCCAGAAGGCTTATACAAACAACTGCCTCAGTAGGTTAAGCACGACTGGCTTCGGAGTTATGACCGTCAGTGGAGGCTGCTCCTGAGACAACTCGGCCAGGGATACCAACTTGGCCTCACCCTCCTGGGTAAGGACGGGGAACACCAGGGTCTGAGAGATCAACTCTGATCTCCTCAGTCAGCCAGTTGACAGGTTTGAGAAATATCCAAAATCCAACAAATAGCTGGCGTAAATGAAGATAGCTGGGTTGGTACACTAAACCAGGTTGACTGGGCCCGCATAACAAATACACCGTCTCCAAAAGTAAATTAGTGCACTCAGAGGTCACAGTATCCAAAAAAAGGATGTTGTCTACTAATCTTGACAAATAGGAAGCGCAACAAATGTTTTGCAAAAACAGATAATTTATTGTGCAAACTGCAGTTCATAGAAGTGCAGCAGCAACTACATCATCAAGTTATTGTGGCTGAAAAGAAATATATCAGGCATATACCCCATAAATACATGAATACTGACCTCCCCACCTTGTACTGCACACTGGACCAAACTCCAGCACTTTGCTTATTGTATTGTTTCTTACTTACCAGCTGTGTAGCTCTATTTTCTACCTTAAAGCAATTCAGACCAGCAGCCTATAAATGGGATGTTATTGCAGCATTTTTAATATTTGGAGCTTTAGCATCTCTTTTGGTCTAAAATAGCAATCGAGCATTTTTTTGTATATACCTCCCTGTAATCTAAACATTGTGTTGGTCTAGCAACTAAGTTTTTAGAATGGTTTATTTGTTAAAAACTTTATTTTTGCACGACTGCACTTCATTTCAGGTTGCACACATCATCTTATATAACTGAGTACTGGCGCATATAATGGTTGTAAACCTTTGCACCTCTGAAGCGTGCAACCACAGCTCCAGTGCACTGTGTATGGCACTTAAAATACTGTACCATTTTCAATGGCTGGGTCTTAACCAACCAGAACACTGAGCCAGGTACTTAAGAGCTGACAGCCATTAGATACAAGCCCACTGACGAAGCTCCTTGAGCAAAGTGCTGGGTTAGGATCCAGTGGGCAGCACAAGGTGGGAGATCTGTCTCTCTATGGGGTATATCTCCAATATATTTCTGTCAGCCACAATGTCTTAATATTATAGTTGCGGCAGCACCTTTTTCTATGAACTGCAATTGCGTATCTGTTTTTGCAAGACATCTGTTGTGCTTTAGATTTGTCAAGATTAACCACAGATAACAAATGCTGTGTGTGTGTGTGTGTGTTACTGAGACCTCTGACTTGACTATTTTGCTTTTACAGAAATATCCCAACTGCCACCTCAACCAGAGTCGAGGTCACCCGACAGGATTACCATGGAGCCCTCAACCATTCCCTCAACCGCAGGGAAGATGACCAAGACGGAGTCGTCGGGGAGTCAAAGGAGCGGGAAAAACATGTTACTCATCAGTAACAGTAGTTCTAGGAGTGGTATATGTTGTTTATCCACACAGTCTGGCAGTGTCCTTTACCTTTAAGATGTGCCGGAAAGTCTTCAAGCTGGCTCCTCCCACCACCCCATGATGCCAGTTCTTGCCCACTGGAAGCATACCTGTGCACCACTGCCAGGGGAGGTCGGGTGGGTCCGTGTGGATGAACAACATATATCACTCCTAGAACTACTGTTACAGGTGAGTAACCTGTTCTTCCTAGGGGCATGGATATGTTATTCTATCCACACAATATGGCAGACTCCTATCAGTTCTCCGGGAAGAGGGAGGGAAGGCGCACACCCCCTACTTAGGGAATACAGATTGGAGAACTGAGGCCCCCAAACCAGCATCCCAGCGTGACTAGGTCAATATGGTAATGGGAAATGAAGGTGTGTGATGACCTCCAGGTAGCAGTCCTGCAGATTTTCTGGCTAGGATGTCCCAGGAAGCAGCCACCGACGCAGCAGTATAGCGGGTGGAATGAGCCCTAAGCCCTCTGGGAGGCTGTCTACTCACCAACCTATACTAGAGATCAATGCAGGATACTATCCACCTGCCAGTTATTCACTTGGCTGCAGGTCTGCCAGGTGCGGCTTCAGCGTAGGTGACAAAACAGCTGGCAAACCTCTCCCCGAACTCCAGCCGTGCGTTCTTCGTAGTACATGAGCGCTCATCTCTGGTCCAGAGTATGGAGCCTGTGCTCAGCCTACGAGGTTTGTTTGTTGAAACACACTTGGAGATTAATCACCTGGTTAAGGTGGAATTCCGATACAACCTTCGGGAGGAACTTCGGGTTGGGGCACAGGACAACCTTGTCCTTGTGGAAGACCAAATAAGGAGACTCCACCAAGAGTGCCTGGAGCTCGCTGATCCTTCTGGCTGATGTGATAGCCACCAAGAAGGCGGTCTTCCACGACAGGTGTGACAACTCGCATCTGTGCATCGGTTCAAATGGCTTGCTCATGAGCTTTGCCAAAACCAGCAGTAGATCCCAAGGTGGTGATGGTTCACGCACCGAAGGGGAAATGTGGTCCAGGCCTTTGAAAAGGTGCCAGACCACCTTCTCCTGCGCCACCCACTGCTGACTGGCCCGCGCCCCGTAAGCAGAGATGCTGCCAGGTGCACCTCGAGGGTCATCAACCGGAAGCCCCACTCAGAGAGGGACCAAAGGTAGTAGAGAATGTCAGCCACCGGACAAGCCAAAGGGTCCAGCCCTTTGCCCCAACACCAAATGGAGAATCTCTTCCATTTGAAGGCATAACATTTCCGAATCGACTTCTTCCGAGATGCCTCAACAATGTTGAGTACATCTTCGGAGAGACCAAAGCCTGGAACTCTAGCTGCTCAGGTACCAGGCTGTCAGGTGCAGGGATAGAAGGTCCAGGTGGAGTACCTTCCCCTGGCTGACAGAGCAGGTCCGGGAATAGTGGGAGACAACATGAGAGCCTGTTGCTGAGGAGATCTGGGTGCTACAACCAGCATGGCCAGTCCGGAGCCACTAGGCTCACCTGTGCCTTGTCCCCCTCCTAACCTTGAGCAGAACTTTGTGGGTCAAGAGAACGGAGAGAAGGCAAAGAGAAGGCCCAGGGTTCAAGGCCTCGAGAAAGCATCCCCCTGCAGCGTTACCTGTTGATTGGGGTGGGCACAATACAGCCTCAGCTTGTTCTCCCTGGAGGCAAACAGATCCACCAGAGGTTTGCCCTAGTGGGAGAACAGGTTCTGCACTACCTCGGGATAAAGAGACCACTAGTGTGATGCCTCACCCACCCGGCTGAGGACATCCACAAGCTGGCTGGAGGCACTGGCCACATGGATGGCTAGAAGGTCTGCCTCCAGACTGCGCACGAGTGTCCAGATGCAGCGGGCTTCCCTGAACAGAGGAAGGGAGTGCATACCGCCCTGTTTGTTGAGGTAGTACATATCTGTGGTGTTGTCCATCTGGACCTGCACCACTTGACCTCTCAGATGTGGAGCAAAAGCGGTCAGCGCCAGCCGAACTGCCCTGAGCTCCATCCAGCAGGCTGATGTGATATCAGGGGACCAGATCCCATGGACTTTGATCTTCAGGGGGGGCTCCCCAGCCCATGAGAGAAACATCGGTTGTCAGGATGACCATCGGCTCCGGACGGACAAACGGGATACCCTCCTGCAGATGTTCCATGATTAGCCACCACTGGAGTGCATTCTACATCCAATGGCCAGCCAGCTTCCATTGCAGGGGGCGAATTCTTCAGTGGGTCCATCGGACCATGCTCGTGCAGGCCACTACGTAGCCCAAGAGGTGCAGAAGTTCCCAAACAGGCTGCGACTGCCCAACCCAAAATGATTAGGCAAAGGAGGCAAGAGCCTCCGCCCTGTCCACCGGGAGCCGAGCCCTGGAGCTGCAAGAGTCTAGCTCTGTCCCAGTGAAGTGAATCACCTGCAAAGGCACGAGTTCCTATTTCACCTCTCTGACCAAGAGGCCCAGAGAGATGCAAGTCTGAAGGGGCAGGTCCCTTGACTGCTCCACCTCCTGAATGGAGGGACCCACAATGAGCCAGTTGTCCAGCCACCACTGCGATACACTTGGTGAAGACCCTGGGTGCTGAGGACAGGCCGAATGGCATGGCCTAGAACTCAGAGGGTGCCCTCCGCCCGAACGTGGAGGAATCATCAGTGGGACGGATGGATCAGGACATGGAAGAACGCATCCTAAAAGATCCAGAAAGCAGAACCACATGCCCTGCTACAGGGATGGAATGATATGAGACAGAGTAACCATCCTGAAAGTGCAAGACCTGATGAATTTGTTCAGGTCGTGCAGATCTAGAATGGGGTGCCAGCCCCCTGTCTGTTTGGGTACCAGAAGTACCTGGACACGAACCCTGGATGCTGTGGAAGGTCATGGATTGGAGTTACCATCTCCTTAAGCAGAAGCTGGGTAATGTCATCCCGAAGGAGTGACAGGATGTCGACTCGTCGACTGACAGAATGTCTTCCCGTGGGGCGCGGGCAAGGATGGGAGGGTACTGCTTGAATTCCAGGAGGTAGACCCTGGCCGACCACCTCATGAACCCATCTGTCTGTTGTGACAGCGGCCCAGGTGGAAACGAAGTGGAGGAGCCAGCCCCCCATGGGAGGACCCAGGGGTCAGAAAGGGAGAGGGGGGGCATCCCCCATCCAGTCACTGGGCAGGCTTGAAGCAGAGGAAGATCCAGTCGAGGGACCACTGGATACCCAACACCCTGGCTTCCGGATGACCAATGCCACAGACTTGGGTCTTGGACACCAGGCCTGCTGCTGACCAGCTTGGGACTGGGCAGATTTGGCCACAGGAGCTGAGGCGGGCCAAGAGAGCTTTTTCTTGGCAAACTTGAAGCCTTTCTGGTCCTACTGAGTAGACATTAATGAGTCCAAGGTGGCAATGGACTTTTTAATCCTGATGAGATGCCCCTCCACACTGGGGCCAAACAAGTCAGTCCCCAAGAAGGGCACATCTGCCAACTTGTGCAGCAGTGAAAGAAGAGATGCACAGCCATGCCCTGTGGCGCATGGCAACTACTGCGCCATGGACCGGCACAGAAATCACATGTCCGGTTTAACTTTGCTTCCGCTTATGGCACAAAGTTTTAGTCTCAGACTTGCTTGACAGTTGTCTGCGTAAGTCTGCAAGGAGGTGGGGAAGCACCTCGTCCAAGGACCGCAGAAGGGCGTGTATAAAGTGGGCCATCAGAAGAGCCGAACTGATTTGCCTGAGGCTGAGCGAAGAGGCCGCATACACCTTCTTGGCCAAGTGGTTCAATTTTTTTTTACTCCTTGTCAGGGTGCTTGTCCATGTCTCCCTACATTGCCCATGCGCCGAAAGACAGCCACCAGCCCCTCAGCCAAGGGGTGCTCAGTAAATCCTGAGAGCGAACTGGCAGGAACCACATGCTTGCGGGCCATCCGGGCCCAAGGTGCTGGGCAAGAGGCTGGATGTTGCCACAGATCCACAGCAGGACCAAGGATAGCATCCTGGACTGGGAATGCCTCCATTGGAGTGTCACCCTGGTCCAAGATCTCGGTCAAGGGTACCTTTCCCTCTTCTGAACAGGCTCCAGCTGGAGGCCCGTGGACTCCCAGATCAAGCAGAGAAGGCCCATGAATGTAGTGGGGCCCTGCTACGGTGAGACATCCTCGGCAGACTGCACGACCACCAGGCGACAGTGAAGAGAGGAACCCTCCAATTCTGAGGATTCATAAAACAGAGGCCTAACGCCCGTGTCACTGCACACTGACCGGGGTGGGGTGGGGGAGAGTAACTTTGAGCCAATGGGGAAGCCCTTTCTCGGGCCAAGCATCCTTGTTCGCGACACTGTCCTTCGGCACAGAGGGCGGCAGCTCCACCACTATCAGTGGAAAAGCCGGAGTGGGCCACGCCAAGACCATCCAGGTGAGCTCCTGCCAGGGTGGGGTCTGCTGCAGCTCCAGTGAGGGCAGCGCAGTTATGGCCAGGTTGGGCGCCAAGGGTGGCTTCACCTGGGAAAACATAAGCTGCTGTCACATGAGCTGCTCGTAGCACCAGTGCCTCTCTTTGCCAGAGGACAAGGAGAAATAGAGACAACGCTTGCCCGAGCACTTAGAGCGTGAACGCCGAAAACGGTGAGGGCTGCCCAAGTCCGGGCTACCAGAGCAGGAGCTCAGCCAACACTGGAAGGACTGGCGGGGTCGATCAGAGAGTCTGCGACCAATGACCCTCTCCTTGGTCAGGAAGCTCTGGAGTAGGAGGTGGCAAGACAGTAGCCTGCCCCCCCCCACCCCGAAGACTGGAGTCTTCGAAAGAGAGGTGTCAACCTCCTCTGAAAAAACGATCGGCTTGACCGGCTCAAAAAAGACCTCAGCTGGAGAGTTGGTTCGATCCTCAACCAACTGGCCAATGGGGGAACCGTGGAGCCAGCAGCCAAAAACGAAGCCTCAGCCGAAAGCTCCAAAAAGAAACAAGTTCGGAAGCTCAAAGGCGCTCCGATCCCATGAGCATCGTGCAGACCATTCTTGGTCTCTTTCTCCTTGGATTATTTCAACTTTTGGACTTAAGAGCCCAGAGGCCTCCCATAAGTAGGTAGAGACTGGCACAGTTCCTGGAATGCACCGGAGAACAAGGCCAGCCAGTGGCATGAAGACTGAAGCCAAGGAGGAATGCACCATGGCTTAAGCCACTTTCTCCTCCATGGCTCAACCGCGCAGCAGAACCTACAGCCACATGGAAACGCTTTCTCCGTGCTTCCTTTGAGCAGACAGGTGGATTCCATTCGCTTGGTCATCCAAGGAGCAAGCAGGCAAGGCGATCCTCCAGAGTCAAAGGCAAAAAGGCACGAGAAAAATTGCAGGCCTGGACATCATGCTTGTGGCCCAGGCAGTATACGCACAAGGAGTGCGGGTCTGATCGCGACATCATCTGCCCACAACCGCAGAACTGGAAATCCGGAGCAGACTTCACATCATCCATCGGAGTGGCAAGAAGTAGAGAAGGCAAATATTTGCTGAAAAACTCTCAAGGGTTTTTAGAAGGTGTTTTGGGCCTCACTAACGCACAGTGGTAAGGAGGGAATCTATTCTTCCAAGAGGAAAGGAAGAACTTGCGTCACAGGGTGGTGCCAGGGGTCACCACCAGTGGGGGGGTGGTGGGAGGAGCCAGCTTGAAGACTTTCCGGCACATCTCAAAGAGAAAAGGACACTGTCAGTTTGTGTGGATGAACACATCCACGTCCCTAGAAAAGCGTGATCTTTCCCGCTCCCATGAGCTGTGTTGGCCCTCCCTGCTTTTTTCTGCAACAGTGAGAAGGGCTCTCCACGAAGGCCTAGAGGGCCAGACACATTTCTCTGAACTCAGAGAATGACTCTCCAATGCTGTCCACAGTCAGGAACAACGCAGAGACCGGAGGAACTCGCCGCAGCCTCCACCACCACTTCTTCCATGGCCACTAGCTAAGCAGCCAACCTGGCCGCTGCCAAGGTCTTTTTTGCAGTCTTTTGGCCTACCAAGGGTCAGTCAAGACTTCCGGTCTTTGACATTGGCAGCATGGATTAGCACAAACTGTATCCCTCGACGCCGTGTTGATCATCCAGACAGTATAAGCACATGTCGTACAGATCCATGGCAGAAGTTTTCTACCTACACCAAGAGCAGAATTTAAAACCTGGTTTCCTGCTCTCTATCATCGAACATGATTGCAAAGTGGATGAGGAAGATTTTGAAGCGACTTTAATGTTGACTGCAGACTGACGCAGTTGAAGATTCACCGAAAAAAAAAGATCTTGAAATACTAGAATCCTTCAACACTGTAAAGGTGTGAAGGAGGAGACCTGGCCCTTCTAACAGATGGATAGAGCTGATATTACAGAGCAGAGCTGGAGGCTATACTGCCCAGTTGGTGGGAACGTAGCTTGAAGACTGCCGATGACTCAGCTGTCTCAAGTAGACCTGCCAAAAATAATGAATTGAATCCACGTTATTAGAAACTACATCATACACTTCTAAAATGGCACTTAACACAGTAGTGTAAATCAGGAACAACCACCGAGGTTCCTAATAGGCCCATATAGATGGAACAGTAACATAATTGGACGCAGTATTTTAAAAATCAGCTTCTACAAGGAAAAATGACTTACAGGTTCAGTGCAGTTCTGAGAAACACAAGTTACGGCCCACTGAAAAGCACAAGCTGCAATGGACCTAACCTAATTTACCCTCATCTATAATTTTATAATCCTAAAAAGGAGAGGAATGGAACGGTGAATTGTAATATCTGTTATGATCATCTATAAGAAAAGCATACTAAACAAATATTTTTGCTCAGTATTCACAAATGAAGAGGGGGAGGTACCTAAACCAAACAGTAGAAACACTCTGGATACAGGAGTTGATACCAGCCCATTCACAGAAGAAAGGGTTCTGAAAGAACTCCTAAAACTGAAAGTGGACAAAGCAATGGGGCCTGATGGGATTCATCCCAGAATTCTAAAAGAACTAAGGGTAGAACTAGTGACACCACTGACTACCCTCTTTAACAAATCATGGGAGGATGGGGTGGCACCTGAGGACTGGAGGAGGGCAGATGTTATTCCACTTCACAAAAGTGGGAACAGGGCAGAAGCAGGAAACTACAGACCTGTTAGTTTAACCTCAGTGATAGGGAAAATGATGGAATCACTTCTGAAGGAAAGAACTGTTCAGTACCTAGAGGCCAGAGGGGCACAGGACCCGAGGCAGCATGAATTCACAGCAGGAAGGTCATGTCAGACAAATCTAATAGGATTTCTTTGACTGGGTGACCAAAGTAGTAGATCAGGGAAGGGCTGTGGACATGGCCTACCTAGACTTTAGTAAGGCATTTGACACAGTCCCAAACAAAAGATTAATATACAAGTTAGCCAGCCTGGGAGTGGGTCCAAAGACGGTAGCATGGGTAAAGAATTGGCTGTGCTGGCCCAGTGGCATAGAGGGTTGAGGCGCTGGCGCCTTACCTCAACCCATGCTGACGACCCAGGTTCGGTACCAGACTCAGGTTGTCGGGGATATGCAGGGGGAGGATAGGACTCGGCGTCCGACGGACTGCTCTCCTATCCTGGGGTGGGTTTGGGACTGGCCTCACTAACGTAGCGGCCCGAAGTGGAGACTGGAGGCACTACAAGAAGTAACGCGCAAGGGGAACAAGAAAACCAGAAAACAAACGCTCCGGAAGTCTAGCCGAATGACGGCCATCAGCCCCAGGCATCTCCGAAGACTCCTCTGGAGAGCCACAGAATGACTCAGCAGCTCCTGGGACCAAAAGAATAGTGTGCTGGTTCCTCCCGCCGGTGCCTTCCCCCTCGGAGGAGTGGGGACCCATCCAGTGAAGGGTTACACTGGGTTACCCCGTGGAAGGCTGCAGATATGAGGTAGGTGGTCAAAGGGGGAGATGATAGGGGAATGCCTGTGGACCATGACGGCCCAAAGGAGAGGCAGCTCTGGAGCACATAGGGGGTATAAACAGATAGTGCAAAAAAAAAAAAAAAAGAATTGGCTGGAGAACAGGACACAGAGGGTAATAGTAAACTGATTCCACTCTGAAGATAGGAGGGTTACCAGTGGGGTACTGCAGGGTTCAGTACTAGGACCGGTCCTCTACAATGTCTTTATAAGCAACATTGAAGAGGGACTTGAAGGAAAAGTATGTCTCTTTGCAGACGACACAAAGATCTGCAAGACAGTTGATACACAAGGAGGGGTGGAAAGGATGAGAAGGGACTTGGCAAGGTTGGAGAAATGGTAAAATGTATGGCAGCTTAGGTTCAATGCTAAGAAGTGCAAGGTAATGCACCTGGGAACAAAAACCCAGGGGAAGAGTACACAACTGGGGGTGAGATGCTGACAACAACAATGAAAAGGGACCCGGGGGTAGTCAGATGACCTAACGGTGGGCAAGCAAGGTGAGAGGGCAGTAAGGAGGGCTAGGGGAATACTGGGATGCATAGGGAGAGGCATCACCAGTAGAAAACAGGAAGTTGTTATCCCTCTGTACAGACAGCTAGTGAGACCACATCTGTAGTACTGTATGCAGTTCTGGAGACCCAATCTCCACAAAGACAATCAGGATGGAGGCAGTCCAAAGGAAGGCAACTAAAATGGTGCAGGGTCTGCACCAGAATACACATGAAGACAGACTTAAGGAGCTTAATATGTATAGCTTTGAGGAAAGGAGGGACATGACAAACTTTCAAGTACCTCACGGGAATCAACAAAGTCCAAGAGGGTAGCATCTTTCAGAAAAAGAGGTGTGCAAGAACAAGGGGGCACAATTTTAAGATTGGGGGGGGGGGGCAGCTCACAGGTAATGTAAGGAAGCATTTTTTCACAGTTAGGGTTGTGGATGCATGGAACAGCCTTCCGGAGGAGGTTGTGGAGTCAAAAACAGTGGTGGAATTCAAGAATGCATGGGACAATCATCAGGCAATCCTAAGGGGTGGGGTAGGAAGAAGTAGGCTGTTGGTTAACTAGGATCTGCAGCTTATCCATTAGGTAGGGACATGGGCAGACTGGGTGGGCCAAGCGGTCCTTATCTGCTGTCAAATTCTATGTTTCTATGTTTCTAAGCAGATACTACGGTGAGTATCTTTTCCTTCTCACTACAATAATCAAAACAGTTCAACTCCTGCAGATTCCAAGTAGTACCCGGGGTTGGAGAGTTTTAGAATTACCTGGGGAACCAAATCATACCAAACCTGGCCCAGTGGCGTGGAGAGCTGAGGCATCATGCCTTACCTCCTGTCATGCCAGTGACTCGTGTTAGTGGTGCAAGCGGGTTGCCAGGGGTCAGCCAGGGTGGGAGAGGATTGAGCGCCCGGAGAACAGCTCTTCTCTCCCGGGGAGGGGTGGGACTAGAGATCGGTGCATGCCTGGTCCCTAGCGGCAGCTGGAGGCTAGCACACTGATCCCAGAAGCGGGGGTGGAAAGAAAGCAGACGCCCTGCATGCCGCATGCGGAAGCACGCGTCAGCCATTGGTGTCACTGCATGTTAAGTCCCACGATCGGGTAAACTGGAGGCAGAAAACACTGCAGGATGAGCCTGGCCCTCCGCAGGCACCACACCCGGCCAGCTGGCACCTTAAGCCAGAGGTGAGTACCAGTGGACACTGGGGTGATAGGGCTGGGGGGACCGACGGAAGGGGGCTGGTCTGCGAGAAGACAAAGAAATGAGCAAAAAAAAAAAAAAATACAAAATGTACCAAACCTAGCATCTTTGCTTGCCTGGGTGTCTAATCTGTGGTGTGAAATGAATGTGTGGGCTTAATGTCGTGCGGCAGCCCTGTAAGTTTCAGCCAGTGGTATAATGTATTTTTGCAGCTGCTGGCTCCTTTTCTGCTTTTGCATTAGAGGCAATTGCGGACGCTACCCATGGTGATACTATCTGCTTGCTAGATGGGTGCCCTTGTGAAAACCTTTCCACGTGACAAATTGCTTTTTGTCAATCCCGATAGCCTCGGTTCTAGTCTTATAAAAACTGATTGCCCTTTTTACATCAAGACAGTGTAATGCTGGCTCCCCCTAGCTTGTATGTGGTTTCTTAAAGTTTAAAGGCAGAGTTATCGATGGATTCAAACGAAACTCTGATATCACTAAGGGAAAAAGGTGCATCTGTTGAGTGTGACCTTTTTTTGTGTAACACTAAAAACTCAGATTCTATACTTAGTGCTTGAAGTTCACTAATTCTAGTAGAAGTTACAGACACATGGAATAATGTTTTCCTTGTCACATAATTTAGCTCTGTTATAGCCATGGGCTCAAAGGGTGGAAACACGAGCTGGGAGGTTACCAGCCTGAGATCCCAAGCTGGGACTGGGGTCCTCAATGATGGACCTATGTCATTAAGTTCTCTGATGAATATGTTGAATACTATATGTGATAAAGTTTTCTCTGTCTGACCTGTAAGAAGCAAAAGCTGAAATGTGCACTTTCAGTAATGTTGGTCTAAGACCCTGAGATCCTGCATTAATCCAGAATAATAAAGACAACTGCTTGCAAAGCATTTATTGATCAGTTGCTACACCAAATGGAAAATATTTTCCAATTGGCTATATAAATTTTCCTTGTTGACAGCTTTCTGGCCACTTTCAATGCATTCAGCGTATGTGTTGACAAATTTAATCCAGAGAACTTTAATGTTTCAGGTATCATCAGGAGAAGAGAGGCCAGGTTTGGGTGCATCACCTGGCCCTTGGACTGTGCCAGGAGATCCTGGCACACGGGCACTGAATCCTAGACATCTGCAAGAAAAGGGAGTACCAAGGCTGGCCAGTCTGGCACAATCAGAATCATGGCTGCCCTATCTGACCTTGCTTTTGGTAGTTCTTTCAGTAACAATGCGAAGGGTGGAAAAGCATTCAGGAACCCGTGTCCCTTGTGGAAGCTCAGAGCATCATGTGTAGAAGTACCCAGAGATGGGCCTCTGCAACAAAACATTGGCAGCTTCCTGTTCTGCCATGACACAAACAGACCCACTTCTGGTAATCCCCAATACCCTAAGACTGTCTAAATCACTGACTGTTTCACTGACCATTTGTGGGTCACAGTTCCCCAATCTTAGTGAATCTTCCAGGACATTGCCCTTTTTCTCGCTACATGAACTGCTGATATCAAAGTCTGGGAGCTGTAAGCCAGATGCAATTTTTTTTCCGCTTCTTTGCATAGTTTTGATGATCTGGCTTCCCCCTTGTTCGTGTAGTACATGGTTGCTATGTTGTCTGTCCTGATTTGCAGGACTAGACCCTTTAGGATGTCTGAAAAGTACTGGACTGAGAGGAAAACTGCTCTGATTTCCAGAAGGTTTATGTGTTCCTGTGTTTATGACTTGCTCCATGTCCCTTGGATTGTCAGGTCTGAGACATGACCTACCCATCCCTGAAGGGAGGCATCTGTTGTCAGAACCATAGTATACGGTTGCTTTTACTTGCTTCTGGAATGGGATTCCCCTTCAAGTGGTCCACACTTTTCAACCACTATAGTGATTGTACTAGTGCATCCTTTACTGGTTATCACTGTATACAAGCTATCTCAGCAGCTGAGACCAGTACCTTTTAGGTAATACTCAAGAGCCCTCATTTGCTGCATCAACCATTGGATTACTGAAGTGGTTGTTAGCATGTTGCCTAGCAACCTGAGAAAATCTTGTGTAGAACTTTTTGTTCCTATCTGGAAACGGTCTGCGGAAGTTATTAGGGTCTGAACCCTTTCCCAAGGTAGGAATACTTTGGCTTGTATTGTGTCCAGTTCTGCCCCTATGAAGTTTATGGCCTGTACTGGCTCCTGTACAGAAGTACTCTGAGGAGAGATTGATGGTCTCATTCTCCAGGAACCCGCCTCACAGTTCCCTCCCCAAAGTCCTCATAAACCCTTCAGCGGGAGGTACAGGCACCCAGAACCCGACCTCTTGGAACTTCATTTGGACCAGACATGGGAAAAAAAATGAGGCCTCATCATGACGTTCCATAAGCAGTTTCAGCCATTTGGTCCTAGAACCTTCATCCCTTCAAAGGGGAGTTTAAAGCTGCCACCTCTACAGTCATGCATTCTGCGAAAATCAGCTAAAAGGTGTTTCTTCCAAGATCTCAAATAAAATAAAACTCGGCTGGATTTCAACTTGTGACGCCGGCGACCCGGGTTTGGGAACGGACCTGGATTGTCGGAGGGCCAGCCGGTGGGAGAATGATTGAGTGTCCTCAGACAGCTCTCCTTCTCTGGGAGAAGGGGGAGGGTGTATGTTCGGTGTCTAGTGATATCCAGCGGAGGCTGGGATGCCGCAAGCACACTGATGCCCGGACATTTCAGAGGCAGGGTGGACACTAGTAGTCACTGCACGTCCCCGCTTACAGGAGAAAGAAAATCTGGGCCAGGCTCATCTTCATGACGCCCTGCTCCCAGGCCTCTCATCGCCTCAGATGCTGGCCTCCCCTGACCAGTTACCAGAATTGAGGCATTAAGGGCTAGCGCCACAACCCCGCCCTCTGGGGGGCAAGCCAGGGGTGACTGGAGCAAGAAGCGCAGGCTATGATCAGGGGTGGAGATCCCGGGGATCTGTGACCAGGGCAGGCACTCTGATGGCCAGGTACCACCAAAAAGTAGTAAAATAAATAAATAAAACTCTTGGGGATGAAGTGATACCAAAGGGCACTGCCTTGTACGAGAATTCATGTATCCACACACTGAACCTCAGATATTTCCTGTGAGACTCCTTTGCTGGAATATGGAGGCCAGTACCCCTCAGGTCCAGTGAGCAGAGTCGGGCTCTTTTTTTGTAGCTTCTTTTTGCTAGCTCCGGTGGACCAGGGCATCTCTCAGAAACACCCTCTCAGCCAAGCCTCTACTTCCACCTGAGACCACCACTCCTCTGGGAGCGAGCTTGCTGAGCACCCCTTCCAAGGACCTTCCAGCCCCCCGGATCATCCCCTGGGGAGAGGGCCCGCCCCACCTACCTGGCGGCCTTTCTGCAATTAGAGGGTCAGTCCTGGTCAGGAGGCTTAGGAAAGCCGGTAGAGGAATGGTCTGGCGTTGGGGGATGTGGGCTAGGCTCGTGAAGCCTTAGTCGCCTCCCTGGTCCTCCAAGGTATTTTCGATTATGGCTTCCCCTTGAAACGCGGACATGCAATGACATCTGGGCAGGGATGTGCCGACATCCGCCACTGCTCCACCCCTTAGTTACAGCACCGCCTCCTTGCAAGGCCCCTGATCTCCATCAGGGATCAATAAGGAGCAGTGCAAGTCCCGCATCCCACCCTGGGAAGGGAGAGCAGTCCTCCGGATGCTCAATCCCTTTCCTCCCCTGCCGACTGGATCACTATCTGCGAGGTACCTATTCTGAATGTTTCTCTTTATATGCCTATTTAGACATCTCAGGCCAAGAATAGGCAGCCATAGGTCGGACGGTGAAGTGTCCAAAAATCCACCCACTACCAAGGCATTACCATAGGTATGTATGGTGGAACAGTCATCTAGGGCATTAGCCACCTTAAGTGAAGGCTACCAATGTGCCAGAGCCACAACTTCAAGAATGATACAGGCTTCTGCTCCCAAGGCAAAGATATCAGGCTCAAGTGCCAAAATGGCTGTGGCCATACTGGCCTATCCCTCTTGATTAAATGATTAAAATGATTAAAATGATCTGAGCTGTCACTTCCACCGACTCTGCTATTAATACTCCATGTGATGAAGGAAAGGCTGACAGACAATGCCTGTGTCTGGAGGGGAGTAACACACACCTGTACAAACTGTAAACTCACAATCAGGGTTATCCTGTGCAGCAGGAAGGAACAGGATGCCCCTTATTCCCTGGAGGCATCTGTAAGAGCCACATTGCCTGATAAGAAGAGACTTACTGACAGTCTCTTCAGAGGTTACTGCTACCCATTCCCAGCACTAGTCGAGTATCCTGTGCTGAGGCTGCAGGCTACAAGGTTAAAAGACCTAAATAAATGATGGTGGTCCCCTGCCAATAGAAACCTCAGGTATGTGGGGCAACAGGGGGCATAACCCAGGTGCAACAACCTATGAGGGTTCCGAATCTATATATGAGAGCAGACAACCTAGGGTTCCAAATCTATACATGAAAGCAGACAACTTACCTTGGTATGGGTATGATCAGCCTTCTATCCATAACAGGGAAGGGGGACTCTCCAGATATCATTTGTGTGATCTCTAGTACTAAAAGCAGAGGGTACAGCACTGAGGTCCACCAGGGACCCTGAATTCCTCAGCTAGTTGAGGGTCGAGGAAGTATCTGGACTAAAGGCGTATGCCCCATGACTGGGAACAACAGGATGCATGGCTTATGTGTGCCTCAGGTTTCTATGGCTCTCATCACAGCAAGGGTCTGTGCCCCCTGGATAGATAGTAAAGGTGACCCATTTGGAGGAAATGTCTATGGCTCCAGATCATAGAAACACAGAAAAGTGACAGCAGAAGGAGACCAAAGGTCCATCAAGTCTGTCCTGGGTTTCCCCAAGACCTGCTGTGGGTCCTGGGATCTAGCCCTCCTTTTTACCCTTACCTAGCCCCCCCAGTTCCCCTTGTAGTCCTTGCTCCATCCCACTCCCTTCTGAAAGCTGTTATGGTCCATGCATTCACCACTTCCTCCAGCAAGCCGTTCCGAGGCTCCACCACCCTTTCTGTGAAAAATGCCTTCTCAAATCTCTCTCCTGAAGTTCCCGCCCTTTAGTTTCCAGTCGTGCCCCATGGTGGTTGAGCTAATGACCCTCTGGAATAGTTCCGTGTGCAGCACCTTGTTCATGCCTCTCAAGAATCTGTAGTTCTCGATCATATCCCCTCTCTCACTCCTAGTCTCCAGCGAGAACAAGTTAAGTTCTCAGTCGCTCATAGAAACATGGAAATTATTGACAGATGAGGACCGCTAGGCCCATCTTGTCTGCCCAGATACAATACCTGTACCAGCGGCCGCCGACCCTACTTGGTCATCGGCTTTAGCCTCTCCTTCCCACTGCTAGGGCTCCCTTATGCCTATCCCATGCATGTTTGAAACCCCCACTGTGCACGCTCTGACCACCTCATGGGGTAGGCTATTCCATGCATCCACTACCCTTTCAGTGAAGAATTCTCTCACATTCCCCCCTTATTCTGCCCCCCTCTGCTCCTCATATGAGAGGTCATGGAGGCCATGTATCATCTTGGCTGCCTTTCTCTGCACAGTCTCCAGCCTATCCCTGTCCTTCTTATGGTCTGGATTCCAAATTAGGATGCAGCACTCCAAGTGGGATCTTACTAGGGACCTGTAGAGAGGGAGGATTACCTCCCCGCTCGTGCTGTCAAAACACCTCTCAATCCACTGCAGCATCTTGTTTGCTTTGCCATAAGCTTTGTTACATTGGCTCGCTTGTTTGAGGGTGTCGCATATGATGACCACTCGATCCCTTTCTTCCTGAGAGATGCAGAGTTTCTCCCCGTTGAGCCAGTATTCTGTCCTGGGATTATCCTTGCCCAGATGTAGCACTTCGCACTTTTTTGCATTGAACTTCATTTGCCAGATGTTAAACCATCTTTCTAGCCTTTGTAGGTCTTTGTGAAGTTCCCCAATTGCCTCCGCACTATTGACCCTTCCTCCCAGTTTAGTATCATCTGCGAAGAATACAAGCTTGCCTTGAATGTCCACACCTATGTCTCAGATAAACACATTAAACAGCACCGGGCCAAAGACTGACCCCTGTGGCACTCCACTAGTGACTACCTTAGCTAGACCTTACCCCGTTGATGACTACCCTCAGGCTTCTGTCCTTAAGTCAATTTCCCACCAAACTGACAAAGTGCTCAGCAATGCCTAGGTCTTCTTTTTTTTTTTTTAACAAGCGTGTATATGGTACTGAATCGAAAGCCTTGCTGAAACCAAAGTAGAGGAGATCCAACAGATGCCCCTTGTCCACTTCCCTAGTTATCCAGTCAAAAAATGTAATTAGGTTTGTCTAGCATTACCTGCCAGCCCAAAACCATGTTGTCTGTTACCCTGGATATTGTTTGTCTTGATAGTCCACTATCTCCTACTTAACTAGTGGTTCCATTGACTTCCCCTTGATAGATGTGAGGCTGACTGGCCTGTAGTTGCCAGCCTCTTCTCAACTTCTTCCTTTGTGGAGAGGTACCACTTCTGCTCTCCTCCAATCCCCTGGTACCACACCTGTCAATAGTGAGCAGTTAAACAGACGAGTCAATGGGTCCACTAATTCTTCAGCTAGTTCCTTTAGCACCATTGGGTGAAGTCCATCAGGCCCTGGTGCTTTGTCGGTCTTTAATTGCTATAATGCCTCTATAACCCTGTCTGTGGTGATTTTTGGAGACTTCATCCCTGTGATTCCTTTATCAGATGCTCTAATGCTACTTTAAGGCAGTGGTCCATCATGTTCCATTGCAAACACTGCGTAAAAGAAATTGTTGAAGATAGTGGCTTTTTGCCTGTTGTCCTCAAGACTTAGCCCCGAGGAATTTAACTATCCCACCTTCTTCCTTTTCTCCCAGATGTAGTAGTAAAACTGTTTGCCTGTTTGGATATCTGCAGCAATCCGGAGTTCGGATGATGCCTTAGCTAGCCTTACAACCTTTGTGGTCTCCTTGCATTTATGATTGTAGACTTCCCTGGTATTGTCGTCCTGGTTCCTTTTATACCTGCAGTACGCCTCTAAAATGATCTACTGCAATAGTATCCAGTTGCCCCAAGTGATACTCTCCCCTAATTTACCTGAAGAGTGATATGACTCCCTACAACTGTCTCTAATTCTGAGAATGGAAAGGGATTAGGCTGAGCCTGCAGGGATCACAGCCCTGGCACTACCATCTGTGGGTATTATTGCATGAGTGCTCGGGACTGGCAAGAAACTCAAATCCCTGCTCTTGATTTGGTGTTCATAGGCCTGGCCTGCTGGTTTGGTTGTGGGCAAGCAACAATGTCCCTTGTCTTTACCTCTCCTTGGGTTATGTGACAGGGATTTGACCAACTTTAGTTTCACTCCCGAAGACTGAAGGCTTTTTAAAGCTTCTTCGACATGGTAGCCAAACAATTTTTGGCCTCTGAAAGAGACACTGAGCACTATATGCTGCACATATCTTGCAAAACCTGTGACCCCGAGCCACAAATAGCATCTCAGGCAAATTCTAGAGGCCGCAGCCCTGGCACAGGCATCCACGGGATCATAGGTTGAGCGGAGTAAGTTTGTCACTTCCGGCCCTGCCTCAAGAGACTGCAGTAAGTCCTGCTTTGCAGTACCCTCAGGTAACACCCGTGCAGCAACCTAAGCCTCCCTCCATAATGTATTTCAACATTTCCTCATGTGAGCCTGGTAGTTTGTAATATGCAGGCCCAGGGAGGTCAAGGCATAGGTGCACTTCCCCAAAGCATCCAGTCTTCTGTATTCCTTAGCAGGAGGAAGGGAACTTAAGTGGCTAGATGCCCTAGATCTATGGTGGACAGCTGTAAGCATCACCAAATCAATCTAAGGCTGATGGACATAAGGTTTATTGGATGGGGCAGGGAACATTTTGTCAGCCTTTCTCAAAGCCGCTGGTAATGTGTTAGGCCTATACCAGGTGGCATATGTGGTGTCCTACAATACTGGGTACAGTGGAGGGATGAGTGTCAATGGAGTCTCCGTAATTCCATAAAGTCTGTAGAAGACATTTTATTCAAGTCTTGGTCTTGGCTCCTCCAGGCTAAACTCCATGGCAATCCGCATGTCCACCATCATGTGTAGGAATGAGGGATCCTCTGGTGGCGATCTGGATGTATAGGCCAGGTCCCAAACTTGGTGTCTGGCCGATGGGGGGCAGAAGCCAAAGTGTCGACAACTCCCGTCCTAGAAGTGACGCAGTGACCCGGCTCTCAGTAGGAAGGCTTTATCCTTGTGCTTTTGGTGTTTCTTATGCTTGCGGCTCCCCAAAGATGCCTTTTCCTTGGTCGACAATGTTCAGGGTTCAGCCGACGGAGTGGGCAACACAGCTCTCTCCTGCAGCTGCTTTTCCATAGCAGCTACCATTTTCTTGGTAAGAAAGGACTCAAGAGCTCCATGTCTGCATAGCCTGCTAGTTGAGTTGAACCCTCGGCAAATCTCTCAAGCCTTAACGCTGTGAGTGAGGCCAAGGCAGCAGACACAGGTCATGTGCATCGTCCTTAGATTTTCTCACCACAATCGCAGTAGCGAAACAGCTTAGATGTTCTGGCGGCATGGGGTGATCTTATAATCCTAAAAATAAGTGATTTAGTTAAACTTAAAGAAAAAAGTGACTTGCAAACATCTGTGTTTCCACTGGTGGGTCCAACAAGTTTAATTGAGGACAGGAAAAGAACTGAGAGGGGGCCAATTCATGCTTTATATAGATACCAGACACATGATGTCATCGTGGGCGGCCCCTGGCTGACTGCTGGCAAAACTTTCCATTTGATCCTAGCGCTAACGTGGTACAAGTTCCAAACGTGTGACCTGATGAGAGAGATCCTCAAAAAAGATCTGATCCTGACTGGGTGCCTCTTTTCAACATTCTTACCAACTGCCATTCCAGGAGATGGTAGCTCCAGAATACTGTCACTCATTTTCTTAAAACTGCCATGTATATGGACACTAACCTTCTTAGTAAACCCCAACACGCTGAGGAATGCAGACTGACCTTCTCCCTCTCACTGAGGTAGATTAAGAGATAAAAACTGTCTAAAGCTGGGGCGCAATATCCTCATCCCTGTGACACCAGGGATAACAGAATCCTCTTCTGGGAGATGCAGAGTATGGTACTTTTTCAGCCTGTTCCTTCATGGTCTGAAAATTTCCCACATCTGTTTGGCATAGTAAGCTGAACTGGAGCCACAAGGGGTTTCTGGTTCTCTTTTTGTGGCTTAGTGCGTTTTTTTTCCCCCCTGAGCTTCTTTGGACTTGTAGTCAATGCTCCACTCTTTCGAATTACACAGGGCAGGCTGCAGGAGACTGGTCTTGTTTTCTGTGTCTTAGGACAAAACACTCTGCACAGCTCACAGTTCTGCCAATCGTGTGCTGCGTCTAAACACACTATATATGCCTATCTGCACTAGGAAAATTGGTGCCACACTGTGTGCATGTTTTAAAACCAATGGGTCCAGTTCCCATTTTAGGCTTTCCCAACTCAGACATAAAAACTGGAAGGGCACCACTAAAATTTGTCCAACTTCAGTCCCTGAAAGCCAGTTTACATGTCAACCACCGCCTTTGTGAGCAGACTGCTAAATTTCACCAAAACAGCAAAACTGAGAAACACACTGCAGGTATTTAGGATACTGCTGTAAACAGTCAAAGTAGCACCAAACAAAACACAGCGTAAACCAATTGTATAAGCCAGTGCAGTTTATTGGCGAGAATGTGTAATTGCTCCTAGCACCTTGGGGCACCCCAAGGCACTAGGAGTACCTGCACATTCATGCCAATAAACTGCATTTGTTTGTACCATAAGCTTGCACTGTATTTTGTTTGGTAAATTTCATTCTAAGTGATAAAACTGACTGTTGAACAGATTCAGGCAGAAGTGCTGAAACAGTCATCATGAGCCAGCACACGTTCCACAAATTGCCTCAAAATAAAATAATGTACGTCAAATTAGTGAACAAAGCAACTTAAAATTTATATAGGATAGCAGAACTGGGAACCAGGGTCGGTCCGTCGGCGCAGCAGTGGAGTCACTGCTTGTGGAGCCAACGACCAGAGATCCGGAACTGGGGAGTGAGATGGATTGAGTGGCAACTGCGCACACCCATCTCCGAGGGGAGGAGAGCCATGCCTCCCGGTGTAGCGTAACTGGGTGACCAAGGGGGCAGCTTACCCGGGGCCCTAAGTTGCGGCTGGGAGGCGTGCGGATGCTAGGCTGGGCTCCACCGTTGCATCACTGCACACCATGCCTCCCGATCACGAAACAGTAAAAAAATGTGCACAGCCCGGACCGGTCTCCGCGACGCCACTGCCCAAGGCTTGCCAGACGAGTTGGATGAGTTGGGGGCATAGTCGGCTGTCCCTTGCCCAGAGGGCAAACCATGGCTCCGTGGGGGCGAGGCGGCAGCAGTGCGCTAGAGGACCAGCTGCTAACCACAGGGGGCTTGAGCAGCAAATAAAAAAAGGTTTGGGAACCAGGAGGCTTTAAACAGAGAATCGCAAACACTCCAACAAATCATTGTGAATGGAGCTGTTTGCAACCTACTCTTCAGTTCCCTGGAACCAGGAGGGAATCAAGAAAAAGTGTTTTTTGTTTAAAATCCCTACACACAGAATCGAAGAAAGAAAAACTATGATAATTACAGAAATATTAACTAAAATGAAGTAGACCTTTGCATTTAGCTATCAAAATACTAGGAGCACCGTCCAGAGCAACTACTCGCTTCAGCAGAAACTTGAAATTCCACAGCACCATTCCACAAGTGGAGATGATGCAAGAGTTAGACTAGCTATTCTGACTAGTTTAGTGAGAAACATGGGCTCCACAAAGCCTGCCGCACCACCCAACACCCACAGGGTCTCGGGAGGGGTCGGCTTTAAAGGCCAGGAATTGAAAGCTGGGTGCCACAGCTGTGGCACAGAGTTGGATGGTCGCAAGAGCAGAGGAAACAGTGGCCAGAATGGAAAAAACATTTTTTAATCCTGTGTTGTCAGCCTCATCTCCTACTATCCCAGGATTTACCCTATCCTCTTGCTGACCACCACTGGTGGGTGGGTGCCACTGGCTGCAGTGTGGAGCCTGCAAGGTCACCATCATCATCATCTGCTGGTCCACGTGTTTTCCCTCCTCGTTTTCGCCCTGGCTCCCAGAGGTTAGCATGCATGCACTGACACAGACATGCCATCTGAAAATGTCGCACACACTCTGCATCTGAGCCCTGCTCTCCAGTGGCAGTTGATGCTACTGACACCTTAAGTCAGTATTTCCCCAAATTCTATTTTTGCTTCCAAAGACCTTGGGGGATATACCCCTTCAAGCCCTTTTGGTCTCCCCATACCCCTAAACCGCACCAACCCATGATCTCCCATCGGACAATCCGGGAGACCAGAAGTAACATCTCAGTGGGTCTCTCCTCCAAGGAAGAGAGGAGAGACCATGCTAGTCTGGGGCTAAACTTGACAGAGATAGGTAGGAGTGGGTCCAAGAAGGGTCCGGTGTCATGCTGCATGATCTGGGGAGATTTTCAGCTTTGATTCTCCCAGTGGAGTGGACCGACAATGACGTCTACGCAATGTCAGACGTGCTCTCACACCCAACATGCTGACGTATGCCAGCCACCAATCCCACTGCAGCTACGGTCTCTCCGCACAATGGCCCCCAGCCATCACTAGGGGGTCAGACTATAGCTGGAACATTATACAGGAGAGATGCCTGTATGCTCCATTCTAACCCCTACCCCGCCGATCTGGGCTTGTTTCCAAATCCAAGTCATTGGAGCTGCAAGCAGTAGTGCTACTGCTGTGCTGGTGGACCAGCTTGACACCTAGATTTTTCTAGTGTCAGTAATGCAGACACACACACACACACACACACACACACACACACACACACACACACACACAGATGGGGAGGACAGCAGTCTAGGCATGCTCAATTCTTCTTTCCCCAGAAGCCTCCCCCAACCCACCCCAAATCCAGATTAAAAAAAAAAAAAAACAGCAAATTTGCATAAATGTCCCTGTTAATCCAGCTAGCGCCTCACCTGTTTTGGTTTTCTTCTTTTCTCTTTCAGCTTTTAGCTCTTCCATGGCCTGAGACTTCTTATCCAATTTCTCATCTCGTTTCGACCGCCTCTCTTTACTGTGAGATGTTACCTGAAAGGCAATAGAAAAGGCTCAGTACCGAGGCATGATAAATGCTATAGTGACAAGGGCAACTTCCACTAACACTACTCTGGAGGTGTTGCAGGGTCTAGGATGTCCCTGGAAACCTTTGACAATAGAGCTCAGTATATTAAAAGCATAGTTATCAGGACCACCAAACTGCCCAGTGGGTACATGCTCCAATGCTGGCAACTAGAGTTCTGAAGTGGACTTGGGAGCCAGCCAGCCGGCAGCCTGCCACCTCAGGGGCAGGTGTCACTGGGGAGGCAACTGCTGTGTGGCAGCACTCCCAGCCAATAGTAAAGGACACCAATGCTCTGCTATACTAGTGATCCCTTCAGTGGGCCAGAAAGCTTTCTTATCTGCAAGGGTACACTATATGCATTCGAGATCTGCAAGAGCACTGCCTGGTGTTCAAGGCAGGGTGATGAGCCAGGAAGGGAGAACACCAAGAAATACCAAATGCACAATGGCTGCCATTTAATGGTAGCATTGGTACCCTCAGACCCTGCACCATGTACAGTAAATCCCCACTGGCATGACAGTGGAGGGAGTGGAGGTTGGTGGTACCGTAGAAATTGCCTGAAGCCAAAAAACTGCTGCAGGAAAAAAAACGAACCTTACTATCAGACAGAAAGAGCTGCTACCGCTCCTGGGTAAACTTTGGAAAACATAAGAGAAATTCCTTCATACCTACCATGATTTCCTTTTCTGTTAGCTACAACATTGTCAATGGGGAATTAATAAATACGAGTAATGTGCTCTACCACTGGGGTAGTGGTACAGCCCCAAAAAGGATGTCACTCGGCACACAAGCCTGGGGACATGAAGATTCCACGTGCAGACGTCAGTTCACAACTGGCCACGCAGTGCTTATAAATATCCACGTAACCACCAACCTCGATGTCCCCAAAGAAATAAACTAAATTAACCCTACGCAGCCAAAACTCTCATATTCCTACTTGCTTGAAATTATGATGAAAACAAAGAAAGGAGACATGCCTCATTTGTGGAGAGGTCTAATGGATGCCATTTAGGGATTCTCTAATCATGCCACCTGAGCATCTGCCCGCTGATCAAACCTGACCTCACTGACTCATCACTAACAGTACTTGTAACATGTAAATGCTTGAAACATAAAAAAAGGTAACATTTGAATATAACTAAAACAAGTAAGTACTAACTGGAATGGCGAAACTCCAAACAAACCTTAGAAGACACAACCTGTTAACCTTTTGACCTGTCAAGTTCAATATAATATTGCATAGTAATGCTCAGCTGAGGATTCCCAAGAGAAGACTTCAACTGCAGAAAAACTACCTTGACTGTAATCAAAATTCTGTAGTTATATTGGACAATATTCTCCTACAGAAGCCAACAGCCTCTGGGAGAGGCTCCAACGCCGAAGTATGAAGGAATTTCTCCTTTCTGTACCACTCCACGTTGTCAACGGGGTCTCAATACATATGGTTCTAAAAAGCAGCACCCATTTAAAGTTGGATGAGGAGAATACTGTCCTATATATAACCCATAACAGTAACCTACAAGACTCATCTGCTAACCATTGCCTGTAAAAACAAACAAAAAAAAAAAGTGCAACCACAGGCTACATCATCGGGGCTCTGGACATCCAATCTGTGGTGCTTTGTGAATACATAACTGGAAGACCACGTGGCCACTTTGTAGAGTGCCTGCACCATAACCACTCCTTTTTCCACCCAAGAAGTGGTGAGGGCCCTGGGAAAATAAGCTTCTGATTAGAGCGGGAGCCTTCTGTTCAGCTACAAAAGCTTTAGCAATACAATCACTCACCCACCTGGTTAAGGTGGCTTTAGAAGCCTTGTGGCCCTTTCTGCTAGTCTGAACATAATGAACACATTCTCAGACTGTCTAAACTCCTCTGTTCTTATCATGCATATTTTAACTGCCCTGTGCAAGTCCAGCTTAAGAAGTTGTCTCTCTCTTGAATTTGTCGTCTTCCAGCAGAACAGCAGAAGGCAAACCTCCTGGTTTATTGAAAGGTTATGATATATTACCTTGGGCACAAAAGACAGACTGCCCTCATCATCACCTTGTCCTTACGCACTCTAAGGTTCCCACTGTGAGAGAGCCTGAAGTTCAACAAGCTTGCTTGCAGAGGAGATTACAATCAAGAAAGACAACTAAAAGTCAAGCAGCACAGACAAGAGGGTTGAAAAATGCCCTACACAAGGCATTTAACATCAAGTTCAAATCCTATGATGGAATCGGTGACCTTAAGTACGGATAGCTACTGCTAACCACCCTGAGGAATATAATATCCATGCTGGTTCCCAGAATAAACCCAGGGACGAACACCGCTCCAAGCTTTGGCACCTGCTCTGGATGGTCTGATATCTCTGTCCCAGACTGAGAAAAATGTTGCACACACTTTCATAGGCTGCTGACATGGAAACCTTCTGGAAGTCATTAGCGTAGTTACCCTTTTTTATGAGAAACCTTACTTTTGGAGTCAGGTTCCCGAGATCAGAAAATCACAGCTCTCTTGGCCACTCTGGGGCTATCTGGAGGAAGCTTCCTCTTGACTGCCTGATATTTGGCAGTACCTTGGCAACAGTGGAAGTGGAGGAAACAAGGACACTCTGTGAAATACCCATCGCTGCAACCAAGTGTCCACTGCATCTGCCTGAGCACCAATAACTGAAGAAACTCGGCAACTAAGCATTTTCCTCGATGCAAGACATCAATCTGGGGGATGCTGAATCTTCTGCACAGGGGTCTGAACACTTGGTTCCATTTCCTTGGATTTACTCTTCAACGACAGTCGACTTACACTTTCAGTCCCCTTAACAGGGAGAATGAAGAGACTACCGGCAGGCTAGTCTCTGCCTACTGCAGCACCTTGGTCCCTTCCATGAGCGTGCCTATGTTTCTTGAGCCCCCGACTGTAAATGTATGCTAAGGTAACAGTGTTGTCTTAGATTATTCTGATGGCCAAGAGCACACCCAGTTCAGAGAATGCAGCAGAGGGAAATACACTGCTCTTATTGCCAACACATTTATCTGATGCTCCTCTCCTGTGGGCTCCATACCCTCTGGACTGGAAATGGAACCAGGACTGCTACCAAGCCCAACAAGCTGGCATAGGTCATGAGAATCAATCTGCAGGGGTTCTCCCATTAGGAAGTGATTTCAGCACTGCTGTGACAGCTTAACAAACAGCTTGGCAGTACACCGACGCTGGAAACCATACTGCCAGCATCCTGTTCTGGAGATGCCAATTGTTAGAAAATCCTGGTTTTGAATAGCAAATCCTAGGACTTTCAAGTGATCCTCCACAAACGAGGCTGCCATATGCACTAAAGGAACAAGATGACATATGGGCCAGTCCTCAGATACCTCACCCAATCAAATATGGCCCATCCAACTAAAACCAAAGCAAAGGCCAGTTGTAATTCCTGGAAAGAACAGCATTTCCCTCCCATATCTTAGACAACTGCTTTTTTCTTATCTAAATCTTCCCATTCGCTTTTAACTATTTCTGCAAAGTTTTCAAACCCAGGAAAGCATTTAGAAGCATACCCTGAAGTTGACAAACTACAGAAACATTCAGTAGTACAAATACTATTTTTTTGACAGCTTCAAAATCCTGTAAGTCTTTTCAACCAGAAACAAAGTATACTGACAAACAATGATGGGAACAGAGGAATCTTAAGATTCCTCTACCTATTCTCATTCATTTTCACCTTCAGAATCTGGGGATTCGTAGGATACTCTGTGCCTTGGGAGCCTCCCAAACTGTATGTGTCTGGACTAATCAGTGGATGACATCAAGTTAGGGAGAACCATCTTTCTCACCCAAGTTCTATGAAGGATGTCAATACATCTAGCTCCAGGAGGGAGGAGTCTCTTCTGATTCAGGTGTTTTCTCTAGGAATCCCTTCTTAGTCCCAGATCACATGTCTTCCCTGTAGAAGAGTGCAGAGAGATAGTAGACGATTTGTACAGTAACTTTCCTGCCACCGCCGAAAGAAGCCAGACGTACCTTCCCCTGGGCAACAAACAGTCTGGGGACCAGGAGCTGTAAAACCTGCATATGCCTTGATGGTGTATAATGGACAGAACAAATAATACGGACACTGTCTCATGCTTCTGTGACGCACTCCACATCTCTTCCTGAATGAAGAGCGCTTGAAGAATGTCGTGGTGTAACTGTCTTAATCCGTAAATAAAATAATGCTAGCATCAGCTAAAGCAACTTGTGTCATTTTGCGCAAATGTGCCATTTTTTTGCACAATTCTGCATTAACTACTCTACATGCAGCACTTTTGTGCACTCTGCATCAACTGTCACCTTCTGTGGCCTGCCCACCGGGGTAGCAGTAGGGCCACCGCTTGCGGCACTGACAACCGGAGGTCAGGAACAACCTCCGGAGTCGGAGTCGACCGTCCAAGAACTGCTCTCCTCCGGGAGGGAGGATCAGTGGTCAGTGTTGGCTTGCCACCAGCGGGGCCTGGGTATACCGACACCACAATTTGGGGCGCAGTAGGCAGATGCCCGGCGGGCTGCACGCAGGAGCATATGCAACACACAGGTGTCCCTGCACGCCAACTCCTCTGTGCCAGGGGAGAAAAAGGGAGAAAAGGCTGCCAGCCGGTAGGATGAAACCAGTCCCTCACAGGCTCTGCACCTGGTCAGCTGGGCACCTCCAGACAACTGGATCGTGTCTAGGTGGGGCTGCAGGGGGCCTGCCGACCCCATCAGTGGGGAGTGGGCCAAGCCACAATGTAAAGATCCGGGAGAAGTCCATTGGGCATGGGGTGTGAGGTGGGGACTGATGGATGGGGGCAGTCAGCAAGGGGCTTAAAGAAATTAAAACAAAATGAAAAAAATCGTCACTTTCTCAAGCACATGTCAACATTCACACTTTGCATCAAATTGTGAAAATGTTACCGCAATTGTGACAATTTTTGCGCACAGTGCACCAAACTACACAAAAATCACTGAAAATTCTGCCGATGTACTGAAAATGATGCAATTCGTGTCAAACATGATGACAGACAAAATTTAAAAACGTCTAATGTAGTTTCAAACACTATAAAGGGTTATCCGCCTGTGAATAAAAAAAACACCAAAAACAATAAGGCTGAGGAGAATTCTTCTGAAACCCACCTACACTTAAAATCTGACCAGACAATGCTGAGAGGGAGGTAACAGCAGCATGTCCCTGGCCTGCTTTTGCCACACTGATAAACTTGTAAATCGGCACTTTTTTAGCAGTGTTCCACGTTCTAAACAAGTGCCTTTAGGTTTTCATTTCTGCAGATTCCCTGAGCGGTTTGAAGCCTCTCATATCAAACAGCAGCAAGTTCCCTTAGTTTGGTCTGGGTCCAACACAGAGCTCTGCATTAACCTGGCTCCTACATGGCACCTATTTTGAGTCTCGCATCACGTTTCTTTTTTTCAATCTACACTTTCTACTCCTATGGGCCGACCTCCCCCAATCTGGACTGGTCCCCCTAGCCCCATCACAAGACCTCTCTGGGTCTTAACTTTACTTCAGGCGTCCTCTGCCATAGGACCTGTGTCAGTCAATAAATTACCATCTGATTTTCGCTTTGGTGTGCACTGCTTCTGAGACCTGCCTAGTAAGAGGTGCTCAGTTGTCAGCGCAGGGCCTACAAGGACCGGGCAATCATCCAGCTGCAATCATAGGTTTTTTCCCTCCATTTTTGTCTGGTGGGGCCGCACAAGTGCAATGATGCAATGTGTATCCTCTGCACAGAGACATGCTCATCTGAGCCCAGGGTAGCTTCCCATAAGGTCCTGCTGCACTCCCACCCAGATTTCTCCAGGTGGTAGCTAACCAGGGGGACATATTAACCCCCCCCCCGGGAGGAGGGCCATCTAAGGGATGCTCAATCCTCCCTCAAGCAACCCCCCAAAAAAATCAGAGTCCACTACAGAACCCATGTCATCAGCACAGAGGGCGGTAGCTCTACAGCCATGTGACTGAGCCAGCCTCGGCATGTTTCTATGAACATATGAACATATGAAATTTGCCAGCAGATAAAGGCCTAGAGGTCTATCAAGTCTGCTCGAATGTGCAGCTAGTACCCCTTATTCTGCAGCTGCCCCTCCCTTCCACCCTTCCCCTTCATTAACCCTTCCCCTTGTCCTGTCCCATCCTCGTTTGAAGCAGTCCACTGTTCTACTGCATACCACTTCTGCAGGTAACGCATTCCACCCAGCCACCACCCTCTCTGTAAAAAAGTGTCTCCTCATCTCCCTCCTGAACCTTCCTCGCTCCAGTCTCATATCATGGCCCCTGGTGGCCCTCCCCTCCCTTACTTTGAACAGCCCTCTTCTGATGGTAAACTGCAAAGCATCACACCATGATATTTAGTTTTATTACAGTGGGCATGGCAAAAGAGCAGGAACTTTAAAACTGCAAATCTCAGTTCAGAAATGAGACAAAACTAAGAAAAATAGACATTTTAATATTTGCACCAGAAAACACAGGTTTCTCACCTTTAACAGTAGTTCTAGGATTGGTATATGATGTTCATCCACACTTTCCAGCAGTTGCCTTTCCCTTTAAGACTTGCCAGAAACATCTTCAAGCTGGTTCCTCACACCCACCTGGGTGGTAACTCCCTTGGCTACGCCCCATGGCACCACAGCTTGCTCACTGGAAGCAGTGCGTGTGCGTCGAAGCTGGGGAGGTCGGGTGGGTCCATGTGGATGATCATATACCACTCCTAAAACTACTGTTACAGGTGAGTAACCTGTGATTCTAGGGATGTGGATATGATGTTCTAGCCACAATTTCTGGCAGATTCCTAGCAGTTCTCCGGGAGGAGGGAGGCAAGGCACGCACCCCCTACTTGGGGAACGGAGACTGGAGAACTGAGGATCCAAAACAAGCATCCCAGTGTGACTCGAGGTCAATGTGGTAATGGGAAATGAAGGTGTGTGCAGACTTCCAGGTAGCAGCCCTGCAGATGTCCTGGATAGGAACGCCCCAGAAGCAGCCACCGTCGCAGCCGTATGGCAGGTAGAATGAGCCCTTAGCCCTCCGGGAGGCTCCCTACCCACCAACTTATAGCAGAGATCAATGCAGGATGTGAACCACCTGCTAATCGTCTGCTTGGCTGCAGGTCTGCCAGGTGCGGCTTCAGCGCAGGTGACAAACAGCTGGCGAGCCACTCTCCGAACTCCAGCCATGCACTCTTTGTAATAAGCGAGCACTTGCCTCAAGTCCAGAGTATGGAGCCTGTGTTCGGCCTCTGAGGTGTGACTGGTGTAGAGAACTGACGAGTCACACCTGGCTCAGGTGAAACTCAGACAACCTTTGGGAGGAACTTCGCACTGGGGCGCAGCACAACCTTGTCCCTGTGGAAGACCAGGTAAGGAGACTCCACCGAAAGTGCCTGGAGCTTACTGATCCTTCAGGCTGATGTGATAACCACCAGGAAGGAAGTCTTCCACGACAGGCAAGACATCTCACACCTATGCATCGGTTCGAATGGCTTGCCCATGTACTTTGCCAAAAACATCAACAAGTCCCACGGTGGTGGTGGTAGTTCACACAATGAAAGGGGAAATGTGGTCAAGGCCTCTGAAAAAGCGTCAGACCACCTTTTCCTGTGCCACAACTGCTGACCGGTCCGTGCCCAGTAAGCAGAGATGGCTGCCAGGTGCACCTTAAAGGTCGTCGACTGAAGTTCCCCTTGGGAGAGAGAACACAGATAGTCCAAAATGCTAGACACTGGACAGAACGAAGGGTCCAACCCCTTGCCCTGACACCAAATAGAGAATCTCTTCCATTTCAAGGCATAACATTTTCTGGTAGATTCCTTTCTAGACGCCTCCATGACAGGGAAGACATTTTCAGAGAGACCCAAAGCCTAAACTCTAGCCACTCAGGAACTGTCAGGTGCAGGGATTGATGGTCTGGGTGGAGAACTTTCCCCTGATTGATTGAGAGCAGGTCCGGGTGTATGGGAAGATGTCTCGGGAGCCTGTTGCCGAGGCTGAGGAGAACGGGGTACCAAAACTGGCGTGGCCAGTCTGGAGCCACCAGGATCACCTGAGCCGTTTCCCTCCTGACCTTGAGTAACACCTTGTGGATCGAGGGACGGTATAGTAGAGGCCTGGGGTCCAAGGCCCGAGAGGCATCCCTGCAGTGTTCCCTGCTGGGGAGATGGGGGGCACAAACAGCCTCAGCTTTGTGTTCACCCTGAGGCAAACAGGGGTGCCCCACTGGGAGAACAGACTGTGAACTACCTCCGGATGGAGGGACCACTTGTAAAACACCTCGCCCACCCGGCTAAGGGCATTCGTCAGTTGATTGGAGGATCCTGCCATATGGATGGCTAGGAGATCCACCTCCAAGCTGTACGACAATCTAAATGCGGAGGGCTTCCTTGCACAGGGGTAGGGAGTGCATTCCACCTTGTTTGTTGAGGTAGTGCATGGTCGTGGTGTTGTCTGTCTGGACTCGGATCACTTGACCCCGAACAAATGGAGCCAAGGCAGTCGGCACAAGCCGAACTGCTTGGAGCTCCAACAGGTTGATGTGGCACTGGCACTCCTGAGAGGTCCAGAGCCCATGGACTCTCTGGTCCCTCAGATGGGCACCCCAGCCCGTGAGAGAGGCATCAGTCATCAGGATGACAGTCGGCTCGGGCGGACAAACCAGATCCCTTCCTGCAGATGCTCTGGGACAAGCCACCACAGGAGGGCATCCGACATCCTCTGGGTCACAGTGACCAGCTGGTCGAAGTGACCTTTGCGCTGAGACCACTGGCTGGCCAGCTCCCACTGCAGGGCGCGTATATGCCAACGGGTCCATCTGACCACACTGGTGCAGGCCATGTAACCCAGAAGGCGCAGGAAGTCCCAGGCAGGGCGCAAGGGCCCAACCAGAAATGATTGGGAAAAGGAGGTGAGAAACTCCACCCTGTCTGCCGGGAGCCGAGCTCTGCCCTGATGAAGCTGATCACCTGCGAGGGCACGAGTTCCAACTTGGCCTCGTTGACCAGGAGGCGAAGGTCCCTGGACCTCTCCAGCTACTGCCTGGAGAGACCAGCTATCAGCCAATCGTCCAGGTAGGGGTACACCCAGACCCCTCAAGTGCCTCAGGTAAGCTGCCACCACTGCTATACATTTGGTGAAGACCTTGGGGGGCCCAAAGGCATGGCTTGGAACTTGTAAATGGCTCCCTCTGCTCGGAAGCGGAGGAACCTTCAGTGGGCCGGATGGATTGGGACATGAAAGAATGCGTCCTGAAGATCCAGAGAGCAAAACCACATAATCCAAGATAGACTGACCATCCTGAAGGTGCGGGACCTGAGAAATTTGTTCAGGTCATGCAGATCCTGAATGGGGCACCAGCCCCTCCCAGCACCAGGAAGTACCTGGAGACAAACCCTGAGTGTTCCAGAGGATCCAGAACTCTGACCACAACCTCCTTGTGGAGGAGCTGGGCTATGCTGTCTCGAAGAGCCGACAGAGTGTCTGCGGATGCCAAGTCCTCCCATGGGGCACGGGCTCGGCTTAGAGGGTACTGCTCGAATTTCAGAGGCAGGCCCTGAGCGACCACTTCCAGAACCCACCTGTCCGTGGTAACAGCGGACCAGGCAGAAAGGAAGTGGCGGAGCTGGCTCCCCCACAGGAGGACCCAGGGGAGCCGTGGTGGGCATGAGGGTGGCAACCCCGATCTCGTCATTGAGCAGGCTTGGAGTTGGAGGATCCGGCTGAGGAGCCACCAGGTCCCTTCCTTCCGGGCTTTAGGACAGAGGCAACGGACTTGACCCGAGCTTGCCAGGACTGAGCCTGCTGGCCAGACTGATGCTGGGCTGGTTTTGCTGCAGGAGTAGAGGACCGAAAGGGCTTGTGCTTCTACTACTTAGAGCCCTTGGAGTCCTTCTAGGTGGATGTCAGAGTCCAGGGTGGCACTGAACTTTTCAATACGCTGGAGGTGACCCTCCACACCGGGTCCAAAGAGGTCAGTGCCTAAGAAAGGTACATTCGCTGGGTGTCTGCTGTGAAAGTCAAAATCTGCATTCAAGCCCTATGGCACATGGCAAGCGCAACCGCCACCGAGCAGGCACAATAATCTCCAATGTTCAGGGCCATCTGAAGTTGCTGTTTGGCCACAACACGACCCTGGTCCTGGACCTGCCTGACTGTAGTCTGGAGGTCTGCAGGAACATGAGGAATCTCCTCATCCAGAGAACCGAGAAGGGCATGGGAGAAGTGTGCCATCACGACGGCCGAGCTCGCCTAGTGGAGGCCGAGCGAGGAGGCAGCATAGACCTGTTTAGCAGAATGGTCCGATTTCTTGGACTCCTTATCCAGCGGGCTATCAACGTCCCCAGAATTGCCCGAGCGCCTACACATGGAGTCAGCCACCAACTCCTCAGCAGAGGGATGCTCCATGAACCTGAAAGGGAACTGGTGGGCACTGCATATTTACAGACCATCCAGGACAAGGGCGCAGGAAAAGAAGCGGGGCGCTGCCAGAGCTCCAGGGCAGGGCCAACGATGGCCTCGGCCACTGGGAAAGCCTCCATCAGAGAGTCCCCTTTACCCAGAATTTCTGTAAGGGGGTAACTAGCCCGTTTTTGAACGGGCTCCAGTTTCATCCCCATGCACTCGAGAGATGAGGCGGAGAATGCCCATGAACGAAATGGGGCCTTCATCCGTCGACAGATCCCCCAGACTCCATATCCAGTGAATGGGAGTGCAGAGAGGACTCCTCAGTCTCAAAGCAGGCGACCACCAGAGTCGCTCTCGACCCACCACAGGTGATCAGGCGTGAGAGTGACCAACACCCGGTGGGGAAACTCCTTAGCTGACCATGACTCCTTGGTTGGAGCCCCGGTTGATGGCTGCTTGGGTGGTGGCTCCACCACGATCGTTGGAGAAGCCAGCTTCAGAGCTGAAGCGTCTGGACTGGCCATCAGAGGAAGGGAGACGGTGCTGACACCGGCCCGGCGGGGCATCAGCATCGGCCTTTCGGGTGACAGCCAGGTGATGGCCGGGGTTGTAGCCGGCATCGACTTTGGCCCGATCAACACTAACTGTTGCCACAAGTCTTAGTAGCATCGATGCAATTTGTGCCAAAGCCTCTCCTCACCCGAGGAGGACAAAGACAAATAGCGGTGTCGCTGCTTCCCATGGTGCTGAGAGCGAGCCCGCTGATGTCGACGGGACCTGTTCGACCCAGAAGAGGAAGATGACCAAGACCTCGACCTTGGCTGTCAGTGGTGCCGACAGGGGGCCGAGGAGGTCCACGGCTCCTCCTGGTCTAGGTCAGTGACCGGAAGGGGCCAGCTCAGCTGACTGGGCCACCCCTTCAGTGGTCACTGGCAGGACCAGAGTCAAGAAAAGAGAGTTGTCGGCATCTTCAGACGACAACCAGTCGACAGGGTTGAAAAAAATCGTCTCAGACAACTGGCCCGACAGGGTTTCTGTGAAGTCAGTGCCCACTTCGACAGTAGTCAAAACCAAAGATTCCTGAGAGCAGGAACACTCCTGGTCCCAGGATCATCGACAATGAGTCTTCCCTTTATCCTTCTTGGACTCTTCCTTACGTGAGCGGGAAATGTGTGATTCGGAAGGGCCCTGCCTCTTGGTCGGGAGGGACTGGCACAGCTCCTTGAAGGAAGCCCAATAAGTGAAGCTCAACTGGAGCAGAACAAAGGCAAAAGGAGAAGAGGATTGAGCGGCGGTCTGGGCCGCCACCTCCTCAAAAGCCTTGAGTTGCTCTAACTGCTTGGTGAACCCTGCAGCCACAGAGACCACCCAATGGGCATCCTTTGATTTGACTGGTGGCTGGCGTTTCTCCGGACGACCCAACTTCAGGTAGGTAGCGCAGTCCTCAAGGACATTCGGCTAGAACGACTAACAAATGTCGGAGGCTTGCGGATCGAGGACGTGGCCCAGACAGTAGATGCACAAGGCGTGGGGGTCTATACTCGACATGTTCTGCCCACATGGGCAACGGCGAAATCCGTGTGAGGATTTATCCTCTATCGCTGTCGCGATCGAAGACAGACTTGAAGACAAAACTCAAATGAGTTTTAATTTAAGTTTTGGAAGTAAATCCGAAGATTTAAGTGCCAGGGTCTACTCAATGCAGGATCAGTAAGGAGGGAACCTGCTTCTTCCAGCGGAAAGGAAGATGTGGCATCATGAGGCAGAGCCGAGGGAGTTACCACCTGGGTGGGTGGGAGGAGACAGCTTGAAGATGTTTCTGGTAAGTCTTAAAAGGGAAAGGCAGCTGCCACAAAGTGTGGATAAGATCATCATATCCACATCCCTAGAATGCATTACTACTAAAAGGGGGAAACTATATGATATTTGCCAAATAAATTTAGTTCAGTTACTGTATTGGTCCTTGTAAGAACAAATCCTGAAGTAAATGGTTTGATACCTTTTACTGGACCAACACTGATGTTACAAAAAGAACAAAGTGCCTAAGCTTTCGGACCAACCAAGTCCTTCTTTGGAAGCTTAAGCTTCCCAGAAAAGTGCTTGGTTGGTCTGAAAGCTTAGGCACTTTGTTCTTTTTGTAACATCAATGCTGGTCCAATAAAAGGTATCAAACAATTTGCTTCTGAGACATTAAAAGGTGGGAGGCTTTAAACCCACCCCTATATTCAAGCATATAGTCAGTATCAATGAACATTCTCCCTAAATATCTATACCTCTTCCAGTGTCTTACAATAAAAATCCATAAGAACCAATTTCAAATATGGCAAAGGATGCTTGTAAAATATATATGGAACAACAGAAGACCTAGACTAAAAAATATAGTACTGCAGGCAAACAAAAAGTATGGAGGCCGGAATGTTCCTAATCTGGGGGACTACTTTTTAGCCACCCAACTAAGATGGGCTCTCCTGTGGTCAGCCAAAGCACACACAGCCCGATGGAAGACAATCGAGGAGGCCCTGACAGATGGGATGCCATTAGGGGCGATAGTAGTGACACCAGGGACCCAGATTAGAGATGGAAATATCTCACTGATGTCAGTAAAAAATACTTTGGGGTCCTTAAGACGTCTGTGGACTAAACAGACTGGATGAAGAGGTTTGGCCCCTGAGGTGGTTCGCTTGGGACCCGGGATTCTCCCCACCCAGACAGGACCTCACTTTTAAGAAGTGGGGCAGACTGGGCCTATATTCCCTGAGTCAGTTCCTGAATAGAAACACTGTCCTGTAATTTACCCATGTTAAAGAAGAATACTCCCCGAGACAGGCAGATTACTTTAGATATTTGCAAATAAGAACCTATATACACAGCTTGCAAACTCTTTATAAACACACCAAATTTTCAGTACGGCTGACGGGTATCAGTTGAAATACTGAATTCAACAAGAGTTAAAGGGCTGGTCTCCACTATCTATGGAGCCTTGAGAGATAGAGGAGGGAACAGGACTACCCAGATTAAGAATAGGTGGGAATGGGAAATGGGGGAATGCCTGGAGGATGGAGAACGGACTTCTGCCCTGGCACTGGCTCTCAGGACCACATCTTCTCCGATGTGGAGGGAGTTCGAGTGGAAGGTAAGAATGAGATTCTTTATTGCACCAGTGGTCCAGTGTAAATGGGACAAGAATTGCTCGGGGGAGTGCTGGCGGGGATGTGGGACAGTTAAAGCAGATTATTTGCATGTATTTTGGTCATGCCTGACCCTTATAAATTACTGGACAGAAATAGAGCAGAAGATAAGACAGGTACTCTCTATACAGTCCATATCGGGTCCCAGGAACTTGATACTGGGAACGAAACCAGATGAAGTTAAGGAAACAGACAAAAGCTATCTGTGGAATATCTTTCTCACAGCATCCCACAAAGCTCTAACCAGAAGGTGGCTTTCGCCATGTCCCCAGACAGGTCAGGACTGACATTCAACTACAAATGAGATTAAAGACATGGAGGAAATCACCTACAGAATAAATTTGAGGACACAGAGCTTTGTGAGGAGATGGACTCCATGGCTGATGCTGCCAGAGATACGGGGAGTTGACTAGGGTAGAAGAAACTTGGGAAGGGGCATAAAGATATGAGACCCTTACTAAAGAATATTAGAGAATCAGAACTTCTAGATTGCTCTCTGTAAAGTAAAGCAAACTCAATAGACTGAAATGAGACTATGTACCAAGATATCCTTGCGGTAAAATGTATGTACTTTTTAAACTAAATGTAATGGAAATAATTTCTAATTACTGTAAACCTGTGCCGAAATATGCAATAAACTTGAATATAAAAAAAAAATACATTTGCTTCTGGATTTGCCATATAACAAATACTGCTCTTTACGTGCTGTTTTTTCTGCTCTGCTACCAATATTTTTACTACAGCTATTCAAAATGAATTCTGTATTACATTTAATGCAAACATTTTGAATTTAAATGTTTTTTCTGTCACTAAGCCCTTATCAGAGAAGAACAAGCATGAACTCAGAGCAGTGGTTAGACTGTCCACCACCACCACTCTCTCATCATTCCCCCTTCCCAACAAGAAAGACTCTGTAATCCGAAGAACTGATAAAATGGCTTCATCCTAAGCTTAATGATAGCCCATCATTTCTCCAATTTGGCACTTTAACAACTGCCCACAAGTGTGGAGGTTCTTCTCTGCATATACAGTAGTAAGTGTCAAACTGTGGTACTCAGAAATGTAAAATTACATATAAGCACATAGTGCAAAGCATTGAGTTAAGTATATGCAAATGACCATGAATGGATTTACACTGGTTCCACTTTAAGCAGGACAGTATGGTGCCACTATCTGCACCATACTCGGCTGCTTAAATCAGAATTAGTTTAAATTCTTTCTAGTGATTTGCATCATGGAAGTATGTGTAATTTTACACTTCTTTGAAACCCGGCTTTACTGTCAATATCCCTTTCCTCATAACCCTGCCTCACTACTTTTATATTGAGGTTCTTTACGACTCAAACCATAAAATACCAAACTATATCTCGTTCATCCTTTACCTGGGCTAGTACAGATGAAGCACATTGATAAGTCCTGAGAAGGACAAAACGCTCGTCTGTCTCTTCGGTTTTCAGCCTTTGAAGATTGTAAGAGGCCATTTGGCACCATATGTTCCTGTTTAAAGTGAACCAGTATAAATGCTTATCATGATGATTTGCATATACCTACCAATGTGCTTTTTCTTTACGGAAGTATGCACAGTCTCCCCCCCCCCCCCCAATTTCTTTATCACCCCACCCTGGTGTCCACTATTACCTCTTGGCTTTAGAGGTGCCAGCTGGCTGGGTGCGGCGCCTGCAGGGAGCCAGCATCATCCGCTAGTCAGAGGTATTTTCGTCGTCCGTGTTTTTTCTACCCAGAGTATGGAGGTACAGCATGCAGTGATGCCAATGGCCGAGCCATGCATGCAGCACGCCGAGCGTCTTCTCCGGCTCCACCCCCATTCTCTGCAGAGTCGGTGTGCCAGCCTCCAGGCACTGCTAGGAGTCAGGCAAGCACCGGCTCTAGTCCCACCCCTTCCCGGGAGAGGAGAGCTGTCCTCCGGATGCTCGATCCTCTTCCTCCCCGGATGACCCCCGGTGACCTGGTAGCCGGCATGGCAGGAGGTAAGGCAGTAATCATCAGCCCTCCACACCACTGGGCCAGGAGTATGCGTAATTTTACATTTCTCTGAAACCCATTTTTTATTCTCAATGCCTGTTCTGGATAACCCCTGCCTCAATACTTTTCTGAGGAGTTTGTTTTTTTAAAGTGTGGTACTGCTTTTCAAAATTTGGCACTTTTTTACCACAATTACACTGTCCTGAACGCAAAATAAGAGGAAATTAAAATGAAAAGTAAACACTTCAAAAATTGCTCCTCCAGTCGCTATGGTTGCTACAAAATGTTTCAAACAGCAACCACAGCTAATGAAGACCAAAATAATTCATATCTTGTATTTGCTACACAGTAAAATCATGATAGTATTTTGAGCCTTTTTTTTTTTTTTACTAATGTATTTCTGATGAATTGTTAATATACCAAGTTTTCAATTCATTCTTGAACCAATATATGGAATTTGAAAGTTTATCCAAAGTTTATGCTTTCTTGCACACACCCACCTTAATAAAATTAAACATTATGGTGTGTTGCTGTGCTGTTTATAAACAAAAAAATGAAAAGTTCAACTCCTGCTGTAGGTCACCATTCTTTCATTGGTTACAGTATGCACCACCGATATACCTGACAGTTTGTGGGGTATCCTCCCCACTTCATCAAGGCAAAGAGCAGTAGTAAGCCAAATGGCCTCTTACAATCTTCAAAGGCTGAAAACCGAAGAGACAGACGAGCAGTAGTAACAGTGTCAGTGGCTCAGTAGGTAGCATACTCGCCTCTGGGGCCGGGAGATCAGAGGGCTGTGGGTTCAGTTCCCACATCTGGCACTTGGGTTAATATCCCAGTACTGACACTGTAGTGCAGCATGAGAGGGGTGCTGCACTTCTGAGGTGCCATCTTTCGGATGAGATGTTAAACCGAGGTCCCATCTGCCTGGATTGGTGGTAGTTCAGGTGGATGTTAAAGATCCCATGGCACTCATCGAAAGAGTAGAAATTTCCCGGTGTCCTAGCCAAATTTCCCTCATTCACTAAAAATACCACCAACAGCTTAATCTGGTTCAAGGTCACCTGGCATTCATCTGTATCCCCCTCTCCCGGGTCGTGCCTGAAAATAGGCAGGATTTGTCTAGTGCACTTACCCGGTCAACAAAAGCTAAATAAATAAAATGGACTCTTACCTGCTTGTCATAAAGGTGATTGTAAGCAGAACTGTTTAACAGTCTGAGTCGAGAATACGGATTTGCATAACCAAGGATCTGTGTGGCCAACTGGAAGAAAAAATTACTCACCACAGTGATGTTTCTTTCAAAGGGATCTTCTCACTATGCTTAACTGCAATCTTTCACCTGGAAAGAGTTGCTCAGGAGCTTAGAATTTAATGCTAACTGGAGAAGGTTAGAATGAAATTCATAAGTCTGCTGTGTAAGCCATGCTCACCCCTGCATTTTAATGACACCATTTATTTCTAAAGCTAGGGTAAGCAGTGACCACTGAACTAGCTACATCACTACCAAAAATATGAAAAAAAATTTAAAACATTTTTAAAACTTTTCAACATGGCAGAACTTCTTTAAAAATGTAATGAAAGATTTAAAAAAATTTAGATCACCAAGTATCATTTGAAGGCACTATAACACATAATGCTCAACCAATAGAAATAACTGATTCTTGTGTGAACTTTTGCCAGGTTCTGGAAGGGTAAGTAGGGACTGGGATTGTTAAGAACAGAAAGGGATCCACGACAGCTCGCCTTCTCCGGGGGAAGGAGGGTTCTCCAACCCGGCAAGCGACTACCCCTGGCGGAGGCTGGGGGCGTGACGGCAAGCTGAAGTCTCAGGGGCATGATTGGTCGAGGGTGTAGGTCAACTACCAATCAGCCCTCAGGGACTACTCCTTCGCGGAAGGAGGGGGAAGGATGCTGCTGATGGCGCTTGCACCTTGATGTATGGGCCCGTAACGTCCCACAGAGAAAACGTGGAAACACCCCCGCTGAAGCCGAGAAGACGGAGCGCCGAGCCAGGTCTTGATGTGCCGATGCCTGCCTGCAGCCTCAGGACCCTGACAAAGTGCAAGATTTGGGGGTCCGCCACTACCCTGATCCCGCCCGGGGGGTATCCATGGCAGGATGGAGGGACCGGGGACTGACAGGTAAGGCACTGGTAGGGATGGACTTGATAGGCGACTCCCAATGGTGCGGCTCCAGAGGGGACGGCAGGTGGGGATAAAAAGAAATTAAAAAAAAAAAAGAATAGAAAGGGATCCATTTGGAAGAACAACATTACTATGGTGAGTAATTTTTTTTTCTTCAAACCCCAAGAATCCCTATACCCGGCCAGTCGGCGTTCATCTCATGGGCACACTGGTGACTCAGGCGTAAGGTAAGCCCCGGTAATCCCGTGGGATGGAGCTGGGGGAGTCAGTCAGATGGGGGCCGCACAGAGCAAGGGAGAAACAAAGTAGTGATTAAAACAAAAAAAGGAAAAACAGGAATCCCTCATTTCTGCCCAACAACTGCTGACTCCACAGCAGTACCTTGAGAGGCTAGGTACAGAACTTATTTAGGGAAAAGGTTCTGCAAGACAGCAGTGCCAAAACTGGCATCCTTTGTGGACTATATGTCCAGGCACTAGTGCTTTGTAAACGTATGTACTGTTTTCCAGGTAGCCTGCTTTACACAGATTTCCTGCAGGGAAACACCTCTTCATGCTGCCACAGAGACAGCAGTACCCCTTGTGGAGTAGGCCTAAGGCCTACAGGTGGCAGTTTGCCAACTTTGCCATAACAGAACTGTATGTAAGAAACTATCAAATGAGAAATGGTTCTCTTGGATGATGATTTTCCTTTCTCCACTTCACTGTAGGCGATAAAAAAGCCAAGTGCTAGCAGACCTTACATACTTTGTGTGGTCCAAGAAGTAGCTCAAAGCTCTCTTGACATCCAGGCTGTGGAGCTTCTGTTCTCCTGAGCTGGATTTTGCTGTTAAGAACGCTGGAAGTGCAACTGATGGATTCAGATAAAAACTCAGGCACCACTATGGGGGACAAATTTTCTGTTAGTTCTCAAGACTATCTTGTCCCTGTAGAATATATATCGTAAGGATCTGTGCAGAGTAGTTGCAGCTGACTCACTCATCCTGGCAGATGTCAGTGCCACCAGAAAAACGACTTTCCAGGTGACATACTTCACAGCAGTAGTTGCCACAGCCTCAAAAGGAGCCTCCACCTGTTGCACAATACACAGATTCAGGTCTCATGGAGGGACAGGATCCCTTATTGGAGGAACAGGTGATTAAGGCCTTTAAGTAACCTTTTCAAAATGGGTTGTGAGGCTACTGACCTGTCTTTGCCAGCTGAGGCATACGCTGACACTGCTGCCAGATGAACCTTCAGCGTTGAGGGCCTGGGGTCCAGGGATTGTAGGTGGCCTAGGTAGTCCAGGATTGCAGCCAAACTCACTTGCAAAGGAATGAGCTGTCTTGAGGAATACCAAATGTATCTTTTCCACTTTGAGCCATAGGTTTTCCCTGTTGCTAGATTCCTGGAAACCTTAAGCAATTCCGTAACCTTTTCAGAAAAATTTAATCCAGAGAGAGAGTTACCCAAGAACTTACCATAACATTTTTTATTTTATTTAAAAGTTAAAGATTTACAGGATAAGTTCCATGAGAAAGAAGTCATGTTTACAGAACATCCCAAGTCATAAACACAAGAACAAAAATATTGAACATATAAGTGACAAGTACACAAGACGCAGCAGATCTTTGAGAGGATCTCTTGCAGCAGGCCATCACCGGTAGGACTAAGCCGTCAGGCACCAGGAGCACAGAGAAACCTTCCTAATTAGAAGTCTACCAGAGAGGGCAGCCCACCTCAGATGTCAGCGGCCAACATCAGCCTATCCTACATAAGGTGGGCGACCCCCACACCCTCCTCAGTTCTCCCACTGGAGGTCATAAGCAAGATACTAGAAGGGGGGGGGGGAAACCGAGGAGGACTCCGAGGTAACCCTGTAGCAAAGTAAAGGCAGAAGCCTTGCCCCAATGGAAAGGGGGGGGGGAGAGAGAGCGAGGAAAAAAGGGTGAGGGAAGGAAAGCAGGGCCTGCTGCAAGAGATCCTCTCAAAGATAGTACAGTTATGTAGGAACTTACCATAACAATAGATCTTCGAGAGAGGTTCCTTCAGTAGGTCATCACATATAGGACTGGTGCCACCTGGCATCGGGCCGCAAGGCAGACTTTTCTAGCAATACCTGATGGGGGAACGCCCACCCGACGTCAGCGTGCTGTATATAGTGGGTGGTCCCCACACCCGCCTTCCAGTTCTCCCACCAGAGCCAGGAAGAGGCCTGACAGCAGAAGCGAACAGGATATGGAGACCCTGTAAAACGTAAAATGAGGGGAAGTAGGGAGGGAAAAATATGACCTACTGAAGGAACCTCTCTCGAAGATCTACTGTTACGGTAAGTTCCAACATAACTGTACTACCTTACTTCGAGAGGGTTCCTTCAGTAGATCATCACATATAGGACAGAGTCCCAGGCAGTCCCTCCAAGGAGAGACCAAGAGAAACTAGGGAGGAGGAAACGACTAACTCCAACGGAAAAAACTGAAGTCCAAAAAGGACCCAGTCTAGGACAGTAGGCCTGCAGGACGGCTAGGCCAAAGCCAGCCCTCCGCCTAGAAGCAATGTCCAGACTATAATACTTAGTAAATGTATGGACAGAACTCCAAGTAGCAGCGGCACAAATGTCAGCCGCGGAAACGTTCCATAGGAAGGCCGTAGAAGCAGCCATGCCCCTAGTAGAATGATCTCTGATGGTACCCGCAGAGGTTTATCGTACTTCTAATAACAGTATCAAATACAGTTGCCTGACCATTTGGAAAGGCCCTCCTTATAAACCGGTTTGCCCTTCGATCTCGAGGTGAAGGAGACAAACTACTAGTCACAAGAGCGAAACACTGGAGAATCTGATGGACATCCATCATGTGAAGAAGTGCCTCACCTCTGTTAGAGGGGGACAGGTAATACACTGGAAGCTCTACTGACTGGTTCAGCGTGGCTTCTGACACCACCTTTGGGAGAAACCTCGAATGAGTTCTAAGGACCGCCCGGTCCCGATGGAAAATCAAGTAAGGCTCCTTACAGACAAAAGCATGAAGCTCCGAAATCCTTCAGGCTGATGTGATGGCCACCAGAAAAAGCGCTTTCCAAGACAGGAAGCGCAAATCACAGCTCATAGCCGGCTCGAAAGGAGGAAGGGTGAGCTTTTCCAGGAAGAAGTTGTTCAAGTCCCAAGGTGGAGCTGGGCTGAGGATGGGGGTTTCAGATGGAGAACCCCTTTCAGAAAGGTTTTAGAGACATCCAACTGAGCCACGGGTTTACCATCCACCAGCTCGTGGTACGCTGAGATAGCTGAGATATAGACCTTTAAGGAAGAGTAGGACAGACCGGAGTCTGACAAGTAAAGGAGGTATTCCATGAGTTCTGGGGCCGAGCAAGAGAAGGGGTTCCAGCCCTTAGCACTCGCCCAAATGGAAAACCGCTTCCACTTCATGGCATAAGAGGAATGGGTAAAAGGTTTTCTGGCCTCAATGAGGACTTGAGCAACCAGAGAAACCCCGAAACAGGATATCGCTATGTCTGCAGGAGCCATACATGAAGATGCAGGGTCCTGAGCCCCGGATGTACCAGACGGCCTTGATCCTGAGTAAGGAGGTCATGAGTCAATGGAAGCGGAACCGGTGGTTCCCTGGAAAGCTGCTGTAGCAGCGGGAACCAGACCGGTCTCGGCCATAGAGGAGCGATGAGGATCATCTTTGCCCTTTCCCGCCTGAAGCTTGAGAAGAACCCTCTGCAGAATGGGAAATGGAGGGAAAGCGCACAAAAATTTCCCTGTCCAAGATAGAGACAATGCATCACTCCAAAAAGCACCTTGGTCTGGAATGAGCGAGCAAAACTTGGTAAGTGTTGAGCTGGATTGGGAGGCGAAGAGGTAGATTTCTGAATGCCCCCAACTTCAGAAGATGCAGTCCGCCACTTCCTGATGCAGTTCCCACTCATGAGCTAGGGTCCAAGATCTGCTGAGACGGTCCGCCAAAACATTTAGAACACCTGGAACATGCACGGCCACCAGGGCCAGATGGTGCTGGACTGCCCAGTTCCACGCCTGGGTTGCCTCCCTGCATAGAGGGTACGACAGAGTTTCTCCTTGTTTGTTGACATACCAAACTACCGACATATTGCCCGTTTGGATCAGCAGTGTTCCCTTCGGATGGAGGGTCTGAAAGGCCTGTAACGCGTACAGGACCGCCATGAGCTCCAGAACATTGATGTGGAGAGAAGTCTCCAAGCCGGACCAAGGTCCTTGGACTTGATGTTCCCCCAGATGAGCACCCCACCCCATATTCGAGGCATCTGTGGTGAGCGTAGCTGCTGGTGCAAGGGTTCCGAAAAGGAAGTCCCAAGGAAAGACTGCGAGAATCCATCCACCACTGCAAATCCTTCTGAACTGCTGAGGAGACCAGGACCGGATAGTCCAGGTCGTCCAGAAGCTGATCCCACTGCACCCGCAAGGACCACTGGGTAATCCTCATGTGGAGCCTTGCTAGGGGAACGGTACTGATGGTGGCTGCCATCAGGCCCAAAAGGAGAAGGACTTCCCGGGCTGGGATGGTCCTGAGGGAGGCTACTTTGGAGGCCTGACAGACAAGGGTCTCCACCCTGTCTGGAGGGAGGAAGGCTCTGCACTGGACATATCCAGGATTGCTCCAATAAACTGGAGTTTCTGGGCAGGGATAAGGGATGACTTGGGCACGCTGACCATGATTCCTAATCGACTGAACAGGTCCAGAGTAAAGGAAAGAGACTCCAGCAAGGAATCCCTGGATGGGGCTGAAATCAACCAGTCATCCAGGTAAGGGAAGACCGCAATACCCTGGCGGCGCAGGAATGGCACGACCACCGCCAGCCACTTGGTAAAAACCTGTGGAGCCGAGAACAGACCAAAAGGGAGCGCTCAGAACTGGAAGTGTTCCCCTTGGAAGCGAAAATGCAGGAATCAGCGGTGGCTGGGGAAAATAGGAATGTGCAGGTAGGCATCCTGCATATCCAGGGTGCAGAGCCAGTGGTTCTCCACGAGGAGAGGGAGGAGGCCCTAGAGCGTCAGCATTCTAAATTTTTTGTACTCGACAATCTGACTGAGCTGACTTAGGTCGAGTATGGGTCTGAAGTCCCCGGTCTTTTTTGGAACCATGAAAGAGTGGGAGTAAAATCCCTTTCCCCTTTTCCCTAAGGGGACGCGCTCGATCGCTTCTTTGAGCAAGAGCGAATTTACCTCCTTGCAAACAAGAAGGGCTTGGTCCCGAGAGTACGAGAACTTCTGTGGAGGATTTTCCGGGGGAAACTCCAGAAGCTCTATGGTGTGTCCGATGGACACTAGTTGCAGGACCCATTCATCGGAGGTAATTGCCCTCCACTCCTGCACGTGGCGGGCGAACCTCCCCCTACCTGCTCCCCGTCGCAAGACTGAGGAGGCAGTGGGGCCAGGGAGTCAAGAAGTGGCAGGACGTTCAGGGAGAGGACCTCCTGAACGTCTCTGATCTTTGGAGGCAGGAGGGGTGGTTGTACCTGTGGCCTTATGCATCCCTTGGAGGCACGCCTGAGCGTTCTTCCTCTGCTTCCAGGTCCTTTTCCAACAGGGCTGCTCCTGCTGAGAGCCCGATCAGTACATTGACCTAACAGCAACTCCCTTGTCCTGTAGGTCTGTTATGATATCCTTGGTGTACCCACCAAAAAGGACCGAGCCCCTGAAAGAGGCATCCTGAATCGCCGACTGGACCTCATTGGCGAGTCCGGAGAGGTGAAGCCAGGAGTGACCTCTAAGGGCAACATCAGTTGCCGAGGTATGGGCCACGGAATCGAAAGAATCAAAAGTGGCCCGTAAAGCATGCCTGCAGGAGATCTTGGAGAGGCGGAGATCCTTGGCAAGTTCTTCCTTTAAAGGTGAAGGATCCATGGACTGGACCTTTGCATCCAACCTGGCCATAGTCGCCTTTTGATGGGACACTATATGGGCCACGTAACTGAGGAACCGAAGGGCACACATGGCCGACGAGTAGATCTTTTTTCCTAACTGATCCATTTGCCTCGACTCTGTCCGGAGGTGTAGTGCTCATGTGCTTGGGAGCAGAGGAGCAATCTTGAGCCACCGAGATGACCACAGAGTCAGCCTTGGGATAAAACTTTAAGAAAGGGGCATCCTTCAGCGCCCGGTATAGTCTATCCACCTGCTTGGGGACAGCTGGGATAGAATGAGGCATCTGCCAGACTGTAGTGGTGAGGTCTTGGTGAGGGGCCATCCATGGGGGAACAGGGATGGGAGACAGCGACTCTAAGTCCAGGTGTTCTGCAAGTCTTTGCCTCATGGGGTCCTGTTCCTCAGACTCCCAACTAAAGTAGTCTATCAAGGTCCTCAAGAGGTCCGAGAAGGAAGGGTCCTCTGGTGGGAATTTCATCGAGGCCTTACCTTTTGGTTCCTCGGGGTCCTCCAGGACCTCCTCCTCTGAGGAATCTTCTCTCTCGTCTCAGCTGTCATCGTCCGCCTGTTAGACAGGACGGCATCTGTAATCTAGAAGGGAAACGTCCTGCCGAGTCTTCCCCGAGATGTGGACGGTGGTAACCAAGCTGCTCAGGGAAGGGAACCTAGGAAGCTGCGGTTGTGGGAGTCTAGTTTCCAGGTCCGAGACCAGCTCCAACCTGGCCCCCTGCCACCAAGACTGTATCAGGGTCTTGAAATCAGGGACAACCGGAGGAGGAGGAGGTGGAGCCGGTTGAGGCTGGGGGAGGGGAGGCGACGGTGGGGGATAATAACCCTGGGGTCCCAAGTAGTGGGAATAAGGGTTAAATCCAGGGTAGAACTGTCCCAGATGACTCCAATCCAGAGTGGAACCTCCCCGGGTAAGGATCCGCAGGATACCCAAATGGGTAATGCAGGACAGTTCGGGGTCGGGTATAAATCCCCATCGTCAGATCTGGCGTCGGGGGAACCCATGTTGGACCCACTGTTGTATAAATCGGAGGAGGGTCCAGCGTCGGGACAGCCCATGTCAGAGGGACCGCTGTCGGCACCAGCACTACCGGATCCGCAGTTGGAGGGGCTGGCGTCGGAACTGGACAAAGGGTCCCTGGCGTCGGGGCCAGATCTGGCGTTGGGGTCAAAGGTAAAGGCCAGCTGGTCCTGGCTGAGGGACTGTCGTCGGGATCGCCAGCGTCGGGGGAGGCGCCGGAAGCCTGCCGGAACAGAGAAGGGGCCTCCACTATAAGGCCAGTAGGCCAAGGAGCCTCCTTCTCCTGGATCCCAGCAGGGGAGCATAGAGAGGAGCCCACAACATCGACAGGGTTGATGGGCTCTCTGTTGCCATCACCAGAAGTGTCCACTAGAGAATGAGAGGACACGGGCGAGGAAGGAGGAGGAGGAGGGAGAGGGACTTTCTCCCTCTGGTCCTGCCGGACGTCGGGTGAGGCACAGTTAAGCCCTGACAGGGGAACCGAGCCTGTGCGGTCGTCAGGGATGGCTGGCTTAACGGGCGGGGGTGGGCAGTCAGGGATGGAACCCCTGACTGACTTATCGACTGGAGCCGGGCGACTGTCCCCAGTTGGGGGAGCAGACTGATCGGCAGCCACATGGTCCCAGGAGGAGCTAGAGGCCGACTTATCCACCGAAGTTTTGTCCGACTTGCTGTCCAGTTTCCTGGGTGGCAGCTGGGCCTTACTCGTCAAGGGCCTGGCATCATCCACGAAGTGAGACCGCTCCCTAGACGTCTTATGTTTTTTAGAATGGGAAGATTTTTCGGACAAGTCCCAGAGACTATCCATTTTCTTCTCTAAAGAAGCCAGGCAGGCTTTTAGTAAGTGGGCCTCCAAAGCCTGTCATCTCCTCTTCTTTGTGGCCTGAATGAAGGATTGGCACTCAGGAAAGGAGGAGACTGGATGGTCCGGGCCTAGACAGAGAACGCACTTTGGGTGACCGTCTTTGTGCGGGATCTGTGTGCCACAGGACGAGCACTTCTTCTTAGATGAAGACATTAATAAAAGACAAAATCTGAGAGAAAAAAAGCAGCGAGGGATAACAGACACGATGAACTTTCACAACAATCGCTAATGGAAGTCTGCAATGCGACTGACACGAGGCAACGGCGGGAAAGAACTGGAGGGCGAGCGTGGGGACGGCCCACTATATACAGTCAGGCTGATGTCAGTTACATGACGTTGGGTGGGCGGTCCCCCATCAGGGATTGCTAGAAAAGTCTGCCGTGTGGCCCAACGCCAGGTGGCGCCAGTCCTATATGTGATGACCTACTGAAGGAACCCTCTCGAAGTAAGATCTACTGTTACGATAAGTTCTTACGTAACTGCATTGTCTTACTTCGAGGGTATCTCTTGCAGCAGGTCATCAAAAGTAGGAATGAGTCTCAAGCAGTTCTGGTACTACAAACAGGCAGTCCAGGAGGAAGGCAGAAAATCAACAGCCTAAGAAAGGAGACTTTGCAGGACAGTCAGGCCGAAGTTGGCTCAACGCCTAGAGGCAATGTCCAGACTGTAATGCTTGGTAAAGGTGTGGACAGTACTCCAGGTGGCAGAAGCGCAGATGTCAGTGGCTGAAACATTATGGAAGCAAGCCACTGATGCAGCCATCCCTCTTGACCCCACCAGGAAGTTCCTTGCCAAACTTCTGGTAACAAACAATGCAGTTTGCTAACCACTTAGACAAACACTGTTTGGACACTGGGGTGCCCCCTCTTTCCCAGGGGTGAATGAAACAAACTGATTGGACTTCCGAGAGTACTTAATTTGGTGTGTCTAGTACCTCAGGACTCTCTATGCACATCCAATGTATGGAGCAATGCCTCCCCTTTATTGGAATGCTCTGGAAAATAAACAGGTAGGTGGATGGATTGGTTCAAAGTAAACTCCTGCATCACCTTAGGAAGAAACTTGGGATTTGTGCACAAAGACACCTGTCTTTGTGAAAAACTAAATAAGGCTCCTTACACAGGAGGGCCTAAAGCTCTGAAATCCTTCGAGCAGAGGTAATGGCAACTAAAAGTTAACACTTTCCATGGTGTAGCTTGCAAGACACAGCCGGTTCAAAGGGAGGCAGCGTAAACTTTTCCAACACAAAGTTGAAGTCCCAAGGCGGGACTGACTGGAGTGCAAAATGCCCCGTAAGAATGTACGGGCCACGTCAAGTTGGGCCACTGCACACAAGATACACAGAGACGGAGGAGCCTTACACAGAGAGAGCAAACAGGAGGCAGACCGGGGTCTGTTCCGGTCCTTCTCCAGATGCTTGTGCTTCTCCGAAGATTTGCCCTTGAACTTGGACGAAGAAGAGTCCTAGGTCTCGGCTGGGGAAGTGGAGGAGCTCTGGGCCTGAAGTTCCTGTTCCATCAGGGCGACCTACTGCTGGAGGAGAAGACTTTCCAGGGTATTCTGGCAGCGTCTCCTGGTGGCTGGGTTAAGCTTCTGGCAGATTTCGCAGGCTTGCACATGTCGTGGTTCTGGGCCAAGGCAGACAGGTGCTAGTGCGGGTCTGCCTCAGCGGGATCGGTTTACCGTGAGCACACTTAGTGGAGTGGTTAGAAGAAAGTTAAGAAGACATAAAAGTGAGAAAGGAACACTGAAAAAGTTCAATGTTTAACCGTTTAAACAAGAAAATAAAGTGTGGAAAACGTGGGAAAATGGCAGTCGACTATAGCAGTGGTCGAACGTGCGCTGGCCGACGGTGGGAAAGAACTGAGGAGGGTGTGGAGGCCACCCACCTTATATAGGACAGGCTGACGTTAACCGCTGACGTCGGAGGTGGGCAGCCCCCTACAGTAGACTGCTAGCTAGGAAGGTTTTGTGTGGTCCTGGCACCTGATGGCCTAGTCATACTAGTGATGGCCTGCTGCAAGAGATACCCTCGATTAAGATCTGTAGGTCCTCAAGTATCATGCTCTGAGATGCAGAGTTCTCGGATCTGGGAATGTTATACTGTCAGACAGTGTCAACAGATTGTATCTTGGGGGCGGGAGGTTAACAGGATGTTTAGTGGAGAGAGACAAGAGCAGGGATTACCAAATCTGCCTGGCCCAATCTGGAGCTACGAGATCATTGTTGCTGACTCTCCTCCCAGTTTTAGCAGAACTCTCAGCAAAAGTGGGAAACTAAGAAATGCATAAATGAACTTCCCTGACCAGTTGAGGACTAGAGCATCCACTGGGACTGTGCCAACTGATGGGGATCTACAACACAGCAGTGGGAACTTTTTTCCCCCAGGAAGCAAACAGGTCTATCTGTGGTGTCCCCACCTTCCGAACACTGTCGCCAGCACTTGCTGGTTTAGGATCCATTTGTGATTTCCCTGGTTGATTCTGCTCAGGAAATCTGCCAGTACGTCATCCTTCCCTGGCAGATGTACTACCAACAGCCGGACCAAAGTGTATGCTAGGTTCCAGATTTTCATTGCTTCTGTGAACAGTTTTGAAGATCTTGTTCCTCCCTGTTTATGTAATACATAGTAGTAGTGTCTGTCCTGATCTGGACAGACTGACCTCTGATGTGGGCGGAACACAAAAGGTCTGCATCGCCAGGGTACACTGTTCTGAGCTCCAAGAGGTCTGTGTGTTCCCGAGTCTCCTGTGTGCTCCACATACCATTTTACAGGGAAGTCCTTCAAGTAGGTGCCCCAGCCCAGGAAGGAGGCATCTGCTGCGACTCAAGAATATAGCTGTAGATGATTACCTAAGAAAGAAAACTCCCTATCTGAGGCTGCATTCTTATTTCCACCACTCCGATGCCTTTAGTAGACACCTTGTGAAGGGCACTAGTTTCAAAAGTGGATCCCACCTTCAGAACCAATGGCTCCCATTTGGTACAGAATGTCTCATTTGGAACCTGGCAAAAATGCGGTGGATGATGCCATGTGCCCTAGTAAGTGTAGAAAATCCCTTACAGGTCTGGGCTGACCTTACTTAAGGATTTTGCAGCTGTGATGAGATTTACTACCCTTTCCTATGGAATTAATGCCTTCCCCTACTAAGGTATCTACCTCTGCAGCTATAAAGTACAGAACTTGAACTGGTTCGGGCCCTCCAAGGTGCCTTGTGTCAGAAGGAGGGAGGACTTGACCACCTGGGGTGACTTTCCTGTGACTAGCCAGTCATCCAAATAAGGAAAAAAACACCACCCTTTGCCTTCTCAAATGTGCTGCTGCTGTAGCCAGGCACTTTGTGAACACCCTTGGTGCTGAGGACAGACCAAAGGGAAGGGCTGTGAATTGGTAGTAGCAAGTCCCTACCCTGAATCTGAGGTACTCTGAGACTGGGCCCGACTGATATGTGAAAGTAAGCGTCTTTCAGATCTAGTGACCCTAGCCAATCTCCTTGTTGCAATGATAGAATCACTGATCCAAGTGTTACCATCTTCAAGCTATCTTTCTTTAAATGTTTGTTCAGGTATCTCAGGTCTAAAATGGGCTACCACTCCCCATTTGTCTCGTGTCAGGAAGCATCTTGAGCAAAGTCCCTTTCCCCACTGTGAGGGAGGAACTTTTTGCACCGCATTTGCTTGCAGTAATTTTCTTACATCTATTTCCAGCAAATCTTTCTGCTGGAGTATGAGGACAAAAGGTTTGGTGGCTCTGCAGTTTGGGAAATTTTTCTGAACCGTAGGAGCAGACCCTGACTCATTATTTCCAGGACCCACTTGTCTGGTTATTGTTACCCATTCTTGAAAAGAGAAAAAAAAAAAAAAGGGTCGTTTTCCCCCCTCCCCCCAGCAATGGTTGGATGACCTGTGCAAATCTGTCAGGGGTTTTGGTTTGCTTGTGATTTAGGAGTCAGCACTGCATCTGCATATCAGGGCCCCTTCTACCCCTACCCCCTGAAGCACCCTCTCTGTTGGGAGCAGTCATAAGTAATGCAAGCTTGGGGAAGAATCTCCTACCCCCTTCCAGAAGGCATGTAGGAAGTGCAGGCCCTTTCTTTCTCAGTGTTGCTCTTCTATTCATCCACCTTTTTCACATAACCCTCTGTTGTCACCAAACAGTGAATTTCCCTCACACGGAAAATCCACTGCTCATGTTTGAGTGTCTTGGAAATATGGTTCTAAGCCAAGTAAACCTTGGTGATACTGCATGTGCTATGACCCTGGATGGGGAGTCACTGGTGTTCACTGCCATGTGGAACCAGTACTTAGCAGCATCCATGAAAGTCTTTACTGTGTCAACCAAATCCTGTGCCACGTCATCAGTAGCTGTCTCGTTCATTGCCAAAATGGAGCACCAGAGGGCTTTCTGGTACTAAGCTATGTAAGGCCACGTATGCTGCCTACCTTAATAGTACACAGGCTGAGGTATACATTTTTTGCCCATACTACCCAGTTTGCTGTAGTCTTTCTCAGGAGTCTGAGAAGAAACAAGCACCTTGGCCTTGTCACAAGTGGCAGTCTGAACCCCTCTCTCATGAACAGGGTGAGAAGAGAGGTACTCTGAGCCCTGTTTGTCAGCCTGATACTTTTTCTCAATCAATCAATCAAAATCTTTATTTTACCAGACGAACATCATTGAGCAATGCTCCTTTTCAAGATGGACCTGGGCAGAACGTAAAGACACAATTTACATTGGCTAAAAGCAAAGAGTAAAACAGTATAGGATTTCGGAGACTAAATGATATTCAGCAGGAACAGACAAGATATTTACAGCATATGAACATTTCATTGGTCAATGCCAGGCTGAATGGTGCAATCAGCAGGACTAGACATAAGATTTACAGTGCATAAACATTACATTGGTCGGTGCTAAACTAGATACATTCAACAGAACTAGACATAATATTTACTGTGTATAAACATTACATTGGTCGATGCTAGACTAGATGATACATTCAGTGGGACTAGACATACCATTTTCAGTGTATGGACATTTCAGCGACAATGTGCTGGTTTAGATGGCTGTGCTCCAGCATAAGTATTCAACTCTAAAGCTAACAAAGGAGGGAGGATGGTACAACACTGGATGACAGGATAGAGACCGGTGGAGGTAGGCACTAGAACTTTTTCTTTGTTCGTTTGTTTTTAGAGAAAGAGCCAGGAAGGAGTACCCGATGGGAGAGGAATATGTGAAACCTAAAGTGCTGGTTCAGAAGATTAGGTTTTCGGAGCAAATAACTGATAAGTAATCTGGGTGAGGGGCCAGGTAGTACTATGGTTTTGGAGAGAGATTCGGTGCTAAACACATAGGCCAAGTTAGGATGGAGATCAACACACTGGGTGGATAGAGAATACTGGCAAGTGCTGGGGGAATGGGAGAGGAAGATAAAAAGGAACATATAACAATCATTATGACCCCAGCGCATCATAGTAGGAGTAGGATTACAGGTTCAATGATAACTACAGGATTCAATGAAGAAGAAATCATAGCTTGTTTTGAAAGCAGTCACTGACAGAGGGCGGACCAGTTTCAATGATTTTTGTATCATATTCCATAGTAGGGGGAGTATATAACTTACTGAAGCAATACCGAAATGAGATCTCACTTTGGGTACAAATAACGAAATATAGGAAGTGCTTCTTAATGGAGTACTTGCCTACTGTGCAAAAGGTAAGCAATCCGATATATACTGGGGCAGCCTACTGGAAATGGCTCTGAACGTCCAAATGGCTGCACTTCTCTGCTGTCTGTACTTAAGCGATGACCATCCCACTGCTGTATACAAAGAACAATGATGGGTAGACCAGTGATAAATCTTAGGGCTCTGTGGTAAAGGGTATCTAGTTTTGCGAGCACAGCAGTCTGGCCCTGACAGTACAAGAAGTCAGCATAACGAGAAGGGAAAGAAAAGTGGACTGAACCAGTCTCATCTTGGCCTCTCGTCAGAAACTGTTTAATTCTATAAAAGAGACAGTCTCTGCCAGAGTTTTTTTTTTAGCAGTTCTTCTATGTGGTTGTTAAAGGACAGCCTTTGATCAATCCAGACTCCCAGGTATTTGAACTTAGTTACGTGTTCCAAGGGTTCTCCCAGAAGTGTAGTGATGTGAGGGGCTGACATAGGTGTGGCATCACAAATTCTCAGTTTTCTTACCTATGCCAGCAGCTGAAATGGGTGCCTGCAAGATGTGAGAAGTGGCTTTCCTGAGGGATTTATGGATGGGCAACAGCAACCTTTTTGTGTGAGTTAAGCTCATCATACCCATAAATTCCACCTCGTCCTCATCTGCAGCAGTCTCCTGTGATGAGATATTGAGGCTGTTCGCCATCTGCCTCACCAAAGTATATTGTAAGGTATAGTTGTCCAAGGGACGACGAGGCGAACCTAACTCTTGCTCAGGAGAACCATCAGGCTCTATGGATTCTCCATCCTCCTTTTCCTCACAGTAAAATTCAGCCTCCTCCTCCACAGACACTGGGAGCAGAAATGAAATTTTTTTTTGGGGGCAGCCATACTCATGAAATTCCTACAACCCAAAAAGCCTGGAGGAATCACCATGCCTTTATCATGTCCTCTACTGACAGCATTCTGCTTGTGTCTACAGGTGGCTCCTTTCCTTCCTCAGGAGGAGGGAAAGCAAAATGCTTTTCTTTTTGTTTTTTCTTAATAGGCACCATCTCCGAGGCTGTTATTTTTACTGGATTCAGGGTTCCCCATTCAGACAAACGGGGCTAGATCTTCAAAGCAGCTGGACTACCACAAGCCCTGGGTGTGCCAAAGATGTGACACACCAGGCTTGCAGTAATCGAATGGAATTTTACATCCCGTGTAGCAACTGCCACAAGTTAGACCAACTTTTTGTGGTCTAGCTTGCAGCAAACCCCGGGACCCTTTTTACACTGCTTATGCCAAAATTTTGGTGCAAGCTGTAGTAAATCAGGTAAACTGTCACAACTGTGTACGACCTACTAAAATCAGATGCAGGTGTGGCAAATCTGTTTGGTGCACTAAATGTTGTGGCACAGGGCTTGCTGCCAGACTTGCGTCACCTATTTGAAAATCCGGCCCCCAGACTTCTGAACCATCTCTTACAGCCTTTTCGTTGTTATGCCGCTTACTTAGAGAGGCTGGACCCTCATCTAAGCCTTTAGGTGACATGGTGGCAGGCTGAGAAGCCATAATGTCTCCAGATTTTTTAGCCCTTTTTTGTGTTTTAGGGCAGAGCTTAATATAGAATTCACAACTGAAAATCTGAATCTGGACCATGGCACCTCAGAGACAACTCATGGCAGTCTGCCTTAATCAGGAGCTGGAAACATATTTTGCAATTTTTAATCTATGACAAGGCCAATACTAGCTGCTCCCTTCTAATTACCCCCCAACTCCCCTCCTCTGCCTGCCCCCCCCTTCCTTGCCCACCACTTCCTTCCCCTTGCCCCTCTGATGCTTCCAGCTCCCCCCACCTCTGTATTCCCATCTTTACTGATGTATCCCCTCTACATAACTGTCTCCTCAAAGACATTTATTCAGGGTACCAAGTTTTGAATCTAATTACTGCACTTATGTTAATCTAGCTAACGTTATCGTCCATTATATATCACCTGTTAATGTACACTGTTAATTGTCTTCTTGCCACTGTAGACCAATTTTTTTATCCAAGTCCCCAGTTTCCCTGGGTGGTATTGTATTTCTTTGTACTTTGTCCTCCAGTATATTTTACTGGAAATTGCTACTGCACTGTCTTTTGCTACATGTGATTATGCAGTCGCACCATATCACTGTACCTTCTGTTCTTATGACGTGGAGCCTTTGTAAAGGAGTCTGATTCAAGGGTGTGTAACCCTGATACTTTCAATAAATAAATAAAGTCTGTGGGTCCCATCTTCTCTTGGGGACTGTCAGTCATGCCAAAACACTGACTATCCAAAAAAGACTTTCCGGTTCCTAAAACTTACAGCAGTACTTACAAAAAAATAAGAAATGTGGTTTGGTTCCCTTGTAGACCAGAACTGCAAAACCAAGTGTAAAAAGCCCAATTATCATCTTGGTTCCGAGGAAAAGACACCAGGAGGAGAAAATCAAAATACAGCAAAGCAGCACCCTTTTAAAACACTTTACATCCTTTTTAAAGATAAATTTAAGTGGTTCCCTGAAGGTGGTACCGTGCCGCAAAGCGGCCTTCTCTAGTTCCTGAGAATCAAAGTGGAAACAGAGAAATACAATATACACAAATAAAAACACCCTAACGCAGTTATCAGAATATAACTAAAGTTAGACTTTTGCAAGAAATAACCAAAATAATAAACCAGAATCAGTCGAAGTGAAGAGAACATTTCAGGGCGACTGTTTTCTTCAGGCAGAGAAATAAATGTGTGTTACGAATGCAGGGGTGAGTGTGACCACACAGCAGAGTTTTGAATTTCATTCTAACAATTTCCAATTAGTATAACATTCTAAGCTCCGGAGCAGCTTATTCCAGGTGAATGACTGCACTTGTTAAGCATAAGTAAAAAATTTCTAGGGTCTGAAGCTTCTAATCAGACCTCAAAAGGCTAGGAGGATTTAACTGTTTGCCTGCATTAGGGGTGCAGTCTCCTGTGCCCAAAGATCCCTCCCTCAGATGCTGTGCTGTTTACCATCAGAAACACGTGCTAGCATCCAATACATCTCAGTATTGAATTTTAATTATACATCAAGACCTTAATAGTCAAGATTTTTACAAATTGCAAGTGGCGGTCATATGAATCAACTTATTAATTACAAAAAGTACAGTTACATAAGAACTTACCGTAACAGTAGATCTTCAAGAGGGGCCTTTATATAAAGTCAACAGACTTAAGCGCAGTGCCCTTCTTTTGCAGGTCGGTGATGATGTCCTATACATCCCCCACCAAACAGCACCGAACCCCTGAAGGGCACATCCTAAATAGTGGACTGCACTTCAGGGACCAAACCTGACACCCGGAGCCAGGCATGACGCCGAAGACCTATGGCGAAAGCCGAGTTCCGACCTGCAGTGTCCACTGCATCGTAAGTGGTACAGAGCATGTGCCGACTGGCCGAGCGAGCAGATCGGACGAGGTCAACCACTTCCTGTTTTGTCTGACAGTCTGGAAGGGTGTCCAACTTGGCTTCCACCTCATTCAGGATAGCCTTCTGGTAGTCCCCCATATGTGCGACAAAAATTCAGGGCCTGGATCCCCAGAGTGGAAGAAGCGTACACCTTCTTCCCGTACTGGTCCAGAAGATGGTATTCCTTGTCAGATGGAGACGAGCCGAGATATTTAGGATTTGCCGACCGGCCGTGAGCGGCGCTAATCATGACTGAGTCAGCCTTTGGGTGTGTATTCAAGGAATCCACACCCTCAGGAGCCTGGTAATAACCCTGTCTGCCTTTTCGGAAGGGGGGCCAACGCCGACGGCTGTTTCCAAATGGTGGAAACAAGGTCCGCGGGAGGTTCGATCCAGGGTGGAATCGATGTTGGAGCAGTTTCGGGCCAATCCAAATGATCAGCGAGTTTCTCCTGCTGTGGATCTGGCTCCAGAGATTGCCACTGGTGAACCGCCTGGATCTCTCTCAGCAGCTCCAGAAAAGAAGGATCTTCTGGAGGAGACTTCAGAGGACTACTTTGCCTGGGACAGTCTGGAGTGCGTGGCTCATCGTCAGGATTGGATCACCCCTCAGAATCTGATTCCGAAGTCTCCAAAGAGGAAGATGAAGACCCCTCCTGGCACGGGGGAGGAACGGACTCCTTGGGCAACCCTCAGGGAAGCGTATCCTCCCCGGGCCTGGCACCTGAGGGCTCACCTCTAGTGTCGGGTAAGGAGGAGGGAGTCTCATCTCCGGCAACGGACATCTGGAACTGGGTCCAGGTCAGCAGACAGCTCTCCACCTCCCAGGTAAGCTGAGCCCTGGCCTCAGCCCACCAGGAAGCCAGAGTCTCCTTCAGATCCAACGGTGGCTGGGGGGGGGGGTGGAGGAGGAGGATACTGAGGGTATCCAAAGTGTGAGTATCCGTAGCCCAATGGCGGGAAGCCCGGCATCGGGTACTGAGGTGCCGGGTACTGTGGCGTCGGGTAGGCCGGTGTCTGCTACTGCGCCGCAAGATACTGCAGTCCCGGATAGGACGGCGTCAGGACAGGGTCGGATACCCGGAAATCAGGGGCTCTGACAGAGCAGAAGGCCCTGGGAGAGGCCCAGCAGGTGGGCCAGGTACAGGTGGCCCGGCGGGCGTCATGTCCAGCGTTGGGACAGCGTCCAGTAAAGGGATGTCGCCCGGCGTCAGGCATCGGAGCCAGCGTCCGAGAGTCCGGCCTCAGGGGATCCGGCCCAGTGGGAGGGAGACCTGACGGGAGTGTACCGGTGTCCGCTGTGTCGCCCAGGGAAGGAGGACTAAAATACCCGGGGTCCAACAGGGGACATGCTGGAGCCCCGGTCAGCAGCGGTGAGCGCTGTGGCGAGCCTGGGATGGCGGACTGGTCGACAAGGTCCGGCGTCAGCTCGAACACCATGCGTCCGTCGGAGCCGACATCCGCCTTACCAACGGGATCCGGGCGGGAGTCTGAGGACCCAGCATCCAACTTATCGGATCAGATGCACGACGAAGGCCGTGAAGGAGGAGTGGCCTTGGCAGGCGTTTTTGAGGCCGTGCGCTGCCCTGGAGGGGTGGGCGTCTTAGCGGCCTTGTTCGGGCGTCCGCAGCACCGGTGTCCGACTTAACGGAGCCGCTCGATCTGAAAGGCCGCACAGTGGCGGCCTTCCCATAAGCGGTCGCCTCCTTTGTCTCGGAGGCTCCCGATGGGCCCCGAGCCTGACAGGAGGGGCAACAGCGCCTTGGAAACCTCCAAGATGGCCGTCGAGGTTTGGTCCCCCGGGGGGGACGTTACTTATAGCATGGCGACTCCAGACGGAGTCGCGGTGGCTGTGGAAGTGGAGTCCTGGTACTTCTCCTCGCGCTGTCCCTCAAGGGAAGTTGAGGCCTGCCGAAGCTTCTTCAGCTCCTTCCCCATGGAGGACATCTTTTTCTTTAAAATATGGGCCTCCAATGACTGCTGCCTCCATCTACTGGTGGTGGTGTTGAACTGTTCGTAGTGCTGGCACTTCTCCACAGGGTGTTCCAGGCCTAGAGGGAAGAGGCACAGGGAGTGACGGTCTTTATGCGGGAGCTGGGCGCCACACTAGCCGCACTTGTTTTTATGCGAATCAGATGGAGTAGGGGACGACATACACAGCAGATATAAAGAATTATTCAAGAAAAACAGAAAAAAAATTTGGTAATAAAACCGACGACAGACTGACGAAGCAGTAGGAACTTAACTCACAGGGCGCTTTTCATGAGCTAACGGGAAGAATTGAGACGGTGTGGGGACCACCCCTTTATATGAACATCGCCTGACGCGGGTCACCTGATGTGGGGGCGGTCACCGCCAGAGTGTGATAGCTAGAAATTTTACCGTGGGATCCTTGCTCCTGCTGGCTTCAGTCCTATTTTGTATTACCTACTGCAAGAGCCCTCTCGAAGTAAGATCTAGTAATAAAAAACAAATGAAAAATAACTGCAGGGGCGTGGCCAGCTATCAACACACTAAGATGTGTGGACCCCAAGCTCCGTGCACAGAGAAAGGAAAAATCAGGGGATCCAGCCCAGTGGGAGAGTGGTGCAGCACCCCAACGTCGAATGGGAAGAACACCCCTCCCTCCCTCCTCAGCTAGTGGTCAAACAGGGGTTCAGCATGTTTGCAGTTCATTTGCATCACCAGGTTAAGAAAAAAGGTCTGTCTCCCCATACGACGCACAGGGGGAAATGCCAAACCTCACCCAACAACTAACGCACCGAAATCTGGCCAAAGGAAAATCATGTACACAAATGCTCACAGCCTGGGAAATAAGATCCCAAACCTGCAGGCAATAATGTCAGAGGCTAAACTGGACATAGTAGCAATTAGTGAGACATGGTTTACCAGTAACCACATTTGGGAGACTTCAATACCTGATGTACTGTTCAGAAGAGACAGAGGTGCAAAAAGGGGGGGGGGATGGAGGGCTTTGTATGTCAATGAAAATATCAAAGCTACAGAAATTCAGAATACACATAAGGAACCAGAAGAACTGTGGGTCACCCTGGAAATGGGACAGCCATAAGAACTGGGGTTGTCTACAGGCCCCCAGACCAGGGGGAGGACACAGACACATTACTGTTAGAAAATATATAAAACATGACAGCTAAAGGGGAGGTTCTGATAATGGGAGACTTCAACATGCCGGATACAGATTGGTCAATACCAGCAGGAACATCTGCCAGGACTAGACACATGGTGGATTCCCTGCAGGGGGAGGGCCTCAAACAACTGGTACAACAACCCACAAGAGACAGGGCTATCCTACATCTAATACTGACTAACAGGGAAGGGATCAGAGATCTCCAGGTAGAAGGTCACCTGGGGGCCAGTGACCATCGCATGGTATGGTTCAATTTGGCCACTACATCTAAATCATCCCATTCCAAGGCAAAAATATGGGACTTCAGAGGAGCCGACTTTGATAAGATGGCCAACAGAGTTAAGCTAGCCCTGGCAAAAAGAAACACAGATGAGGGGGTACAGGCAAAATGGGCAGGCATTAAGGATGGAATACTTGAAGCAACATCCCATTGTGTTAGAAAAGGAAGTGCAAAGAAGAAGGAAACCACTTTGGTTCTCAAATACAGCAGCAGAAAGGTCAGAGCCAAAAGGCTGGCCTTCAGGAAATATAAGGAACACAGCAGGATGAAGATAGGAGACATACCAAACTGCCCTAAGGGAAGCAGGGAAGGCAGTAAGGCAGGCAAAGTCCCAAACTGAGGAAACACTAGACAGTAAAAGAAGGTGACAAGACTTTCTATAGATACATTAGTGAAAGGAGAAAGTCCAGAGGGGTATTGCTAAGCTCAAAGGAGAAAAGGGGGCATGTGAGGAGGAGGATCTGTAAAGCATCTATCCTAAATAGATACTTCTGCTCAGTATTTACTAAAGAGAAGGTAGGGCAGGCCCACAGCTCAGCACCATGGACACAGGGCGAGGGGGATGACCACTACTCCCTTCACAAAGAAAGGGTCCCAAGAGCTCGCTGTTCAGGGTGGACAAGGCAATGGGACCCTGATGGCATACATCCCAGGCTACTTAAGGAGCTAAGGGCGGAACTAGCAGAGCCATTAGCAGAACTGTTTAGTGAGTCTCTGAGCACAGGACAGGTCCCAGAAGACTGGAGAAGGGCTCATGTGATCCCGCTCCACAAGAGTGGTAGCAGGGAGGAGGCAGGGAACTACAGACCAGTCAGTCTTACCTCAGTAGTGGGCAAGATAATGGAGACACTCCTTAATGAAAGGATAGTGCAACACCTGGAATCCATAGGGGCACAGGATCCAAGACAGCATGGGTTTACAAAGGAAGGTCCTGTCAAACTAATCTCATAGATTTCTTGACTGGGTAACCAGAGTGGTGGACCAAGGGGAGAAGAGTTGATGTCGCCTACCTGACTTCAGCAAACCTTTCAACACTGTTCCACATAGAAGATTGATAAATAAGCTGGGCAGGCTCAGGTGGTCAGAAGTTGGTCAACTGGGTGGCAAACTGGCTAGCCGGGCAGAAAACAGAGGTAGTGGTAAATGGTATACAGTCAGAAGAGATGCAAGTCACAAGTGGGGAATTTTAGGGATCAGTCCTGGGCCAGTCCTCTTCAATATCTTCATTAGTGACATTGCAGATGGACTAGAGGGTAAGGCTCGCCTGTTTGCAGATGACACCAAGATCTGCAACAGAGTAGATGATCCAGATGGGGTGGGCAGAATGAGAAGAGATCTGGATAAACTAGCAAAATGGTCAGAAGAGGGCAACTGGGATTTAATGCAAAGAAATGCAAGATCATGCACATAGGGAAGAGAAACCCTGAAGCCACCTATAGGCTGTGAGGGAGTTGCTGGCAGTCACAAAGGAAGAAAGAGACTTGGGCATCATCATCACCGATGACCTGAAATCATCCAAGCAGACCTCTAAAGCAGTAGAGTAAGGCTAAGGGATGTTAGGTGTATTAGCAGGGTATCACAAGTCGTAGAGGGAGGTAATAATCCTCTTTACTAGACACTGTTAGGCCCATCTGAGTACTGCGCAGTACTGGAGGCCACACCTCAGAAGGACATTAAACAAACTAGGCAGTCCAGAGAAGGGCAACCAAAATGGTGCAGGGACTGCATCAGAGGACATACGAGGACAGATTAATGGAGCTCAGTATGTATACCCTTGAGCAAAGGAGGGAGAGAGGTGATATGATCGAAACATTCAAACACCTTAAGGACATTAACAAGGTGAAAGAGTCTAACATGTTTAAATATAAGAAAAATAGCAGGACAAGAGGACACAGCATGAGATTAGAAGGAGGCCGATTAAGGGGGAATGTGAGGAAATTCTTTTTCACAAAGTGGTGGATGCATGGAACGGCCTACCTCAGGAAGTGGTGGCTACGAATACAGTGCAGGGCTTCAACAGGCATGGGATAGGCATAAGGGAGCAATACAGATGAGTATGAATAGATAGGCCACTGGCTGAGCAAAGGCCGATGGCACATTTATAAGGTAGAAAAAGAAATAGGCAGACTGGATGGGCCTTGCGGTCCTTATCTGCCGTCAACCTCTATGTTTCCATGTTTATAACTTCATTTTACAACATTTGCAAATTTTCTACTTACCAATCGGCATCTTTAATTCTCGATCATTTTGTTACCAAAATTGCTGATCTGCACGATGAGAAACCCAAAGTAACAAATCACACTGGGAGGAGGAAATAAAGGATAGCAGGCCACGCAATCTAGCAATGGCAAAAGGTGTACCAACAACAGACTCCACAACACTGGAGCCAACCCTTCAGGACATTTTCCAAAAAGCCAAAGTGATAAGACACTAGATTAAATTGCCCTGCATAAAAAAGTGGCAAATATCCTGGGCAAACACAAACGTGTGAGCAGCAGATCAAACGGCTGTGACTGAAGCCAAGAAGGCAGCAGGAATGGCGGGTAAATCACTAGCAGCCACCATCAGTCCAATAAAGGAAAACAAAGTTCTCAGACTCCATGTAGAAAATCAAATCAGAGCTACTAACCTGCATGTGGTTGGAATGCCAGAATCAAAGGAGGGTGAGGACCTGATACCCTTTGTGCTGGTCTTCACTCATCTCACGGACAGGGATCTAATTCTGGAGTATGGCTGTCATGGTATACTGGTTTTATGGCATACCGCAGTATCAGAAGTCACAGTATTGATATCATGGGCAACTTCCGATACCACGATAATAGTGATTCATGGTATACCGCAGTATTCAAGACATACTGTGGTATTAAGACCTTTCAACCAATTTGTTTTGTATTTTCAGGGAAAACTGTCCCTTCCATGCCTATTCTCCCTGATGTTCTGTACAAAAATTACTTTTTTTTTGGTAACTGGGTAAGGCCCACTAGGCACAAGTGCCTGCTTTCAGAGGTGACCCAGGAGCACTGGGTGGTTAAGTGACTTGCTCAGAGTCACAGTATGCAAGTGGAGGTTGTGGGAATCAAACCCAGGTCTGCTGGATGTACCAAGTTCATCCACAGCTCGTTACTCTAACTTCTAGGCTATACTGCCAGCCCCATACCACGATAATGGTTATCATTATACTTTTATCATGGTTACCGTATCACGGAAATTTTATCATTGTGATGCCCCTATTCTGGAAGCAGCTCGACAACTGGGACCAGTGACTACAGAGGATGGTTAGAAAATGTCTTTGTTCCATGACTTAAGTTTTGCAACATGATCACATTGCAAAGATGTTGACTATTCTCACTTCTCTTCATGAGTTGGGGGATCTCATATAGCCCAAAATTCCCAACTAAACAAAGTAATTATTCAGGTAAAGTCCATCTCTTCGGTGATCCGAAAGGAGTTGGAGACCTCCTAACAAAAACCAAAAATAGACAATCAGCCACACGCAGAGTCTTCAGAGGGAGACTAGGAGGTTTAAATGCCTGGTATCTTTTACCATTTGATCTGGACACTCTCCAGTATCGAGATACTGGGGGAGTATGGCCAGAGGTCAAGCTTGATTTATTAGGGGGAAATGTTGACAACTTTTCAATACGAACCTATATTTTCTTTTTCCTACAAGTTTTGGACAATAAATGGCTTTAAGAGTATCAAAGCTAAAATGGTGATGACCTTGTGGCTGTGCTTTTATGGTCTCCCCTCCCCATTTACCCCCTACAGGACACGCCACATAAGTACTGAGGTACTGATGAGACCACTTTATTTTATTAATGCAAGCTGGCCTCGAAGTGACAAAAGTAACCTGGGGATATAATGGCACTGTCTCATATGCTTGGGGGCGAGACTGAAGTTGGGTCGTTGGTATTACTGCACTAAAAGTTTTTTTGCTCAGTAAGTAAAGGTAAATAACATCTATTTAACAGTTTGGTTAATGAAGTTAATATAAGCAATTTTTTCTTTCGTCTGTACACTGCCTTTTCTTATATACTCTGTACTTTTCGTATGCATTTGAGGCAGTGAGGCATTACACAGCAGTACACAAAAATTCAGTCAAAGCTGTTATAGGACCCTTAGCAGCGATAAGGCTCATTCACAACATTCCAAAAAAAAAAAAAAAAAAAAAAAAACAGGTTACTCACCTGTAACAGCAGTTCTAGGAGTGGTATATGTTGTTCATCCACACTTATTGGCATGTCCCTTTCCCCTTTAAATCTTGCCGGAAGTCTTCAAGCTTGCTCCTCCCACCCAACCGGGTGGCATAACCCTCAGCTCTGCCCAATGACACCAGATCTTAGCCCACTGGAAACCAGGTGTTGTGCGTCCGCAGCCGGGGAGGTAGGGTGGGTCCATGTGGATAAACATATATCACTCCTAGAACTACTGTTACAGGCGAGAAACCCGTTTTTCTAGAATCGTGGATATGTTGGTCATCCACACTTATTGGCAGACTCCTAGCAGTTCTGCGGGAGGAGGGAGGCAAGGCGCACACCCCCACTGATACTCACTTGGGAACTAGAAAGTGGAGAACTGAGGCCCCCAAACCAGCATCCCGGCATGACTCAAGACTGATGTGGTAATGGGTAATGAAGATGTTTACTGACTTCCAGGTAGCAGCCCAACAGATTTCCTGGATAGGAATGTCCCTGGAAGCAGCCACCGATGCAGCAGTATGGTGGGTAGAATGAGCTCTCATCCCTTTGGGAGGCTCCATGCCCGCCAACTCACAACACAGACTGATGCAAGATGTAATCCACCTTGCAACTGTCCGTTTGACTGCAGGTCTGCCAGAAGCTGCTTCAGCAGAGGTGACAAACAGCTGGCGAACCCCTCCTCGAATTTCCACCATCCTCTCCTTGTAATAGGCAAGAGCTTGTCTAAGGTCCAAGGTATGGAGCCTGTACTCAGCCTCAGAGGTGTAATTAGGGTAGTGTACTGGCAGAGTTAACACCTGGTTAAGGCGAAACAGACACCACCTTCGGAAGGAATTTCGGGTTGGGGCGTAGGACAACCTTGTCCCTGTGGAAGAACAGACAAGGGGAGTCCACCGGAAGCGCCTGGAGCTCCCCTGTACTTCTGGCAGACGTGATAGCCACCAGGAAGGCCGTCATCCACAACAAGAGTGACAAGGCACACTTGTGCACTGGTTCGAATGGCTTGCCCATGAGCTTTGCCAGTACCAGCAGTAGATCCCACGGAGGTGGAGGTTCACGCACCGGAGTGGATAAGTGATCCAGGCCTTTGAAACAAAACGCCAGACCACTGTCTCCTGCGCCATCGGCTGACCAGCCTGTGCCCGGTCAGCAGAGACTGCTGCCAGGTGCGCCTTAAGGGTCGATGACCGAAGACCCCCTTTGGAGAGAGACCAAAGGTAGTAGAGAATGTTTGCCTCTGGACAGGACAGAGGGTCCAGCCCTTGCCCTGACACCAAATGGAAAACCTTTTCCATTTGAAGGCATGACATTTCCTGGTCGATTCCCTTCTGGATACCGCCACCATGGTGGGAACACCCTCGGAAAGAACCAAAGCATGGAACCCTAGCCGCTCAGGTAACAGGCTGTCAGGTGTAGGGACTGAAGGTCTGGATGGTATACCTTCCCCTGATTGAGAGAGATCAGGTCTGGGCATGCTGGAAGTCACTTCAAAGGCCTGCAGCTGAGGCTGAGGCGATCTGGATACCAGAACTGGCATGGCCAGTCTGGGGCTACCAGAATCACCTTCGCCTTATCCCTCCTCACCTTGAGGAGCACCTTGTGGGTCAAGGGAAATGGATGGAAGGCGTGGAAGAGGCCTGCGGTCCACGGCCTCGAGAAGGCATCCCCCTGCAGAGAGCCCTGTTGATGGAGGTGGGCATGAAACAGCCTCAGCTTTGTGTTTTCCCTAGAGGCAAACTGGTCCACCATCGGTTTGCCCCAGCGGGAGAACGGGCTGTAAGCTACCTCTGGATGGACAGACCACTCGTGAGATGTCTCGCCTAAGCGGCTGAGAGCATCCACCAAATGGTTTGAGGCTACTGCCACATGTATGGCTAGGAGATCCACCTCCAAACGGCTGACAAGGATTCAGATTCAGAGCGCCTCTCTGCAATGCAGACGGGAGTGCGTGCCGCCCTGTTTGTTGAGGTAGTACATGATCGTGGTATAGCCCGTCTGGACTTGACCCCGGTGCTGAGGAGCGAAAGCTGACAGTGTCAGTCTGACTGCTCTGAGCTCCAACAGGCTGATGTGGTATCGGGACTCTTCGGGGGTCCAGAACCCATGGGACCTTTTGTCCCCCATGTGGGCTCCCCAGCCAATGAGAGAGGCATCGGTCGTGAGGACGGCCATCTGCTCGGGGCGGACAAACTGGATCCCTTCCTGCAACTTGTCTGGGGCAGTCCACCATTGGAGAGCGTCCCACATCTTCTGGGTTACAGTGATCAGCTGGTCGAAATGACCATGGCGCTGAGTCCATTGGGCGGCCAGCTCCCACTGAAGGAGGCGCATATGTAACCAGGCCCAGCGGACCACTAAGGTGCACGTTACCATGTAACCCAGAAGGCGCAGAAAGTCCCGGGCAAGGCGCAATTGCCTAACCAGAAATGACTGGGCAAAGGAGGAGAGAACCTCCACCCTGTCCGCCGGGAGCTGAGCTCTGGCTTGACGAGAGTCTAGCTCTGCCCCGATGAAGCACATCACCTGGGAAGGCACGAGTTCCGACTTGGCCTTGCTGATCAGGAGGCCAAGTTGGGAGAACGTCTAGAGGGCCAGGGCCCTGGACCTCTCCACCTCCTGTTGGGTGGGACCTGCTAAGAGCCAATCGTCGGAATAAATTCTGACTCCCCCTCCCAACACCTGAGATGGGCTGCCACCACTGCAAAGCATTTGGTGAAGACCCATGGGGCCGATGACAGGCCGAATGGCATGGCTCGGAACTTGTATAGGGTTCCTTCGGCTCTAAAGTGGAGGAACCGCTGATGAGACTGACAGATTGGGACGTGAAAGAATGCGTGCTGCAGATCCAGTGAACAGAACCACGTTTCGCTCCAAGAATGGTATGATATGGGACAGAGTGACCATCCGAAAGGTGCGTGACCTAAAATACTGATTCAGGTCATGCAGATCTAGAATGGGGCGCAAGCCCCCCCGTCCGCTTGGGCACCAGGAAGTACCTGGAGACAAAGCCTGGGTCTGCTGGAGGATCTGCCACTTAAGCAACTGCCTCCTTGAAGAGGAGCTGAACAATGTCGTCTCGGAGAGCCGACTGAGTATGGATGGATACTCTTTCCTCCAAAGGGTTGCAGGCTCAGCTTGGAGGGTACTGCTCGAATTCCAGAAGCAGTCCCTGACCGACCACTTCCAAAATCCACCTGTCCGTGGTGACAACGGACCAGGTGGAAAGAAAGTGGCGGAGCCACTCCCCCACAGGAGGAGGAGGCAGCCCCCACCCAGGACCTGAACTCGGCCTCCTTACGGACCTGGATGGCCCGAACTTGGACCAGAGGCGCCCAGTTGAGCCTGTTGTAGCTGTTCCCTCCTTGAAAGGGAGGGTTGACAAAATAGGGAAGAGTGTTGAAAGGCTTCTGCTGCTGTTTCTCACACCAAGAACCTTTAGCAGAAGTAGCATCCAAGGAGGCACTGGACTGCTCAATACGCTGAAGCTGACCAGCCACACCTGGGCGAAAAGGTCAGTGCCCAGGAAAGGCACATCACCTAGTTTCTGCTGAGTATCTGCCAGAAAAGAGAAGAGTCTCAGCCAAGCCCTGCGACGAGAGGCAACTGCGGCTGCCATCAAGTGGGCACAAGAATCCCCAATGTCTAGGGCTGTCTGAAGCTGCTGTTTGGCAACAGCCCAGCCCTGATCCGGACCTGCTTGATCATGGTCTGCATGTCCGCGGGGAGGTGTGGGAGGACTTCATCCAAAGACCCCAAGTGGGCACGGGAGAAGTGTGCCATGACGACGGCTGAACTTGCCTGACGAAGGCCTAAAGATGAGGCCGCACAGACCTTTCTAGCCAAAGAATCCAAGAGTTTGGATTCTTTTTTGGGAGGTCGGTAAGTGTCAGCAGAACTGCTAGTACACCTGAGCACAGAGGCGGTCACCAGGCTCTTGGACAATAGGTGCTCTGTGAACCCCGAAAAGGACCCTATGGGCATCACATAGTTGTTGGCCATGCGGGCAGACGGAGCTGGACAGGAGGCAGGGCGCTGGCAAAGCTCAAAGGCTGGGCCAACTATGGCCTCGGCCACAGGAAGGCCTCGATCAGGGTATCCCCTCTCTTGAGGATGTCTGTGAGAGGGTACTCCTCCTTTTTCTGGACAGGTTCCAGGGGCACCCCTGTAGACTCAGAGATGAGGCAAAGAATGCCCTGAAAGGACGAAGGACCTTTCTCCATCTCTAACCCACCGGCCGATTCATCATCCCCGGGATGAGAATGAAGGCCGGTCTCATCAGAATCAGAGGAATCCGAATACAACTGTCGACCATGCAGGTCACCTTTGAACCGCCGAGGGCGGTCCGGGGTGATAGCGACCGAAAGACGCCAAGGAATTGTTCCACCACAATCTGTGGCGAGACCGGTTTTGCCCAAACCAGAGGTTTCGCCGGCTCCACAGGTGGGAGAACCAACTTAACTGGCTCCAAAGGAGTCCGCTTCGGCCTGGGAGGCGAAAGCCAAGTAATGGTCGGGGTAGGAGCCGTAGTCTGCTTGTGTCGGGTCAAAATCAGCTGTTGCCACATGAGGTCCTCGTAGCACCGGAGTTTCCGCCGGAGCCTCTCCTCATCCAAGGAGGACGACCGATGGCGTTGCCTCTTTTTAGAGCGCTTCTGGCTCTTCCTCGGCCTTTTGGTCGAGGGCATCCTGGACCTCGATCGAGATCGGACAGGCTGACTCGGTCGTTCGGGAGACACTGACGGGACCGGTGATTTCCCAGGGTCAGGAACCACTTCCTCGATGGGATTCCCAAAGGGCTGGGTCTCCTCGTCAGGGAAGGAAAGGACCGGAGTCCGATTGAGAGAATCGACTGGAGTCGGTGTTAATGGGTCGATTATTTCAACGTCGATCGCCACTTCGGTCGACTGGCCAGACGGCAAAGCCGAGAAGACAGTGGCCGAAGAAGCAATTCCGACCGAAGTCGAGACTGCCGGTTCCTGGGACCGAGATCTCTCCCGATCTCAAGAGCGTCTCCTTCGAGATGAAGACGATCTCAGGTCATTTTCCCGCTTACGGGACCAAGAGGAGTGCGTGCCCACAGGACCCTCCCCCTTAGTCAGGAGAGACTGGCACAACTCTCGGAAAGAACCCAAGAAGGTGGAGCCTAGCTGGAGTGGAACAAAGAAGCTCCAAGAAGAGGATTTCCCAGCACGAGCCGCTTCCTCCTCAAAGGCTTGCATGTGTTCCAATTGCTCGGCAGATCCCGTGGCCGCAGAAACCGCACAACAAGTCTCCTTAAGATTTCACCGGAGGGTTGTTTTTCCGGCCTCCCCAACTTCAAGCATGCAAGACAATCGTCGAGGATGTTAAGGTGAAATGCAAGGCAAAAATCACACTTCGAGGTGTCATGATTGACATCCAGGCAGTAGACGCACGTGGTGTGGGGATCGGTGCATCACATTTTCTGGCCGCACAAACACCGGTGAAATCCCGGGGGCAGACTTGTCTTCCATAATCGAAGGTGTGTAGTCGCGATCGCTAATGCGAATCTAGACGATGTTTCGACAATCAAGGTTTTGGAAGCCAGGGTCTACAAAATGCAGGAACATGAAGGAGGCAACCTGAATCTTCCAGCGGAAAGGAAGATCTGGTGTCGTGGGGCGGAGCCGAGGGTTATACCACCTGGGTGGGTGGGAGGAGCCAGCTTGAAGACTTCCGGCAAGATTTAAATGGGAGAGGGACATGCCAATAAATGTGGATGAACAACATATCCACGATCCTAGAAAGTACACTTATGTAAGAACTTACCATACCAGGAGGTCTTCAAGAGGATCTCTTGCAGTAGGCCATCACCAGTAGGACTAAGCTGTCGGGCGCCAGGACCACAAGGGAACCTTTCTAGCTAGCAGTCTACCAGAGAGGGCCACCCACCTCCAATGTCAGCGGCCAATGTCAGCCTATTCTACATAAGGTGGGCGGCCCCCACACCCTCCTATGTTCTAGGAGGCAGTATAGCGCAGTGGGTTAAGGCTCTGAGCTGCAGATCTGGAGACCTGGGTTTGAATCCCACAGCTGCCTAGGTGCATACTGTGTGATCCTGAGCAAGTCACTTAACTTCCTTGTGCTCCCAGGTCGCATCTGGAAACAAGCTTCGACTTAGTGTGCTACTCCTGGTTGAACAATGTTCCCTTCTCCTGCCGGAGACCATAAGCAAGATACCAGAAGAGGAGAACCAAGGATGAGTCAGAGGTAACCCTGTAGCAAAGAAAATAAAAGCATAAGCTCTGCCCCATGGAAGGGGAGAGAGACACAGTAAAATGGGGGAAAAAGGGAGGGACAGCAGGGCCTGCTGCAAGAGATCCTCTCAAAGATCTACTGTTATGGTAAGTTCTTACGTAACTGTACTTTTTACTTCAAGGCTATCTTTCCGTTAGGTTCTTATGCAACTGTACTATCTTACTTCAAGGGTATCTCTTGCAGTACGCCATCACAGACAGGACCAAGTCCCAAGCAGTTCTGGTACTACATACAAGCAGTCCAGGAGGCAGGCAAAAAATAGTCTAAGAAAGGAGGCCTTGGAGGAGGAGCCAAGCTAAAAGGGTGAACGAAACAAACAACTGATTGGACTTCTCAGAGTCCTTAGTCTGGTGTGTATAATACACAAGGATTCTATGTACATCCAAGGTATGGACCAACGCCTCCCCTTGACTGGAATGTTCAAAAAATAAACCGGCAGGTGGATTGATTGATTTAAAGTAAACTCGGATACCACCTTAGGTAGAAACTTGGGATTTGTATGCAGATGCCCTGTCTTTGTCAAAAATTAAATAAGGCTCCTTAAACATGAGGGCCCGAAGCTCTGAAATCCTTCAAGCAGAAGTAATGGCAACTAAAAATAACACTTTCCATGACAGAACGCATAGCTCGCAAGACGCAGCCAGTTCAAAGGGAGGCAGTGAAAGCTTTTCCAGCACACAGCTGAGGTCCCAAGGCAGGTCCCTTATCGGGGGCTTCAAATGTAGGATGCTCCGTAGGAAAGTGTAAGACATCGACTTGGGCAACTGAGCACCCATCCACAGGTACATGGTATACAGAGATGGCGGAGAGATGTACCTGAATAGAGGAGTGCTGCAAACCTGAGTCTGATAGGGATAGAAGGTACTCCAAAACCTGATCCATTGGTCAGGTGAAGGGATCTAAATGGTGCGATGTAGACCAAAAAGCGAAGCACTTCCATTTCATAGAATTAGTGGCTCTGGTAGAAGGCTTCCTGGCCGCCAACAAGACATCTGCCACTCTGGGGGAGACCCCAAATCTGACAATGGCTATGTCCACCAGAGCCATACATAGAGATGGAGACCTGAGGTCTGGATGAACCAGAATGCTCTGTTCCTGGGAGAGCAAGTCGATGCACAGGGGCAGGGACAGTGGAGGTTCCACTGCCAGTTGCTGTAACAAGGGGAACTAGATCTGACAAGGCCAGAAAGGGACAGGGAGGATCATTCTCACCCCTCCATCTGGAGTTTGATCAGAACTCGTTAAAGGAGCGGGGAGGGAATGCGTACAAGAAACCTCTCTGTCCAGGAGAGGGACAATGCGTCTCACCAGAAAACTCCAGGCCTTGGATCTAGCGAGCAGAAAAGCAGCAGTTTTACGTTGTGTGGGGACGCAAAAAGGTCCAACTTGAGCCGATCCCATCTGTCTAAGAGGTCTCCTACCACTAAGGTCAGAAGTTCCCACTCGTGGGGCTCTGGATCATGAGCAGCTTAGGCTGTCCACCAGGACACTTTCGTCACCAGGTATATGAACGACTGAGAGTTCCAGGCCACGTTCAATAGCCCAATACTAGAGTCTCATTGCCTCCCTGCACAGGGGATAGGAAGGAGTCCCTCCCTGTTTGCTTATGTAATAAACCACGCACATGTCGTCTATCTGAACCAAGAGCAGACCAGGGGAGAGCAGAGTCTGAAACGCTTTCAAGGAATACAGAACTGCCTGCATCTCCAGGACATTTATGTGAAGACTCCTCTTTACCTTGGACCAAGTCCCTTGAGTTTGGTGGGTCCCCATGTGGGCTCCCCAACTGAGACTGGAGGCATCCATCATAAGATCTGCTGAGGGGGAGGTACAGAAAAGGGAACTCCCCGAAACAGGCTGCTGGGCTCCAGCCACCACAAAAGCACCTTTTTTCTTGACTGGACCAGACACCAGCACTGGTTGGTCCAGGGTGTCCATTCAAGCGTCCCACTGGACCCGCAGTGTCCACTGAGGAATTCTCATGTGCAGCCTGTCTAAGGGAGCTGCAGCAATGGCTGCAGCCATGAGGCCCAAAAGCCTCAGGAAAGCCCTCGACAGAATATGAAAGGCTGGAGAAAAGTTTCCACTCTGTGGGAAGGTAAAAAGGCCATGCCCTGAGCCGTGTCCAGCACTGCCCCATGTAAAGAAAGCACTGGCAGGGGGGTAAGGAATGATTTGGGCACATTGATGGTGATGCCCAAAGCTTGGAACAGGCTGCAAGCACTCGCAAGAGTTTGTAGCAGACGGTCCCTGGACAGGGTTTCCAATAGCCGGTAGTCCAAGTAGGGAAAGAAGTGAAATCCCTCTTGCCTCAAGGCAGTGGCCACCACCGCCAGCCACTTGGCAAAAACCCTGGGGCCTGAGGACAGGCCAAAGGACAGAGCCCGAAAAACCGGTAATGCTCTCCCTGGAAGTGGAAGCATAGGAAGCACCAGTGGGATGCAAAAACCTTGATGTGCAGGTAAGCATCCTGCATATCCAAAGAGCAGAACCAGTCCCACTGGTGACGTCGGGGCAGCAACCCCTGAAGGGTGACAATCCGGAATGATATGTACTCTTATGTATAGGTTAAGACTGCTCAAGTCCAGGATGGGCCAGAGATCTCCTGTCCGCTTGGGGACCAGGTTTAAGTGGGAGTAGAACCCCCTTCCCTGAAGGGACCTAGGGATGGGCTCTACAGCTTTTTTTTGAAATAATGCCTGAATCTCTGCCCGTATGAGAGGAACGTGACCTGAAGGATAGGACGACTGACCTGGAGGATTTTCTGGAGGCCTCTCCAAGAACCCTAGAATGTGGCTGTGCTCGACAGGCTGCAGCACCCAGCTGTTTGTAGTGACCTCCCACCACCTGTCCAGGTGGCAGGAGAAATGACTCCTGACCCTACGCCTCCTGAAGCCGGGGGTGTCTGGCATGCAGTCGGGGGGGGGGGGACCCTGGCTGGGCTGCAGTTGCTCCTCTAGCAGCCCGGGAAAGGGCTAGGGCAGGAGTAGGGAGGGCACTACCTGCCTTGCGTTTGTTATGGGCCTGTCTACAGGAGGAGTGGCGTAAAGGGTCCCTCTGTCCAGACTTCGGCTGGATGTGGTACATGGAGTGGAACGACTTCAGGGCCTGCCCAGAAGTTAGGAACTCTAAGATAATGTCTTAAGCATCTCCCCCAAACAGCTTGGGACCCAAAAAGGGAGCATTCATAATATCAGATTGAATGTCTGGAGCGAAGGCCGAGACTCAGAGCTAAGCATGGCACCTCATACTAATGCAGACAACAGCCGCCCGGCCTCAGGCATCCACATCATTATAGGTTGCCCCGAGGATCTGACCCAGTCTCAAGAGCCTAAAGGGTTTTTGTTGCTTCAAGGGGTAGTCTGGCATGGAAATAACTGCCTCCCTGGCGTGGTCCCAGAAGAGGTTTTGGCACTGTAACATATGAAACATAGAAACATAGACTTTGACGGCAGATAAGGACCGCTTGGCCCATCTAGTCTGCCCATTTCCCTACCTACAGGATAGGCCGTAGATCCTAGTTAACCAACAGCCTATTTCTTCCTACCCCCTGCAAGAATTGCCTTATGTCTGTCCCATGCATTCTTGAATTCTCCCACAGTTTTAGACCCCACAACCTTCTCAGGAAGGCTGTTCCATGCATCCACTACCTCTCTGTGAAATAATACTTCACATTGCCCCTGAACCGCCTCCTATCTTTAAATTGTGTCCCCTTGTTCTTGCAAGTCTCTCTTCTGAAAGATGCTACCCTCTTGGACTTTTTGATTCCACTGAGGTACTTAAAAGTTTCTATCATGTCCCCCTCCCTTCTTTCCTCAAGGGTATACATATTAAGCTCCTTTAGTCTCTCTTCATATGGCTTCTCTTGCAGACCCCTGCACCATTTTAGTTGCCCTCCTCTGGACTACCTCTATCCTGTCTATGTCCTTGTGAGATGGGCCAAATAGTTAATGCCCTGGATGGCTAGGTGGCAGATGCAAAGGCCCACTTGCCTATTTGTTCCAGCTGGCAGACTATCTGGAGGGAGGTGCGGAGGTGCTTTGAACTCTTGGTGCGGTTGTGGGCAGCATTATAAAACAACCAAATCCGTTTTTGGGTGCTCACCAAAGTAGGATTTGATAGCTGGGGCACGGTAAAGCTGATGAGCCTTCTTAGATACTGATGGAACTGTGAGGGGGTTTGCCATGCGGCCTTGGTAATAGGGAATGCTACGCTGACAAAGGTAGACTGCCAGGTGGCGACATTTCAGGTCCTGTTCTCCAGTCTCCCACCCCACAGTAGCTTGGATATGCCTCGATGTCCATGAATGTGGGATCATTAGGAGGGGATTTGGGGACATTACTGGGTTCCCCTTCATCTCCCGAGGAGTCTACAAGAATGGAGAAAGACTCAGGACGGTCACCATCATCAGTGGCTCAGATGTCGTCCCCACTGTTGTCAGGCTGGTGTTCAACCAGGCGAGCAGGGGTGCCCACATTAGTAGGGCTCCTAGTAGTGTGAGGAGCGCCCAGGAGGGCCGGTGGTAGTCTCGAGGAGGGGCCCTTGGGGGTGCGTCTGGATAGACCTGCCAGGAGAAGGGACCTGTGGCTGCATGAAGACCCACATGTGACAATGCTGAATAAGGCCCTGCCCCATTTGTTATATAGAAAGAGTTAAAATGCAAGGGTCTGTTCTATCCTCGCATTTCTTAATGGGATGCACCAAGGCTGTTCGCCGGGATTGCCAGGTGCTCGATGGCGGAGGGGGTGTTCTCAGTGGCTCTGAAAGAAGCGCTGGTGAGACCCCTCAAGAAACCTTCTCTTGACCCAGACGTCCTAGAGAATTACTGTCCGATCTCCAACCTACCATTTTTGAGCAAGATTGTTGAGAAACTGGTGGCACAGCAGCTCGAGAATCGCCGCGGCGGCATCTATGAGCCATTTCAGTCAGGTTTTCAGGCTAGACATAGTACAGAAACAGCTCTAGTTAGGAGCATAATGATCTACTTAGGGCTAGAGACAGGAGACAGGTCTGTTCTTGTATTCCTCAGTCTCTCATTAGCATTTGACACTGTGGCCCACACTGTGCTTCTTGATCGGTTCTGTGAGTTTTGTGGGCTCACCGGTGCTGTCATATCTCTCTAATAGGGTGCAGCGGGTGGTGATGGGGAATTTCTCCTCCTCCCCAATGCCCCTGTCATGTAGCATACCACAGGGCTTGATCCTGTCGCCGATGCTGTTCACAGTGTACATGCTGCCCCTGGGTGAGATCATTCAGCAATACAGCATGGAGTTTCACTGCTATGCAGATAACACCCAGCTGTATTTGTCATTTGCACCCGGAACATCCGGTGCTGTTGATGTGCTAAACAGCTGTCTGGCTAAAATGAATGACTGGATGGTTTCCAGCTACAAACTAAACCCGGATAAGACAGTGGTGCTAGTGATCGAGCCAGGTCGCAGGCGTGATGGGTTGACACCTGCAGCTAACACAGGGGTCTGTTCCGATGGTGGCTTCCCCGAGGGTGCGTAATCTCAATGTGATCCTGGACAGCAGACTAGACCTTTGAAAATCAGGTATTGTCTGTAGTCAAGGGGTTTTTACCACTTGCAGAACATCGCCAGGAGCAAGCACCTTGTTCGCCTGAGGATCTGCAGGCTCCGGTACATGCCTTTCTTACCTCTAGGCTCAACTACTGCAACTCTCTATACTTAGGGGTCATGGGAGGGACCCTACACAGACTGTAGCTGGTGCAGAACGCAGCTATCCAGTTACTAACGGGCCTGTCTAGATCTAGTCATGTAGCTCCAGTCCTGTGTGCTCTGCACTGGCTGCCTGTCAGGTGGAGGGTCCTTTCAAGGTGCGCTTGTCACCTATAAGGCCCTATACAGACCGGGTCCTGGCTACCTGTCGAGCACTTGACACCTGTGACCTCTGCTCCTCTTCAAGGGCCTCCTGGACATCCATGGTTGGGATCAAGACATCAGGTGACCATGCTTTTAGTGTCTCTGGGCCAACCCTGTGGAACTCGCTTCCATCTGCAGTCCAGGAGGCCCCTACGATTGGGGTTTTCAAACTGAGGCTGAAGGCCCACTTCTTCAGTCAGGCTTTTATTGATTGCTTTTTCCAGCCCAGCTGTTCTAGTTATCTGAAACCGATCTTAAAGTTGCTATTTTGAATCTTATTTATTCTGAATAATGTTATTGTGTTCTTATCCATTATACTTTTTTTTTTTTTCATCATCTATTTTTCCCCTCCTACATGCTCCACACCTCGCCACTCTGAGCTGCCTAGGTCCCCCCCAACCCATCTATCCCCTCACGAGCTTCCGACCTTATATGGCAACCGCCCCAGGGTAACCTGGCATAACCCTTTGCCGGATGGGTCCCCCTCCTCAGAGGGGAAGGAGGCCAGCACAACTACTTGGCCCCGGGGTGCTGCTCAGACAGACATGGCTCCTTTGAGGCTTCGGTGCACTGGTAGCCGTCATCTGGCCAGTCGTGGAGCGATTTCTGCCTTTTCCTGGTTGTTCCCTTATTGCACTGCCCATGCATTGCTCCTTGTCTCCACCAGGGGCCGCTGCCAAGCAACACTACCCAGCTACCCACCCCAGGAGAGGAGAGCAATCCCATGGACGCTCAACCCTCTCCTTCCCCTGCCAGTCCCCGACGTCCAGAGTCCGCCCGAACTCGGGTCACCGGCGTGGCACGAGGTGTGGCGTCCAGTACCTCAACCCTCAGCACCACAGGGCCGGCATCATCATACTTTTTGATATGTTTTGTTAGATGCCCACAGCCTCAGGGAATGGGTGCCCTAAAAAAAATATCAAATTTACCTTGCCTCCTTTTCCATCTCTTGTCTGTCTGTTTGCACAACCAAATTTTCTTGTGCGACCTAGGAACTGATCACTACAATGGTTTTGCTATTCTCCACCTCTCGCTATCTCTGCCTTCCCTTGATATTTCTGTCTTTTCTTCCCCCTTGCATATCTGCAGATATAAAAATATATGTAAATCTTTATGTGGAAATGTCACCGACACCGGGTTCCCTTTATTTATTTATTTGCTTTTGTTAATAGGTAAGCACACTAGACAGTCAAGTGCCTATTTTTCAGGTGCGACCTGGGAGGATTACAAGTCACAAACATGAACGTCAAGCAAATACAAGGTACATACAATAGCATCAGGCACATAAAATACATCTGGAGGTAGTTAGCAGCTTAATACAGGCAGGGGCAACAGATGTCTATAAACAGCCCAAAGTATCAACATGAGACGATACATCAAAAGCAGGCGAATCGGAGTACATACAAGATCATCAGGCACATAGATATCAGGAGATAAACAGCGTAATACAGGCATAATCAAAACAGATGTCTACATGTAGGGTCAGCCAAGGGGCCCAGCCTCTATGGTACCTCAGACGGCAATGAGCTATCCAAAAGGACAAAGTGGTTGCAGTAGCCGAGGACTCGTCCCCCAGCAGCAGAGACTGGGTTATAGACAAGACCCCTACTTTTCTGCGGCACAGTGGGACCAAGTTCTGCGGCAAGACTACCATTTGTCGCAGAACTTCTGAGGCAGTGGTTTGTAATTTCTGTGGAAGTTCTGCAGCACTAACAAACTACCACATTACAGTGTCAGCTTGTCATCCTGACTTCACTTTCAAGGCAATGGTTATAGCAATCAGGATGGGGGAAAGCACAGTAACACTAGTTCAAAAAATAACAGACTTATAGAAATAATGTTGTGCCAAAGAAAGGAAAACAAATGTCTCTCCCTTAAGGTCCTAGCCTATTGCATAAATGAAATATGCAGAGGGACCTTATGTGATAAATAAGATATTTCTATATGCATGCTATCTATCCACTAATTAGGTCTCCACAAGCCTATCACTTATATATTTCTATGTGCTTTCTACACCACTCATGAGGCTCCCACTGTGTATCATATATATTACATGCAATATGTTACCTACATAAAAATGTGTGTGCGCTTGTGTATGTGTATATATTTATTTTTTAGTTTCCATGAAGTTGTATCCTCATTCATATAGGTCCCATTGGAAATGGAATAAATGGAATTGAAAGTTATTGCAAAACTAATTTTTCATGTCAACCTGCTTCCCCTGACACACTATATAACACCATCAGGCCATGATGTGCATGTGAACCAACTGTGAGATAGAGCTCTCCAGCCCATCACAATGTGTCCACCATGTGACAGAACACTGCACCATACCTTCCCAGGCTCCGAGCAGTGATGTGTTCCACCAATCCTTGTGCTGCCCAGCCAGCTCCCAAAGCTAATCTCTGAACCTGAGTTGCCGGCATGGAAACACAGCAAGCTACCCTCTGGCCCAACAGCTGTCCCTGCACACAACATTTCTCCATAACTTTTAGGTGAGTCTATGAACTGATGACAATATGTGTAACCCCCAAGGGGTGCTATCCCAAGGGCTACTTCCCCTGCCTGCCTTAACTGTAACAGGGTGAGGGGCCCAGATCCGTTGGCGGGTGCCTCCACCTAGAGGTCGGGGTTAAAACAGTCGATGTTGACTTGGTCACAGCCCTTTGCTGCAACCCCCCCTTTCTTCTCACTAGTGGCCCACACAGTTTAGTTGCAGTGTCCTTACCATAAACACTTTCCCCCCTGCCAACCACTCAGCTCACTCTGGAGAGCCCTGAAAGTAAGGTACAGTTGTACCATATTCACTGTGCAGTATTTCACCAGTAATACACAAACTAGCCAGGGTACTGTTACAAAACAAGCAATCTGATTTATTTAAGGGAAAGAACAAGGACCGGGGAATCAGAGTGACTGGCTTACCACTACAATATATGAGTATCTACCTAGTGCTCTGTGCACAGGCCTAACCTATAAGTTGTTGTCTATGGGTACCCAAGCCTCAAAGGCTAGTTCCTCAATGTAGCTGGTTGGGGCCCTGACACAAAGCGAGCATTCAATTCCTACAAAGATTAAATAGAGCCAGCAGGCTCAGTTAGTGCAGTTAGCAAAGCAACCTGAAGATCTTGCCTTGCTAGAAACATTTAACAGGGAGCTACCCTGTTTAGTACTCACAACCCAGAAGAAAAGCTCTCACACCACTCACAGGGCTGAGCCTGAACTCAAATACTTCTCACACATTTATATGGAAAGCAACAGAGGGTACCATACCAGGCAGCTGCTCCTATGGCCTGACCGAACGCACAGCTAATCGGAAGTCTCACTGCAGCTTCACTTTCCTGACAGACCCGAGCGCCGATTCAGCAAATTCTCCAGTCCTCTACAGGGTGAGCTTGGTAGGTAGCTGTGCTTTTACACAGCCTCCTCTGACCATTGCCTCGCGGATTCAGTCCGAAGCTCGATGGCTATTCAAACGGCTGACTCGGGACTCTCACGCGCTTCCCAAGCGAATACTCAACAGTGCAGGAGCCCAGAGCTCCTTCCTCGTTCACAGCCACAACGTCTCTGCCCCTTGACAGCATGGGGCCATCCTCTCTGCTCGGGCGCCACCCGATCCCACTGGCTGGCTGCAGATGCCAGTCACTTAATCTTGCCCTCAGTGGTGCGAAAAGGTGCCATGGTCTAGACTTCACTTCCTACAATTACTAGTTGTGTCTTCATTGGTCCACCGGCTCCCTAGAGAGCCCTAATTCTGGTTGGTCATTAGTTACTCTATTTTGGGATACCTCTGCCCTATTGGACCCTTCAGACAGTTCTGGCCCAAAATGGAGGGGCACAGCACACACAGTCTCAGCTGCAAAAAAAGCAGGTTAGACAAACAGTAATTCCACCAACAGGCTAGCTAATTATGTCCAGTTACATTAGTTAAAAGGGCTCCCTCTGTGCATACAGCGACTGCCAAATGGGAGCAATTTCACCGCAGCTCAGGCGGGATTCAAACAGGGAAACACCAGTCCCCCCATACCAACCCGCTGGAGACTGAGCAGGCAGCTCTTAAAGAGACAGTACTGGAGGCTTCAGAAGCACTCACAACACCAGCATTTTGACGGCATTTAGCGAACACAGTTAAGCAGGAGCATTCAGGCAAGCTCGGAAGGCTTTGGGAACCCCATTTATGAGGGCTGCTATATATGTAATCAATAACCCTGGCAAAAATGCATACAGTGCAATTATTTATTTAACTGGCCTATTCTTTCAACAGGTCTTACATTATTATATTCCACTTTTTTGGGCATAATTACATTATTTTTCTTAAAAATAACAGTTAAATTCATTTTACTAGTTATTCCTTCTGATGGCATCTCTATACCTTAAAGGCACAAAATACAGGTTACTCACCTGTAACAGGAGTTCTAGGAATGGTATATGTTGTTCATCCACACTCATTGGCAGGTATCCTTGCCGCTTTAAATCTTGCCGGAAGGTCTTCAAGCTTGCTCCTCCCACCCACCCGGGTGGTATAACTCTCGGCTCCGTATGACGAGATCTGGCCGCTGGAAGCTCAGGTTCTGCGTCGGGAGGGAGGAGTCGGGTGTGTAGGTAGATGAACAACATATACCATTCCTAGAACTCCTGTTACAGGTGAGTAACCTGTATTCTAGGGACATGGATATGTTGTTCATCCACACTCATTGGCAGACTCCTAGCAGTTCTCCGGGAGGAGGAGGCAAGACGACACCCTACTACTTACTTGGGAAAGAGAGACTGAGAACCGAGGCCCCAAAACCAGCATCCCGGGTGACTCAAGGTCCATGTGGTAATGGGTAATAAAGGTGTTTGCTGACTTCCAGGTAGCAGCCCGCAGATTTCCTGGATAGGACTCCCTGGAAGCAGCCACCGCTGCAGCAGTATGGCAGAATGAGCTCATCCCTCTGGGAGGCTCCATGCCTGCTAACTTATAGCAGAGATCTATGCAGGAGGTTACCCACCTGCTTATCGTCCGCTTGGCTGCAGGTCTGCCAGATGCGGCTTCAGCGTAGGTGACAAAACAGCTGGCGAACCTCTCCCCGATTTCTCAGCCAGGCGCCTCCTTATGGACAAGCTGGCGCCTTCTAGGGTCCAGAGTATGGAGCCTATATTCAGCCTCCGAGGTGTGATTGGGGTAGAACACCGGCAGAGTCAACACCTGGTTAAGGTGAAACTCCGACACCACCTTCGGAAGGAATTTCGGGTGGGGGCGCAGGACAACCTTGTCCCTGTGGAAGACCAGGTAAGGAGACTCGATGGAAAGCGCCTGGAGCTCTCCCATCCTTCTGGCTGACGTGATAGCCACCAAGAAGGCGGTCTTCCACGACAGGTGAGAGAGAGCACACCTGTGCATAGGTTCGAATGGCTTGCCCATGAGCTTTGCCAGTACCAGCAGTAGATCCCACGGAGGTGGGGGTTCCCGCACTGGAGGGGAATGTGATCAAGGCCTTTGAAAAGCGCCAGACCACCTTCTCCTGCACTACCCGACTGCTTCCCGGCCCGCCACTGTAAGCAGAGATGGCTGCCAGGTGCACCCTTAGGGTCGCCGACCTAAGCCCTTGACTAGAAAGGGACCATAAATAGTCCAAGATGCTTGCCAAGGAACAGGAGGAAGGGTCCAAGCCTGTTCTGACACCAAATGGAAAACCTTTCCATTTGAAGGCATAGCATTTTCTGGTCGACTTACGGACGCCCAACTACATTGAGGACCTCGTCGAAAGACCCAAGGCCTGGAACTCTAGCCGCCAGGAACCAGGCTGTCAGGTGGAGGGATTGAAGGTCCGATGGAACACCTTCCCTGGTTGACTGAGAGCAGGTCCGGCGAGCTGAAAGCTGCCATGAGTCCTGGAGCTGAGACTGAGGAGATCTGGGTACCAGAACTGGCGAGGCCAGTCTGGGGCTATCAGAATCACCTGTGCCTTGTCCCTCCTCGCCTTGAGAAGCACCTTGTGGATCAAGGGAAATGGGGAAAGGCGAAAGAGGCCCGGGGTCCACTGCCTCAGAAGGCATCCCCTGCAGCGCGCCCGCTGAGGGGCGGGCATGGAACAGACCTCAGCTGCTCTCCCTGAGGCAAACAGGTCCACCTGAGGTGTGCCCAATGGGAGAACAGATGCTGTACTACCTCCGGCAGGAGAGACCACTGTGGGATGCAGCCCCTATCCGGCTCAGGGCATCGGCCAGGGTGTTGGAGGCTCCTGCCACGTGAATGGCTAGGAGATCCGCCTCCAGGCTGCGAACGAGTGACCAAATGCGGAGAGCTTCCTGCATAGAAGCATGGAGCGCTGGCCCCGCCTCGGCGGTTTAGATAGTACATGGTCGTGGTATTGTCCGCTGGACCGGACCACTTGACCCCGGAGGAACGGAGCAAAGGCGGTGGAGCTAGGTGACCGCCGGAGCTCCAGCAGATTGATGTGGCATCGGACTCTCCTGGGACCAGAGGCCATGAGCCCGGTGTTCCCCAGATGGGCACCCCAACCCATCAGAGAGGCATCGGTCGATAGAGAGACCGCCGGCTTGGGGCGGACGAACGGGATGCCCTCCTGCAAATGATCTGGAACGGTCCACCACTGGAGAGCTGCTGACATCCCCTGTGTCACCGACACAAGCTGGTCCAAAGGATCGCAGCGCCAGGACCACTGGCTGGCCAGTCCTCACTGAAGGGGACGATGTTCCAGCGGCCCAACGGACCACGCGTGCAGGCCGCCATGAGACCCAGAGGCGAGGGAAGTCCCGGGAGGCGCAATTGCCCAACCAGAAATGATCGGGCAAAGGAGGAAAGAACCTCGGCCCTGTCCGCTGAGCCGCGCCTGGCTCGAGAGAGTCGAGCTGCGCCCGATGAATAGAATCACCTGCTCGCCCGAGTTCCGACTTCCTGGCCTGATAAGGAGGCCCAGTTGAGAGCAGACCTGGAGGGCCAGATCTCTGACCACTCTGCCTCCTTCCTGGAGGGAGCTGCCATCAGCCAGTCGCCCAGGTAAGGGCACCCGGACCCTCGCGCCGAGGGAATGCTGTCACCACTGCCATGCATTTGGTGAAGACCCTGGGAGCTGGAGACAAGCCGAAGGGCATGGCTTGGAACTCGAAGAGGGATCCTTCTGCTCGGAAGCTAAGGAATCTCTGGTGAGACGGACGGATAGGGACGTGAAAAAACGCGTCCTGCAAGTCCAGAGAGCAGAACCACACGCCGCGTTCCAAGGATGGTATTATCTGAGCCAGAGTGACCATCCTGAAGGTTCGAGACCTTAGGAACTTGTTTAGGTCGTGTAGGTCGAGAATGGGGCGCCAGCCCCCCGTCCGCTTCGGAACCAGGAAGTACCTGGACACAAACCCTGGGTCTGAAGGAGGGTCCACCACCTCTTATCACCTCCTTCTGGAGGAGGAGAGCCGATGTCGGCTCCCGACGAGCCGCCAACGAGGCTGGGATCCCAAGCCTCCCGAGGGGCGACGGCCTGAAGGTGGTGCCTGCTCTAATTCCAGAGGCAGGCCTCTTCCCACCACCTTCAAGACCCACCTGTCCGTGGAAACAGCAGACCAGGCGGAACGGAAGTGCCGAGCCGCTCTTCACGGGGACCCAGGGATAAGGTGACGGGAATGGGGCACACCCCCAGCCCGTCACTGGGCAGGCTTGGAGGAGGGACCGCCGAGGGACCTCCTGGGCCTTTCCTCCCTGCCTCCTGTTAGAGGAAGCCGGCGGTTTGGGTTTGGGATGCCAAGGTCGAGCCTGCTGGCCCTGACGCGGAAGCTGGCCGGGGCGCGCCGGGGCCAGAAGGACGAAAGGGTTTAGGCTGTGGCTCTGGCGGCCTTGTCCTTCTGAGCGGAAGAGACAGAGTCCGCTGTAGCATTGGACTTTCGATCCTCTGCAGGTGACCTTCCACCCCAGGGTCGAGAGGTCAGTCCCCAAAAGGGGACATCCGCCAACTTGTGCTGGGTATCCGCAGTAAGGTGGTTATCCTCAGCCAAGCCCGCTGACGACAGCCACGCGGCCGCCACCGATCTGGCACATGAGTCCCTATATCCAAAGCAGTCTGGAGCTGCTGTTTGGCCACTGCCCTCTGCCCTGGTCCCGCACCTGCTTAACCGTAGTCTGCAGATCGGCGGGAAGATGAGGGATGACCTCATCCAGGGAGCCCAACAGGGCATGAGAAAGATGTGCCATGAGGACGGCCGAACTGGCCTGACGAAGGCCGAGAGAGGACGCAGCGTAGACTTTTCGCCCGACATAGTCCAATTTCTTGGACTCCTTGTCAGGAGGTTTGTCCACATCCCTGGCGTTGCCGGCGCGCCGGAAAACGCTGTCGGTAACCAACCCCTCAGCAGAGGGGTGTTCCGAAAAACCGGACAAGGAACCAGTAGGGACCGTGATACTTCCTGGCCATCCTGGCCAGGCGCAGGGCAGGAAGCAGGGCGCTGCCAAAGCTCCAGTGCCGACCCACTATGGCCTCGGCCACCGGAAAGGCCTCCGTCGGAGAATCCCCTCGGTCCAGAATCTCCGTGAGGGGATACCTGGCCCGTTTGGAAACGGGTTCGAGCTCCATCCCGGTGGACTCCGAGATGAGCCGAAGTAGTCCTAGGAAGGACGACGGGCTATCGTCCATTGACTGACCTCCTGAAGACTCCAAGTCCAGTCGCTTGGAGAAAAAGGAGGAATCATCTTCAGACTCAGAAGAGTCCTCGAAGAGCTGCCTCTGGCCTGAGCCACCCTTCACCTGCCGAGGTCGGTCGGGAGTGAGGGTAACTGACAGCCGATGGGGTAGACCTTTAGCCGATCGAGAATCTTGGTCGGAGCCCCAATTGGTGGCTGTGGAGGCGGAGGTTCCACCGAATCGGTGGAGCAGCTGGTTTTGCCGCAACAACCGCCTGGTATAGGCCTCGGATAAGTCGAGGGTTGTGTCGGCCGGCCCAGTGACAGCCACGGACTGGCCGGAAGGCGACGGGCCGGCTTACCCCGCCAGGAGGAGCTGCTGCAAACATAAGGTCCTCGTACTGGCCGACGAATTTACATCAAGCCTCCCTCATCCGAGGAGGAGGACGAGGCCGAGCGGCGACGCCGCTTACCGCGGTGCCGAGACCGAGACCGCCTATGACGGTGGGATCGGCTGGACCGCGAAGAGGTCCGAGACCGAGACCAAGAGTCCCGGAATTTCCGAGGTCGGTGCGGGGAGGTGTCGGCCGAACCGCACTCCTTCGGCCCGGATGGTGCATCCGAGGGCTCCGGAACCGAGGCACAGGTGAGCCTAGGATCTCAACTCTCCCGGGAACCGGGTAGAGGGGAATCTCGGTTGCTAAAGGCGACAGCCTGTCTAATGGGTCGAGAAAAATCTCGACTTCATCGGTGGAGTCTCGGTCAACTGACCTGACGGGGACACCGTGAGGCCAGTGGCCGAAGCCGAGCGGTCGACCGAAGCCGACGGTCGACGGCCCGGGGAGAGGGACCTTTCCCGCTCCCAAGAGCGTCGACGGAGGGACTTACCCTTGTCCCTCTTTTTGGACCGAGAATAAGGTCCCGCCAACGTAGGCCCTTCTCCATTAGTGGAGAGGGACAGACAAAGCTCCTTAAAAGAAGCCGTGTAAGAAGAGCCCAGAGAGAGCGGGATAAATGCCGCGGCCGAGGAAGATACGGCCCGTGCCGCCTCCTCTTCGAGGGCGACCATCCGCTCGAGCTGATCCGCCGAGCCCGCCGCCGCGGACACCGCCAACCGGGCCTCCTTGGACTTCACCGGAGGGAAACGCTTCTCGGGACGGCCCAGTTGCAATCGGGCAGCACGGTCTTCGAGGACGTAGGCCGAGAAAGATGAGCACAGGTCGCAAGCCTGCGGGTCGTGCTCAAGGCCTAAGCAGTAGACACACGTGGAGTGTGGATCCGTCCGAGACATCTTCTGCCCGCATGGGCATCTCCGAAATCCGGGAGTCGATTTGTCCATCGCAGCCGCGAGGGATAGAAGACTGAAGTCTTTTTGCAAAATTTATTTTTTAAATCCGCAAACGGAGAAATAGGAACCAGTCTCAAACGCAGAGCGTTAAGGAGGGAACCTGAGCTTCCAAGCGGTAAGGAAGATCTGGCGTCATGGGGCGGAGCCGAGAGTTATACCACCCGGGTGGGTGGGAGGAGCAAGCTTGAAGACCTTCCGGCAAGATTTAAAGCGGCAAGGATACCTGCCAATGAGTGTGGATGAACAACATATCCATGTCCCTAGAATAGGTTTGTACAAAGTGAGGTATGGACTTAACAAGTCTGTGCTATTGACAAGGTTTTGTTTAACTTGGCCCTAGCGCAATAATGTAAGACTGAAAATTGTATTAGGCTGTAGTACAGGTTGAACAAATATCACCATGCCTGATGTGCTGTGCCACCCTCTCTGGCAGTGGGAGCTGTGGTAGATAAGTGACTGTTCATTTCTGTTGCAGAATGCAGCCATTTCATTAGCTAATGTATGATGTTATAGCAATGATAATATCACATTCTGAGCATATAGGGGTTTTGGATATAAAAGAGGGAAGGAACCAGATTCTATGGATAAACAGAAATATTAATAAAAGTCACCAAGAAGAGTGAATTCTAAGTGGCACCGCAGAAGTTCTGATGTAGAACTGTAGTTCAGCAAATCTCTGCAGCCGCAGAATTCTAGGGGCCTTGGTTATAGAGACTCAGGAGCAGAGACAGGTGGAGGCTGATTTTAGGGAAGCCCCATGAGGCGGCTTTGAAGCAGCAATGGGAGGGGGAGGAGCGGGTACTGGCAGCAGGGAGTTCCACAGCCTAGGCGCGTAGGACGCGAAAGGCCGGTCACCCATTTGGGTGTGGGTTTTAGGAACCAGGAGGACCTGAGAGTCACTGGATCGCAGGTGGTAGGAGGGATTTGCTGGTTTGAGGGATGTGGTGAGTGCCAGAGGGATACCAGATCCGACTATGCTGTCGATGAAATTGCCAAGGATGAAGGTGCAGTGACTCTCCGGGGGAAGCCACTCCAGCCAGGAGTATAGATCACATCTCTGCATGAGGCAAGGAGCAGTGTGTGCAAAGCGGCATACATTGTTGTGCACTGTGTCCCATTTGGAGACATATGATTTCGGGACGTGGGCGAAGGATACCAGGCCGTAGCAGAGAGTGGGTAGGAAGACCCCCCCCCCCGGGCTAAGATGAGCCGTGCTGCTGGGGTGAGACAGTTTTTAGCTCCGTATGCCAGACCCAGCTTGCTGTTGGTTGCCTTGCAGGTGTTGTGAATGTGCAATCTGAGGTCCAGCTGTGGGTCAAAGGTAACCCCCAGGTACATGACAGCGTCCACAACAACCAAGGGGAACCGTCTGCTCCTACGATTTTTAGAGGAGCAGAGCAGGCCTTGGTCTTGGCAGAGGAGCCAAAGAGCATGGTCAGAGTCTTTTTAAGGTTAATGGTTAGCTTATGGGCCTCAAGTCAGGTCTGAATTTGGTTGAAATCAAAGTTTAACTGATGGTTGATGGTCTGAATGTCCCGTGAGCTAGCCAGGATGACGAGGTCGTCCTCATATAGAGTGGAGTGCCCGTGGGCTGAGGCCAAGGGCAGCCCATTTACAAAGAGGGAGAACAGGATGGGTCTGAGGACAGAGCCCTGGGGGACCCAGCAAGTCACCGGGGGTGGATTAGAGTGGGCCTTGTTAAAGCAAGTGTATTGCTGTCTCCCAGAGAGGTAGTTAGTGAACCAGGCATGGGTGGAGGGGGAGAGGGCCAAAGCCCAGAGAGAGGAGCGCAGGAGTGAGTGGTCAACCCGGTTTAGAGAGATCCACGAAGATGGCTCCAGTTAGTTTGCCTAGATCAGTCGAGGACCTGATCTCGGAGGTGACCATTGCTAGGGCAGTAGAAGTGCTGTGCCCTATTCTGAAGCCATACTGTGCTAGGGAGAGTAGCTCATAGCTCTGAAGGTAATGGGTAAGCTGGGAGGCAACCACTTTTTCAAGTAACTTGCTGATTGTAGACAGGATTGCTATAGGCTGCAGTTATTGGGATTTTTTTTTTTTTTTTTTTTTTTTTTTTTACAGTCGCCTTGCTTGAGGACAGGGACGACCTTGGCCACCTTCCATATGTCCGGTATTGTACCAGAGATTAGGGAAGTGTTGAATATGTGTGAGATGGGCCTGGCTAGAAGGGGTGCCCCCAAGTGTAGCAGTCTGGGCTCAAGGCCATCGTGCCCAGCCCCAGTGTGAGGGGAGAGACCAGCAAGGAGTCTCTGGGTCTCCAGGACAGAAACAGCCTTTAGCTAGAAGGAAGGTCGGCTGGAGACCCCACTACGGGAGGGACCCTGAGTCGTGGGGGCCTGGAGTTGGGAGCAGGCAGGTTGGAGAACTGGCACAGTTAAGAGCATTGGCAATTGTGAGGAGGTTATTGCAACTAACCCCTCCAATAAGCATATCAGAGACCTGGGTTCTGGCAGACCCTCCTACTGCATTTTTTTATATTTTGCCAGAAGCTCCTCGGGTTTCTGGCCGAGGATAGCAGGGCGGATTAGTTGAAGTCACTCTTGGCAGAGCGAATGGCTCTTTTGCAAGAGTTTCTTAACCATGTATATTCAAGGAAGTCTGAGCTGGAGTGGGAGGACTTGAATCTCCACCAGCATTTGTCCCTTTGCTACATGAGGGAAAGTAGGCCACCATGAAGCCACTTTGTAACAGTGCCCCTCACCCTCCTTTTCGTGAGAGGTACGTGTTTGTTTTGCAGAAGAGTAACGACAGTGAGGAAGTTGTCGAGGGACCCTGAGGAATTGCTCGAGGCAGTGACCTAGGTCCAGTCCATTTGTCGTAGGTCGGCATGGTAGTAAACAATGTTAAAATTTGAGTAGTCCCGCATCTGGATCACTTTGCAGGGGATTTTGGGAGAAGAGACACCCCACGTGCAATAGGTAGGAGAGTGGTCTGAGATTGCATCCGGGAGGATTCCTATGGAGACTATTCTGTCAGCCCTGTTGCTCAGTATCCAGTCAATGAGTGATAATTTTTCCCCCCTCGGGAGGAGAGCCTCGTGGGTTCAGTAATGAGTTGACTAAGGGCGAGACCTGACAGTAAGGGCTCACAGAGCTTGGTGTTGCCCCCCCCCAACCAGTTTAGGTTGAGGTCCCCCAGGACTAGCAACTCATTTGAGCCTACTTTGTCGCTGAGACAATCGAGAGGAGAGCCCAAGCGTCCCGGGCATGCAGGAACTCATAGGCAGGGAGTGTACCCGATGACAGACACATTTAAGTGCCCCTTATAGCAGAGGAGCACTCCACCCCCACGCTTATTCCCCGCTCTGTCCCATCTGATAAGGCTGTACTCCAGGAGGGCTCAAGCAGTGTCAGGGGTGTGCAGCTTCAACCAGTTTTCAGTGATCCCCAAGATGTCGGGGTTGTAGTAAGCCACCCAGGCTGTTGGCTCTGCTAGGTTTGGTAGTAGACTTCTCACATTCATGTGAACCATTTTTATGTGTCTGGCAGATTGCCAGGCCGGGAGAGACTTGAGTGAGTGCAAGACGGCAGAAGGCCCAGGGGTTTGGACTGTGCCCCCATCTAGGCCTGGGGGGTCATCCTGATTGCTGCACTGGGAGGAGTGTGCAGGTCTACTGCAGGGTATGTTGCCGCCTCGTGAAACAAGCGGGGGCCGGGTGCCAAGTCCCATGTCCCTAGGGGTACGGTTAATTGCATCAGGCATGGGGACAGGCCCCAGTCAGCAACAAAAGAAGCAGAAACAAAAGACCAGTGCAATACAGCAGCGCAGGGGTATACAATCGGGGCCTGAAGCAGCAGACTGGCATGGGTGGCACTAACAGAGGGACAGTCTGCTAACAGCAAATAACACTAGGTACAGACACCCACTAACTAGGAGACAGTTAGCAACAGCAACATAACACAATGTCAAGTAGCAGTAGCACTGATGGTAGAGGGCTGCAGGTAAATAGCACTGGGTAGCTATACTAGCTCTAACAGTCAGCAGGTTGCATTGAAATAGTCTAGTAAAGGCTATGCTAGTACTAGTCCAGTATGACAGACAGAACGTTTTCTAGCAAAATAAAACAGTGAGAATTACAAGACCTTAGTAACCTAAGTTATTCCTTCTAGCGTTGAGAGGTAATGACCGTTAGCAAGTCCGTAAAATGCAGATTCTTGCCTCACCTAACCAGGAGGGGAGACAGGCCCACTGTAAAACTGCCACAGGGCCGATCTCAGGAGGTAAAAAAAAGATAGTACCTGAAGGGCACTGGGAGAGGCAGCACTGAACCAGCTGCTTGAAAGTTAAAGAGTCGGTGGCCCCGGAGCTGGTGGGAGGGGCTAGAAAGCATTTAATGAGAGGAGGGAACGGGGTGGGTGAGCGGGAAATTTGAGCCACGACTCAGCTGTGCAGCCTCCAATGCAAGCTCCCGCCGTATCAATGCCACGCCAGTAAGTCCAAATAAGGTATTCAGTCCAGGCAGCAAACAAAATATCCTAAATCGGCTTATTAATTCAGGCACAGGATTTCTATGCCTGGGGAGAACTGCCCGGCAAATGTAGGAAGCTGGCACCTCAACCCCAGGTCGTCCATTGTCGGCGTCTTGAAGGTCGCAAGTTGGGGGAGGCCCGCTGAGTAAAGAGCTCCCAGTTCCTCCCCCAGGGTCCGAAATAAGATCAGGTCTGAATAAAAACTGTATATAGTTACACTGTTGAAATGACTGCAAAAAGCTATCAAACTCAAGGGGTTAACCTGAGATGCGGTTTTTAAGCAGTCTGCAGAGTTGTCAACAAGAGGTCAGTTCTGGGACACCATGTACTATTTTGCTGAACCTGCAAGGAATGAAACTGACAACATTCTGTGAGAAGCAGGCTCTCTTAACGAGTTCCCAGACAAAGATTTATAAAAAGAGCAGCGATGCTTTTACTAGAGAGACAAGGAGAGTGAGAAACTGAAACTTGGAATTAAGAGATGCTCTCAAAGGACTTAGTTTTCTCTGTTTGTACTGCCGTTGTAAACAGTTATATGGAATAATTTTTATTTTGCTGTTATTGAGAAAATCAAAGTCTTTATTTAACCAGGCAATCACCGTTGAGCAAGCTCATTTTCAAGGTGGACCTGGGTTTATTAACAAGGAACAAGAGACAATATATATGGGATGCAACACACAAGAAAACAGTAATAATACAAATAAAGTGAGATGCAATAATACAGTATATACAAAGTATCAGCAGGTAGCATTGACAGTAGTATATGTTTGGAACAGAAGATACAGCTAGTTTTGGGCAGGACATAATTTTTCATAAAAGTAAAGAAATGTACATATCAGGTGCACCAAACATAAATAAAACCTGATATATACTGATACGGTATGGAGAATTTAGAGCTGGAACCAGGGCCAAATGAATGTGGAAGGGACAGATATGGGGTAGAAAAAGGGGAGAGGGAAGAGTCGATTACAGATGTGATCAGTCTTTTAACAGTAGGAATTAGAGTGCACTTGGACTTATAGGAGTCACTGTTTAGGGTAGACAGGCACAGGACTCCTTATTATGATGTAGATAGAGAGATTTAAAAGCTGCTAGGCTAATGGGGTGAGTTAATTTCAAAGTTTTTTGCAGCTTGTTCTACAGCTGAGGAAACACAAAGCTGATGGCTGCTCTGCCAATGCGAGATTTTGCTTTGTAAACGTAAAGGTAGATATATGAGGTGCTTCTCAGGGTATACTTCCCCAGAGTGCACAAAGGTAAACAGACAGAGATGTACTGGGGCAGTCTGAGATAGCTTTGTATGTCCAAACCGCAGCATTTTTTTGCCGTCTGTAAGCAAGGGATGACATCCCACTGCTGTGTACAATGCACAGTGGTGGGATGAGTATGGAAGACCCGTGATAAATCTTATGGCTCTGTGATAAAGCGTATCGAGTTTGGCTAGGGTACCTGCAGGTTTCTGACTATATAGAAAGTCTGAGTAATCCAATAGGGAAAGAAAGGTAGTTTGAAACAGTTTCAGTTTAGCGTTTCTTGTGAGGAGATTAATAATCCTAAAGAACAGACCACGTCTGTCTAAGTTTCTTTGCCAGTTCTTCTAAGTGATCTGTGAAAGTAAGTCTATGGTCTAACCAGTCCCCCAGGTACTTGAACTTTGGTACATAGTCCAACTGCTCACCTAGAATGGTAGTGATCTGCAGGAGCATCCCAGCAATTGCAGGATTTATTGCATTTTGAAGGAGCGAGAGGAACATTGCTTTGGTTTTTTCTGCATTTAAGAGCAGTTTCTGGTTTATAAGCTGATGTTGCAGCAGATTAAATCCATTTTGAAGGGCTTTACAGGCCCCTTCAGGTGTGGGGCTACTAGCTTAGAGTACCGTATCATCCGCGAATAGGTGCATTTGTGCTTCTTTGATGGGGGCATCTACGTTGTTAATATAAATGGTGAAGAGCAAAGGACCAAGAATGGGACCTTGCAGTACACCCCTCAATAGGGGTTTCGACGGAGAAACTTCCCCTTCTGCCTTTACTTGTTGAAGTCGTCCTGAGAGGTAGTTGGAGAACCATTTAAGGGATAAGGAATCCAAACCAATATTCTGGAGGGACGACAGAAGCAGTCTGTGATCAACGGTATCAAACACCTTGCTTAGGTCCAAGAAAACTGTACAAAGTTTTTTTTGTCTAATTCAAGCTGCCAGTCATTTGTCACCTTGGCTAGAGCAGAGATTGTACTGTGCTGTGCTCTAAAACCGGATTGTAACGGATTGAGCAATTTTTCTGATTCCAGGTACTTCTGCAGCTGGGAGCTCACTATTTTCTCCAGCATCTTTGACAGGATTGGAAGTAAGGAGATTGGCCTGTAATTACTGAGGTCACTAGGATCTCCTGACTTAAAGGGACCACAAGTGCATTTTTCCAAATGGGCTGTAGGTCACCCTGGGACAAGGATAAGTTGAAGAGATGAGTAATTGGGACTGCGAGGACACAGTAGCCGACCTTTAAGAAGTACGGGTCAATGAGGTCGGCCCCAGCACTTTTCCTAGTGTCCAGCTGAAGGAGAAGATCTTCGACTTCTTTCAGGGAGGTAGGCTGCAGAGAGAAGGATGGACTGGGGATGGGTTTTTCTTGTGTATCCAATCTAAGTTGTTGGCTGAGGATATTCACAGGAGAGGAGTCAAAGGCTAGCTCTGCAGTGGCAAAATGATTATTGAGAGCATCGAGGATAGACTGTGTCGGGGATGACAGTATTGTTGATCAATAATTTAGTAGGTAGGGAATTTACAGTGGTGTGACCTTCAATGTCTTTGATAGTCTTCCAGAATTTGGAGGCTTTTCTTGAGGAGCTCTCCAGCTGAGAGCGGTAGAAATTAGCTTTGCTTCTCTGACCATTTTGGTGCAGAGGTTCCCTCGTCCTCCGGAAAGAATTCCAGTAATTTATTAAATTAGTTTTCCTGGCAGTACTCCAGAGTACATCCCTACTCCGTAAAGCATCTTTCAGGTCTTCTGTAAACCACCGACAGGATTTATTTCTGGCAAGAACTTTTACTATGGGAGCATACTTGTTGAGAGCCCCTAGCACAATTTCTGAGAAAATATCATAAGCTATAGTCAGGGACTTGGCTAGATAGAAGTCCTGCCATTGCATGGAGTCTCTTAGGTCTGATATATACCCATGGAGATCAAAGCTGCGTATGCATCTTTTAAAGGTGAATTTTGGTACAGTTGTGGATTTAAGAGTGGATCTTACACACGCGATGAAGCAATGGTCGCTAATATCAGAGAAAGACGCCAGCATGGGAGAATAAATGAGGTTTGTTAACTAAAATGATATCCAAGAGAGTACTGTTATTAGGGTTGAGCTTATTAGGACAAGTAGATTAGTTTATTAGCTGTGACAACCCAAGGGAATCACAGAACATTTTAAATGGGGTGGATGCAATGGACAGCCAGTCTAAGTTGAAGTCCCCTAGTATGATACACTCTGAAGATGCCAAACCCAGGATGTTTGAGATGTTTTAACAACTGTAGTCCAGCTGATGGGGGTCTGTAGCATCCTATTATACATAATGAGACACTGGTGGCAATTTCAATCTTTAATGACACGCTTTCGAATTCTTTTGGGACAGAGGCTGAGTCAATTACGGAGGCAGGGAATTTATCCTTGATATAAATAGCTACCCTACCATCTCTGGTTTACCTGTCGGCTCTGAACAAAGAGTAGGAGGGGATGTTAACTTCATTGTTACTGGTCGCCGGTCGGAGCCAGGACTCTGTAATCACCAGAACATCTGGAGCAGTATGACATACCCAGGCCTGAAAATAAGTAATTTTTTTTAACAGGCTACATACATTAACATGCAAGAATGTAAGCCCCTTGAGGCTCTGTAGCTCTGCTGGGGATTTCATGGGTGCCAGAGGGCCTGGATTAAGCTCAACATTTCCTCAGCATAGTAAAAGCAGGAACAAGAGTTTTCTGCAGAGTCCTAAGAGAAGTTTGGGTGGCTGGGACTTCTTTCGGTTACGTGATTTGTGTGCAACAGTATAGGGAGTTGAGGCTAGTTCCCAGTTTTCCTGATGCTGCATACAATAATACCCTGACAGAGAGAGTCAATGGGAGTAGTGGGGGGTATGCAGAAGGTGGTATAGCCCTGTATGACGGTGCAGGTGAAGGACCAGCAGCGGGCTAGGGGAAGTTAGAGCCCATACAAGTTCTTCTACTTGATAGGAAAAGTCCTGGTCGGACAATGTAAAAAGAGAGCCATTCTCCACTCTAGGAGTTATTTTTTGATTCACATTTGGGTCCAATACATGTAAGATGAGCAGAGACAAGCATAGAAGCAGGTAATATGCCCTCATTATGAGACTATCACCCAATGGGCACTACAAGTGCGGGCAAGAGAAGGGATTCTCAATGGAGGAGACTTTCTTAATCCCTGCAGAATACTATTATAGGCAGTGGAGCCTGAAGCAGTAATCCTTAAGAACAGCTCCTAATCAGGCTAATAAGAAAAGAGTTCACCTGACTATAGAGTAGTACTAAGGGCAGAGAGGCTTTGATGCAAATTTCTTAGCTACTACTCTGGAGCAGACTAAGTACTAACTAGAGAGATCACCTGACCTAAATCAACTGCCTTAGCAAGACAGGATATGCTAGTCAGCAATAAGCAAACCTAAAGTACCAAAATGGTATGCCTCATCAAGACAGAATGAGATAAAGCTGCTAGAAGGCTTAGTTGCAAAAAGGGGATAGGAGGAATTGCAGTTGTTGACAGTCAGTAACCAATAAATTGAAACATCGGATAGGAGTGGGCGGAGACTGTGTGCATTTAAAGGAGGAGGGAGGGAGGGTCAGACGAAAAATCAAGGGGAAGTAGGCAGAGCTAGCACTAAATCAGTGCACATACAGTTAGAGAGAAACTGCAGCTGGGGAGGAACAGTAAGTTACTTTACACAGGCCGAGCAAAACAGGCTAAATTAAAATATATAAATTAGAAGCCAAGTACAGGGATGCAGGCTTACATTAAGCCACACATATCGGTTGCTCCTGTCTCAGGTGAGTGAGACCAGCCAGTCAGGGAGCTCTACACAGGCATGGAGTCAACAGCGCTACCCTGAGAAGGCGTTGAAATTGAAAACAGCAAATTGCAAGTGATAATCCGGTTCAGCGTTCACACAGTCCAGAGAAATCGTGGCAATTTTTCAAGCGTCGTACCTATCTATTTGTGAATTTTGAAACTGCTATTGGTTTTCCTATGCTTCCTGACCTGTGCCTCGATGACACCACAGAGCAGAAATCAAGCCATGGTAATCCATAGGGCATACCCTCGGGTGTCTAGTAGCTATAGACCAGAAGGGGTCCCAGAGGCACAGAATATGTGTATGGAGGCACCGGTCCCCAAGGAGTTGGGTAAGGGGTAGGCCAGCATCACCACCCCCCCCAAAAGGCCCAGAGCAGGGTACCCAGGCGGTGGCCCCACAGATAAGGGACGCTGCACAGGCATCAGTCTTACAGACGTGGCAGCAGGTCAACTGGTACAGGTCCCCCTGGGCACTGATAGTGGGAGGGCAGGCGAAGGCCCTGCTAGCACTGGAGGCAGCAGGGCCGGCAAAGGGACTGCAGGCTATGGGAGGATAGGGGCACGCCCAGTGGGCGTCTGCCTCTGTGACACCGAAGGGGGATCCACAGGCGCCTGTACAGGAGAACCTGGGGCCAGATAGGAGGACCCACTGGTGAAGGCTGAGGGGAGACTGGGCTCAGGAAGGCACCTGTGCCCTGCAGCACCTGTCCTGGAGAAAGAGGGGCAGGACCAACGGAGGTTCCGGAGGTCAAGACCAGAGTTGGGGGCGTGGATAACTGGGCATCAGATACAGCACTGGCGCTAGCAGCACCTGTGCTGGTCGGAGGAGCTCTGGCCAAGCCACCTGCCGAAGAACCCACAGATAATGAGACCAAAAAACAGGGGCTGGGAGGCAGGATATGGAAGACCCCCCTGTCCCGAGGAGCTGCCATCCGTAATCAAGATCAGGGTGGGCAGTGGGACCATTGGCAGCCCTGAAAAAGTAGGGTGTACAAGGCCGTAGAGGTCAACCCACCCAAGGGAGGACGACCCTGACGCCGTCAGTGGAGCCTTAGAAACATAGACTGACGGCAGATAAGGACCGCTTGGTCCACCTAGTCTGCCCATTTACCTACCTAGAGGACAAGCTGCAGATCCTATTTAACCAACAGTCTATTTCTTCCTACCCCCCCCCACAAAAATTGCCTTATGTCTGTCCCATGCATTCTTGAATTCTCCCACAGTTTTAGACCCCACAACCTCCTCAGGAAGACTGTTCCATGCATCCACCACCTTCCCTGTGAAAAAAACTTCCTCACATTGCCCCTGAGCCATCCTATCTTCAAATTGTGTCCCCTTATTCTTGCACATCTCTTTCTGAAAGATGCTACCCTCTTGGACTTTGTTGATTCCACTGAGGTACTTAAACGTTTCTATCATGTCCCCCCTCTCCCTCCTTTCCTCAAGGGTATACATATTAAGCCCCTTTAATCTCTCCTCGTATGGCTTCTCTTGCAGACCCTGCACCATTTTAGTTGCCCTCCTCTGAACTGCCTCCATCCTGTCTATGTCCTTGCAGAGATGGGGTCTCCAGAACTGGACGCATAACATACTCCTTATTTTTGCTGGTGATACCTCTCCCTATACATCCCAGTATCCCCCCAGCCCTCCCTACCGCCTTCTCACACTGCTTGCCGACCTCAAGGTCATCTGATATGATTACCCCAGGTCTCTTTCCATTTTTGTTGTTACTACCTCCCCCAATTGTGTAATCTTCCCTGGGTTTTGTTTCCAGGTGCATTATTTTGCACTTCTTTGCATTGAATCCAAGCTGCCACACTTCTGACTATTCCTCCAACCTTGCCAAGTCCCTTCTCATCCTTTCTACGCCTCCTTGTGTATCAACCCTGTTGCAGATCTTTGTGTCATCTGCAAAGAAGCATACTTTTCCTTCCAGTCCCTCTGCAATGTCACTTACAAAGACATTAAAAAGGACTGGACCCAGTACTGAACCCTGCGGTACTCCATTAGTAGCCCCTCTTTCTTCAAAGTGGACTCCATTTACAATTGTGTGGAGACCACGAACGGGAGACAGACCAGGGTCAGTCCCCGTCCTTGTCTTCACGCTTGGGCTTCCCCAAAGATCTGTCCTTGGATTTGGATGAGGAAAAGCCTGAGGACTGGGCCGGGGAGGCAGAGGAGCTCCAGGCCTGCAGGTCCCGTTCCATCAAGGCAATCTTCTTCTGGAGGAGATGACTTTCCAGGGCCTTCTGGCGGCATCTCCTGGTAGCTGGGTTAAACTTTTCTGACAGACCTCGCAGGCTTGCACGTCATGGTCTGGGCCTAGGCAGAAGAGGCAAGCAGAGAGGCCATCCTAGTCCAGGATCTGTGTATCGCATGCACACTTTGTGGAGTGGTCAAACGAAGAAAAAGGTTGTGAAAACAAACATGAGATCATTGAAAAATACAATGTTTAACTTTACAAAATGAGAAAATAAAACAAGGTAAACATAAGAAACAGGCAGTCCACTGTAGCTGCGGCAGTGTGTCAGTAGTCTGAGGTGCGTTGGTCAACGGCGGGAAAGAACTGAGGAGGCTGTGCAGATCGTCTGCCTTATATAGGGTAGGCTGATGTCAGCGGTGGGCGCCCCTCTGATAGAAACCTTTCTACCTAGTAGTCTATGTGGTCCTGGCGCCTGACGGCTTAGTTCTACCAGTGATGGCCTGCTGCAAGAGATACACTTGAAGTCATATTTATTTCATGGGTTCGAAGCTCGTGTATTTTACTGATCATCTTATTGCTATGTTGCCCTTTTACAGTTGAATTAAAATAATTTGCTTGCCTCCTATAATGTAGCAACCTGAGTAGAATAAGCCTGTATATATGTATCATGCTTTTGTATATGGTTACCCCTTGTTGTGCATGGACTTCCAGCCTAGATAAAAAGCTGTTGTACCACAGTACAGACGTCCTAGAATGTTGTCATACACTTCTATGGTACAACATTTTTAATTAGAATGGAAACGCATGCAACCTGTGTTTCACTTTATTACACACACACACAGCCCATACATTATCCTTACAATCCCCCCCCCCCAATCATTTTAAAAAAACAAACATACCTCTCACCAGTGTGGTTCTAAGGAGCTGGGTAAGGGTGCTCTTTACATTTATCATAATTGTTCACACCCAGGCCCTTCCCACGCCAGTAACGACCCCTTCAGCATCTCGTACCTCACTTAGCCCAACCCGGAGAATAAAGCTGCTCAGAGCAGCCCTGACTAGAGCCGCTCTACTTCTCCTCCTATCTAGAAATATGCACTCCAATCCTGGCCTTCTCTCCCACACACTATCCGATAAACACAGCGTCAGTCTCAAAATTGCCTCTGTGAACATCTGTAGTCCCCCCCCCAAAAAAAAAACTTGATGGGTGTTCCAACACCAACCTGACATACTGGCTGTCGTTGAGACCTAGCTCTCCCCAAACACCAAGGACGATCTCTAGCCTTAAATGGCTACCATATTTTTAGGGTAGATAGGCTGGTAGCTAGAGGGGGAGGCTGTGCCATATAAATCAGGGACAACATTCAAAGCCTAGTAGTCCCCTCTGACCTGCCAAGCCACAGGGCTCAGGCCCTCACCATCAGAATTAGCATTGGTAATGTCAAAGCCACTACACATCATGGCTGTTTACATCCCACTACGCAACCAAAAATACAGGTTACTCACCTGTAACAGGAGTTCTAGGAATGGTATATGTTGTTCATCCGCACTTATTGGCAGGTCCCTTGCCACTTTAAATCTTGCCAGAAGGTCTTCTAGCTGGCTCCTCCCACCCATCTGGGTGGTAAAACTCTCGGCTCCGCCCCATGGCGCCAGATCTAGCCAGCTGGAAGCCAGGGTTAAAAGGCCGGGGTCGGGAGGTCGGTGGTGGTGGGAACAACATATACCATTCCTAGAACTCCTGTTACAGGTGAGTAACCTGTATTTCTAGGGACATGGATATGTTGTTCATCCACACTTATTGGCAGACTCCTAGCAGTTCTCCGGGAGGAGGGAGGCAAAGCGCACACCTTACTTGGGTAGAAAGACTGAAGGAACTGAAGCCCCCGACCAGCACCCCAGCCGCGACCAAGGTCGATGTGGAAGGGAACAGTAAAGCCTGCTTCGAGGCGCGGAAGCCCTGCGGATATCCGGACCAGAGTATCCTCGGAAGCAGCCACCTGCAGTGGACGACGAAAAATGAGCACTTATCCTCTGAGGCTCCATGCCTCGGGCCCATAGTGGGAGACCGTGCTATGCAGGGTGACCCACCCGCTGTCAGTCCACTTGGCTGCAGGTCTGCCAGATGCGGCTACAGCATAGATGACAAACAGCTGGCGAACCTCTCCCGAACTTCAGCTTTACGCTCCCTGGGTAGGTGAGCATTAAACAGGTTCCTATGGAACCTATATACGACCTCCGAGGTGTGAATGGGGATGAACCCCGGCAGAGGCAATACCCCCGAAGGGAAGACTCCACCATCACCTTCGGAAGGACTTTGGGTGGGGCGCAGGACAACCTAGTCCCTGTGGAAGACCAGATAGGGAGATTCAAAGGAGCTCCTGGAACTCTCCCCACCTCCTGGATGGCCGAGTAGCCCCAAGAAGGTGTTCTTCCACCACAGGTGGGGGAAACTCACACCTGTGCAAAGGTTCGGATGGCTTGCTCGTGAGCTAAGCCCATACCAGCAAGGATCTCACAGAATGGGGATACTCTCCCCCAAAAGGGAGGCATGATCGAGGCCTAGAAGTGCCAGACCACCTATTCTGCGCCGCCGACTACCTTCAGGCCTGCACCCGGAAGACAGGGGTGACCACAGAAGCACCTAGAGGGTCGTTGGCCCAAGCCCTAATTCAAAGAACAGACGCAGATGGTCTGAAATGCTCGCCCAGGGATGGGAGAGGGCCAGGCCCTAACCCATCAACAAATGGAGAACTTTTCCAAGAGGATGAGCATTATTTCTGGCCGACTCCTAGCAGGACGCCTCGAAAAGACGAAGACCCTGCTGAAGGACCCTAGGCCTGGCCCCTAGCCGCACAGGGACCGGGCCTACAGGTGTAGGGATTGAAGGTCCCGAAGGAAAACCTTCCCCTAAAAGGAAAATCAGGACCGGGCGGACTAGAAGCCGCCACGAGAGCCTGCGGCCGAGACTGAGGAGAGCTGGATACCAGAGCTGGCAATCCAGTCTGGGGCTACCAGCATCACCTGCGCCCAGTCCCTCCTTGCCTTGCCCGTAGGTCAAGGGAAATGGCGGAGAGGCGCAGAAGGGCCCGGGGTCCGTGGCCCTGACGGCATCCCCTACAGCAGACCTTGCTGAGGGGGCGGGCATAAAGCAGCCTTGGCCTCGTATTCTCCCTGGAGGGAGGAGGGAGAAGATCCTGTGCTACCTCCGGCAGGAAAAAAAACACTCATGAGGCGCAGCCTATGTCCGGCTTAGGGCAGTAGCCGGAGAATTGGAGGCTCCCGCCATCAGAAGGCTGGGAACCTGCCTCTGACTGCGCAAAAAATCCAATGCGGAGAACCTCCTTACACCGAGGCAAGGGGTTCGACCGAACCTGGCAGGGCAGGTAGCACAAGGTTGTGGTGCTGTCCGGATGGACTAAAACCACTAGACCCCGCACAAACGGAGCGAGCGGTGCAAGCTAAGCGGACCGCCTGGAGCTCCAGCGGGTAGAGAGGACATCGGGACTCCCGAAGGACCAGAGGCGAAGCACTCTCTATTTCCCTAGATGGACACCCCCATCCATCTGAGAAGCATCGGTCTGAGAAGACCGTCGACCCAGGGGGGGACGAACAGGATGTTCTCCTGCAGGAGCTGGAATGGTCCGGAGGGGGAGCGTTCCACTAACTCCTGGGCTGTAGTCACGAACTGGTCTGAGGAACGCAGCACTGTGACCTCTGGCAGGCCCGTCCCACTAGGGGAACTCAGCCGCCAAGAGCCCGGGAGGTGCAGGAGGTCCCGGAAGAGCACAATTACCTGGCCAACCTGACTGGGTAAGGGAGGAAGAACCTCAGCCCTGTCCGCCCGGAGCCGAGCTCGGACTCCAGAGTCAAGCCTAGTCCCGGAGAAACCTCACCCGCTAAGGCACGAGTTCCAACATGGTTCCGGTAAGGGAGACCAATGTAAGCCCGGAAGGTATTAATCAGGCCGCCATCCGGGTGGGGTTACGCCCGGACCCTTCGAAGCTGCAGAAACTGCGGAGCAGAGAACGAAGGGTCTGGCCAGGAACTCGTAAGGAGACCTCTCACCTGAGAAAGGAAGGGGTCTCTCAAGAACGGACGGAACGGGGAGGAAGTACATCCTGGAGGCCCAGGAGGAAGCCGTGACGCCTAACTGAGGATGGGAGATCGGCAGAGGGACCATCCGTCAGGTCAAGGATGGCGCAAGCCCCCCGTCCGTTTGAGGCCAGGAACACCTGGACTCGAACCCCGGGTCAGAAGGAGGCCCACCACCTTCCTGACCACCCCTAATCAGGGGGCCAGGCAAGTCGGCTCAGCGGTCCGACGAGGAGTCTGTGGACCCAAGGTCCCCGTGGGGTAACGGCTCAAGAGGAAACCTGTTTGCAACCCGCGACAGGGCTATCCTTAGCACCACCCAAGAGGAAGAGGTGCGGAGCCGTCCCCCCACAGGGAATGCCCGGGCAGGGTCGACAGTGCTGGGGACAGCTCCCCTTTAGCCCGTCATTGAGCAGGCTTGACGGAGGAAGAGGCCGAGGGGGCTCTCGGACCCCTACTTCCTTGCTCCCTTTTGGAGGAAGACGCTGGTCTGGCAACAGGCCGCCCAGCGCATACCTGCTGGCCCTTGAGTTGGGCCGGTCGAACCGCGGGGTGGGGGGGGCCAAGGGGCTTACGCAAAGGCTGAGGGATGCCCTTGTCCCTCCGGGCAGGACGAGTCCGGAGTGGCATCGGACTTCTCGGGCCCCTGGATATGTCCCTCCACGCCAGGGCCGAAGAGGTCAGCCCCCAAGGAAGGGGTGTCCGCCAACTCATGCTGGGTTTCCAAGGAAAAAGAGGATAACCTCAGTCACGCCCTTCGGTGCATGGCCACTGCGGCCGCCACCGATCTTGCACAGGAGTCGCCCAGATCCAGGGCCGACTGAAGCTGCTGTTTCGCCATCGCCTACTCCTGGTCCCGAACCCGCCGGACCATGGTCCGCAGGTCGGTTGGAAGATGAGGAAGGACCTCATCCAGGGAGCCCAAAAGAGCATGGGAACAGTGCGCCATCAGTGCCGCCGAGCTGGCCTGACGGAGGCCTAGGGAGGACGCGGCGTAAACCTTGCGCCCGACGTAGTCCATCCTTCTGGACTCTGTCAGGGGGCCTATCCACGTCCCTAGTGTTTCCAAAACGTTGGAAAACATTGTCGGTAATTACCCCTTCAGCCGAGGCGTGGTCCGAGAAACCGGGCAGAGAACTGACAGGGACAGGGTACTTCCTGGCCACCATGGCCAAAGGCGCAGGGCAGGAAGCAGGCCGTCGCCAGAGCTCCAAGGCTGGGCCCACGATAGCCTCAGCCACCAGGAAGGCCTCCGAGGGAAAGCCCCTTCGGTCCAGAATCTCCGTAAGGGGGTAAGGTGCCCGTTTGGAAATGGGCTCGAGCTGCATTCCGGTGAATTCCGAGATGAGCGGGAGCAGACCCACAGAGGACGATGGGCTGTCGTCCACAGAATGTTCCGGGGAAGACCATGGGTCCTCCCTGCAAGGAAACATAACGGAGCCGACGTCAGGCTCCGAGTCTAGAAAAAGCTGCCGCAGGCCAGAGTCACTCTTCAACCGCAGAGGGCGGGCGGGAGTGAGGGGACCGAGTGACCTGCGAAACAGGTCATGGTCCAGCCCGGGTTCCGCCGATGGCGGAGGGGCAGCGAGGATCGGGCGAGCAACCAGCCCTGAAGAGGGCTCCTCGATTACCTCAAGTAACTGCGTCGGCCGACCGGGCGGTGGCTGCTTACTAGCCGGAGAATGAATCGGGGTCGATTGACTTCTGGACAACAGCATCTGCTGCCACATAAGTTCCTCGTAACATCGACGCCAACGGCATCGAAGCCACTCCTCATCCGAGGAGGGGGACGAGGAAGAACGGCAAAGCCACTTGACTCGGTGCCCCGACCGAGAACGCTGAGGTTGGCGTGAGCGGCTAGACCGAGAGGAGGACCGAGACCCGAATCCTCGGGGAAACCGAGGGCGGGCTGGAGAGGGAGCGGAGCGAGCCCGCTCCTCCTTCGGTTTGGAGAATTTGGGCGAGGACTGTCGACCCAAGGGTACCGGCAGAACCTCAGCCTCCACCGGGAAACCGTGAAAGGAAATGGGCACTAGCAGGAGACGCCCAGATGACGTGCCGAGGGGCCGCCACGTCGACGGGGTCCTGGCCGCTGACCTGACGGGGACACCGTGAGGCCAGAGGCCGCCGCATGCCCGACTGAAGCTGGAGCATCGCCTACGGGGCGGGGAGTTTTCCAACCGCTGGGCCGGCTGAAGGGACCTCACTGTGCCCTTGGAATTGGGCCAAGGGAGGTCCCAGGGTCCTCTCCTTTCAAGAGAGAGACTGACGAAGCTCCTTGAACGGCTGAATGAGTAGAACCCAAGGACAGCAGGAAAAACGCCGAACTGAGGAAGAGGGAGGTGGAGCCGCCCCTGCTCCGGCGGATTCAGCTGCTCAGAAACAGTCGAACGGACGCCCGGACGATACGGATTCTCCGAGCGGAAAAACTATCGGATGTCCGAAAGCTCGAACGGGCTGCCGTAGTACTGAGCTGGCCGAAAGAGCACAACAAAATTCGCAGCTGAGGATCATGATCCAGGTCATCGCAGTAAACGCACGGGAGTGCGGGTCTCTACTGGAGGAAAAACGGGCGCCTCCTGGGGCCAGGAAGGGATTGAGCCATCGCTGCAGCGAGGAAGAAGATATCAAAATTTCTCTTAAAAGATTTCGAAGACTGAAATTTCCAGGAACCAGTCCAACACAGAGCGCTAAGGAGGGAATCTAAGCTTCCAGCGGTAAGGAAGATCTGCGTCATGGGGCGGAGCCGAGAGTTTTACCACCCGGGTGGGTGGGAGGAGCCGGCTTGAAGACCTTCCGGCAAGATTTAAAGCAGCAAGGGACCTGCCAATAAGTGTGGATGAACAACATATCCATGTCCCTAGAAACTGGCCTTCCACTATCTAACTGCATCTCCCAGTTGCCAGCTAACTCTGAAGTCACTGCACTGGGTGACTTCTATGTCAACTGGCTGTCCCCTAAACCTGCCCCCTTCAGGGACTTGGTAGCTGCCTTAAATCTCACCAGAACTGTTACAGACCCTATACGTCTCAACCCCTCCAGGGGTACGTCCTCCCTCACTGACCTAATTCTAACTAATCACCCGGATAGACTATCCAACGTGTCTGTGCTACCGGATGCCCTCAGTGACCACTCACCCACCCTCTGTACCTGGTTGCCCGGTATAACCCCCCCCCTCCAGATTTATCCATCAGTGCCGTCTAAAAAAGTGGGCGCTAAAGCTTTTCAAAAACTACCTCCATATTAGCGATTGGTTGCCACTGGACTCCACCCACTCCGTGGATGATGCCCTCACCCATTTCATAAACACCTTAATGCTGCCTGTGACCACTCTGCCCCATTCTCTAAGCAGCTCATCAAAGGTCCTGTCACCCCCTGGATATCCCAGGCCCTCCTTGATCTTATGTGTCATAGGGATAACCTTTGGCATAAGGCTCTTGACTCTGGTAAACCCTCTGATAGACAACTTTACAGGGCGGCACGAAATAAATGCACCTGGGAAATTCAGAGAGCGAAGGCAGCCTATTACCAGGAAATGCTAACCTCTTCCTGGGGCTCCGGATGCAAATTCTGGAACAATATCAAAAAGCTGAACAGCAAGGCGATGTCTCCCCCACCCCCAACTTAACAAATGAGAATGTCGCCAGAACCCAACAATCACTGCCAACTCCTCAACAAATCCTTCTCGGATCTCAGTAGTGTTCTCCCACCCCCCAACTTCTTCGACCCCCAGTAAACCCTCCCAATCTACCCTAACTCCACCCCCTGTTTCGCCTCAAAACAGTTTCCACAAGCAAAGCGAGATCTTACCCAATTTCCTAGGAAAAATCAAGAACATAGTGGTGACTCCTTAGACCTAAAGCTCCTCCGACATTGTGCTAGTCCCCTCACAAAATCTTGAACCTCTCCCTCTGCAGGGGTCAATTCCCCACCCTCTGGAGGACTGCAGTCATCACCCCCATCCATAGAGTGAGACAGTATGTCTCCTGCCAATTATCGCCTCCATCTCCATCCGCTGCCCCCTCTCCCCAATCCAAGGCCCTTGAAAAAATTGCCTCAGACCAGCTCACCCACCACCTGGCTAAATATAATCTCCTTTGCCCTGAGCAACATGGATTTAGGAAAGCCCACAGTACCACAACCGCCCTGTTCGAATACTCCAGCTTTCTCCACCAAGCACTCGATCGCGATCACTTGGTTGGATCTGTTTACATAGATCTTATCAAGGCTTTCCACCATCAGCCACACCCTCCTGCTTAACACACTTCACTCCATGGGCCTGGCTCCTAATACAACCTCCTGGTTTACAAACTACCTCAGTGGTTGCTCCCAGAAAGTTTGCATAGGAATCTCTCTCTCTCATCCTGCCTACCTGTACTCTCAGGGGTCCCACAAGGCTCAATATTAGGTCCATTATTGTTTAATCTTCCTAAACTCACTGTCCAATGCCTGCCCTGGCAAAATGCTGCTGTATCCAGACGACATCCTGTTTTGCAGTCACCCAGACCTCAACTTCCTCCAGCTCGAGCTCCAAAAAAAGCTTCACCGAGTCAGAAGCCTGGTTCTCTGAGCATAAGCTGGTGATACACCACAAAAAAACTAAGGTCATGGTATTTGCCAACCCCCAGAACAAGCATGCCAACCCCCCGCCCCCGACTATCCTTAAACACCCAAAACACTGGCCTTGATCAAGTCACCTCTTTCAAATATCTGGGCATCACCCTCGACTCCGTGCTTACTTACAGTAGCCACATCAATACTGCAAGCTCAGCAATTAACACCAGAATAGGCCTCCTATATAAGCACAAGCATTGTCTGCTCCCGATGCACTCAGTTTGGCAGTTAACTCCTCAGTGCTCACTGGTAGACTATGGAATTGTACTATACAGCTCTGCCAGCGACACTGCACTACGTAGAGTCAAGAGTGCTCTAAACAAAGCGTGCCGACTTGTGACTGAATGTGACAGAATGACACATACTTGTGACCTCTACCAGATCTCCTAACTGGCTGAACTTTGATGGGAGACACAGCTACCACACCTGACTACTTGCCAAAATGGTTCTCCTCAGGCTCTCCCCACCTGGCCTCCGTAATCTACTCCAAACTGCCCCAACTAGGGCCAACCGTCTCTCCTCAAAATCCCTGTTGTCAGTTCCCACGTGTAGGACATCCCAGGGGCAATGTGCCTTCTACCATAGGGCACCCCTCTGGATAAATGAACTCCCACTAGAAACGTCATCTCTTTAGAGTATTGGCCTTTTCAAGGCAGTGCTCAAGGAGGTAATAATATTCTCCAGTAGTTGTGATTGCCACTAATCAGTATCTCTGCTGCCCCCCCCTTCCTCAGACTATGCCCCCTTCCCCTTTTTTTAGTTGCTTATTGGACTCATGTTTCTATCTCTATTTATTACTTTACTTTGCTTATAGTTGCTTATATATTGTTCCCTACCATACTGTTATCTGCATCTCATGTTTAACTCCCTGTCCCTTTTTCCTTCTCTGTACATAAATTATGGACTCCAGGTCCATCTTAAGACCCTCAAAACTGTAACCTGCCATATGTATATAACAATGAATCAGGGTCTACTTTACGACCCCTGAAGCTGTTACCTGCCAACTGTATATATCCCACTTCGGTATTACTTATGTACTGTACTATAAATGTTGTTTATGTAACTTGACGTGGAGCCTTTGCAAAGGAATCTACAACTCAAAGGACTGTAATTCTGATTGTCTTCGATAAATAAAATAATAAATAACAACATATATATAGTACAAGGCTGTAATACCACTGAGAAGTTCTGGTGACATGTGGACCTCAAGAGCAAAACTCGAGAGGTTACAACATGTCACCAGAACCTTGAGATGAGATTATAGCCGAGTCATACACAGTCTGTTTTATATTTTTTGTAATATATGGATCCAAACAGCAGCTTGCCTCTATGTTCCTGCCTGTAACTGCAGTCAACAGCTCTCCCCCAAGCAGCTTCTTCTGTGGCCGGAGGAACTGCATGCTTCCTCTGCTTCCAGCTCTTTCCGAGCACACACTTCACTCCCTCAAAGGATGTAAACTCCTCACCCCCCCCCCCCCCAACAAAGGCAGCAACGGGGCAGTAGAGACCAGGCACGGGGGGGGCAGTTTGGTTTCTCCTGAGCTGTACTGTAGTTGGCTTTTACTGTACCTGATGGTGACAGTAAAAAGCAGCTTGCAGGCAGCTATGGAGTGTGTGCACATGACGCGAGGGAAGCTGGAGTCTCACCAGACATGTGCCCTGGCCCGCCACAGGGATTGCTTCAGTGCTGCCAGAAGCGGCACAATCCCTCCCTGGTCTGGAAAGCACTGCTGTCAGTGACACTACGTGAAGACCCAGCCACCCATCCAAGCCCACTGCCAGGTTGCCGGTGCAACAGCATGTCACCCTATTCTATGTATTCACAAGAGCCTTTCAATAGATTTTCTTCCTCCTTGACCCAGCTATTTGGACCTTTTTACCTGCACCACTCAGCCAGCTAGGAGACCACAGAGCCCCACTTAGGCCACATATGTCCGACCTGAAATTATTTGCAAACAGCATGGATACCACCAGGATTTTCCCCTGTTGTACAGCCCCACCTTGCAACACCATCAAGGGTGTCAGTCTCTTATCAAGGCTTCATATTCTACACATGTAAAAATGCACCACAAGGAAGGTGACACACTGCATCTTTGACCTGTTAGAACCTAGACGACTCCAGGAAGGACTCAAATCTGCCACAGGCCTTGAATATCGTATACCCACAAAGAAAACTAGATCAGGTATTGGCTGTTCTCTCATGCCGGCCCTCTGGCTTGGAACAAGCTACCTACTGGCTTGCATCCAGGTCTCTGGACTTCTGTCTATGTTTGACCCCTGCATAAATGGATCTATCTGCATGGACCAAGGCCATGCTGCTGCACAACAGGTACACTGGTGCCCTTGGTCCTAGACCATGATTGGTGACTATGACACATTTGACTATTGTACTCAAAGAAACATAGCTACTGAGCTACACTGTATGTTTGCGGAGAGGATATCCATTTCTCTATGTGAAGCGTACGTGTAATGTAATTGACATGTAACTGTCTCGCTCCACCGTTATGTACTTACATAATGCTGGGTAACTTCTAACTGTAACCTGATCCTGCCATGCATTACCACTGGAAACCACTGTAAATGAGTCTTAAAACTCAAAAATGTATCTCCCCCCCCAGCTTTTGGCCCTCCAGCCATCATCACCTTACACCTGCATCAGGCCTTTCTCCAGTCACCCAGTTCCATCCATCACTCCCCACTATCATGCCAGTGGGAATCTACATGGGGTGGGATACAAGAGTACCAGCAGTCATATATGATGGATGGCACACACAGGAATATTTCTTAGAGTCGGCCTATGATCCCACGTACCACCCACAAGGTGCCAGGCAGCGTCCCAACTGACCACTTCAACACAGAAACCAAGAACTCCAGTCCGTTGCAAAGACAGAAAAGCTTTATTAATGGATATACAAGTAAGCCATAGCTATCACAAAGTGCATTCACCAAAATAACCACAGTAATGGCTATATATGTAAAACCACAAAAAAATACAAACGATAAAAAGATATGTGAATGCACCTCGACTGTACCTGCAAAAACCCCCGTCACTTTGAGGGCGGACACTCTTCCTCACAGGGTGTGGCCCAACAGACCACACTTGCACATCATGCACCCCTACGGAGGCAAGCTCCCCAGCCCACCAGAGGCCACTAGTACAGCAGAAACTGGTGTCTTCCCCCACAGCTGGAAGTGCTGCTGCACAATAGTGCCTTCTAAGCTCCCCACCCCCACTGACCACATAGATGGCTTTGTTCACTCTCGAGCCCAGATAGTCAGCGTGGAAATATGACACCCTAACCCACTGGGCCATCAGGTGGCCAATGGTACATCTGATTCCTATGAACAAGATTACTGATATTTTCATACATAGTTCCTTAATAATAAAAGAACAGCTTGAAATTCAGTTTTATGTTTGGTTACAGGGGTCCAATGATAAATTTTACTGGGGATCAAGGGTTCAGTTAACTCCATTCTGAAGTATTTGCCTTCCAAAAGAGAAAAAAAGAAAATCAGTTGACTTCCAGTATTGTAGGCATGGATGGATTTTTCTGAAAATATAAGTGTTGTTTTACCAATAATATTTTGTAGTAAATTTAAAATGCTGATCTCTCTCAAAGAGTATCAATGTCCAAGATGTTGGCCCTAAAAAGTATTTTGACTTCCATGAAACTAGAATGACATCCAGATTTAGACCCATAGCAGTTTTTGACTTCCACTCCCCAAAAATGAACTAAACCCCCTAGGACCACAAGTCATCTTTAAAGGGGAACTCTCAGCTTCTGTGAAGTAATGCTAAGGAACTTAGAGGTCCTGATTAAGCAAAACGCCTACAAATTACTTTTTTTTTTTTTTTTTTTTTTATTTACTGTTTTATAGCATTAGGTTTTATCTGGTTGATCCTGTGACCACTTGCCAGCCATGATGGCAAACTAGTTCTCCCAATGTCCACCGCAGCCAGCACTCTGATTATGTGAATGACAGGCTAAGCTGCAGGAAATATCTGTGTGTCTGCACATCTGTTGTAAAATTGATAATGTGAAACATTCTTTTTGTGCTTATTCTACCAGTACCAATCATGCAAGATCAATCAGATCCTGGTTAAACAACTAAATAAATAAATAAATAATCAACCAGATAAAGTCTAATGCTACCAAACAGTTAAGTAGATAAAAATTTGTGTTTCCATAAAGCCCCCCCCCTCCCCCCAATGACAGGTGGGCTCTTCAGCCCCTGTCCGCCTCTCCTGCTGTCTACCACCTCCCTTGGGACTCACCCACCAGAGAATCCCTCCAAGGACCCCCCAAACAGCAGGGCCAGGGAGTGAGGGCCATCCTCCCCACCCTGGAGACATTCATCCAAATGGTCGACCAGGTGTCCCGAGTGGCAGAGCAAGCAGGAACGAGCAAGCGAGGCGTCAAATGCCCACTCCCACTTTTCTGTGTTCTGGTCCCTCCCTTGACCGGTAGCATACGACACTAGGCATGCATGCAAGTGGAGTCACACAAACCCTACCGTGTCCAATGCCAGCTGTCCCAATGAGTTGCTCCCACTGCCCTGCCACCATGCCTCCATGCAGTAGCAGTGTCTGATCCCCCCCCCTCCCTGGGAGAGGAGAGCAGTCAAATGGATGGATAATCCTCTCCCTTCCCAGCTGAACCCCACAGACCCAGGTCTGCTTCCAAACCCGGCTCACCAGCACAGTGGGAGGTGTCACGTCTAGCACCTCAACCCTCCGCACCACTGGGTCGGCCTTAGACAAAAAAGAAAAATGTATGGGAGTTTTGCTTGATCGGGACCTCTGTGTCCTGCAGCATGACTGCACAGAGCCAAGTTCTACTTTAAACAGCATGGGACAGTTTTAAAGAGCAATGGTTGAGAAGCCAGGTAACATACATGGGTAGAGGTGGATTCCATGGTACACATGCACACAAATGTTTTCTTCTTTTTCTTTTTTTTTTTTTTCTAACACTTTTAAAGTCAAGCTGGAGACTCACCTGAGATTCCTGAATCTGAGAAAGCTTCTTCTTTTCCTGCTCCTCCTCATGTTTCTGTTTTTTCTCCTTCTTTTCTTTCTTTTTTGCTGTTTTCAGTTTTTTCTTGATCTCAAACCTGCGCATCACAAATTGGTGCAATGATGGTCAAAACCACAATAAGAGCAGCAAGTTTCATGTCACATGCCGGCATTCATATCAATATGGTAAGGCCATATAATGGCATTCCAATCTATCATAAAATTCCACTGGTTATGCTATGAATCTGACAAAAAACAGGTAGAAACAGCAGTTGTATCTCAGTCTTTGATCTTAAAACTATATAAGGCTTGGGCAGCCTACTGGCCATGCCAGTGACCCATGTTCAGGTACAAACTTGGAGCACTGTTGTTGGGTGGGTTGGCACCATTGCTCATCACCAACAGCAAACCATATGCACTGGGGCAGAGATGCTGGCGCAGGCAACGTAAGTTTTTGGGGAAGGGGTCAACAACCACCCACAGCAAAATGCAGAGAATGGGAACTAAGGAAGTAAAGATCCTCCAACTGCCCATGAGTACGACAGTGAATGCTGGCAACTCTCAGGCCTCCCCAGCAAGCCCCTCATCTCAAAAGATGTGTACGTGCTGGAAAGGGGTAAAGGGGATGACCTCAGTCCCACCACAGGAGGCAATCTGAGGAGGATGTGGGGGACGGCAAGTTACTGCATTTAAGGGAGACTAAGGAGGCCACAAACAAATAAAGTTAGACTTCTGTGGCTCATCGGCAGCAGTACTACAATACAGATGGCAATGGTTTTTCCTATGGTTTTTAGAACAAAAAATTACCATAGTAATCTTGTTTTTTCCAGGGTATTCTTCTATATTCATAACTCTATGCAGTTAGCTTCCTAAGTACAACTGCCCAGAGATAGAACGTTATGCAAATGATAGAACCTATCAGTGACTTGTGTCACTTATTCAAACTGCTGCCCTTATCAGCTGCCACGCTCAAATAACGTTATCAGATTTCTGAGGAGTCTGCAAGGAAAGTGTAACTACTACTGTACCCATCTACCTATAGTAAAGACTACACTATCATGAACAGTACACCACAAATATTAGGGCCCCCCCCCAAAAAAAATGTCAAAATCACCTAAAAAAAAAAAAAAAAAAAAAAGGCAGGGGGGGACTCCCCATCAGGGTTTAAACAATGTATGCCAGTGTTTGGCCCTCCAAGTTTATGTAATCAGGTAGGAGTGCAGAGCCTCTGGTTCTGGAAGGGGAGGCAGGGTGGGAGAGTTATGAATATAGAAGAATACCCTGGAAGAAACAAGATTGCTATGGTAAGTAATTTTTTCTTCTCACCGCAGGTATTCTTCTATATTCCTAATTCTATGTAGACTTCAATGCAGAACCTTTGGAAGTGGGCACAGAGCCTACTTTGGAAACAAACCATGCAGGGATGCTGTGTCAAACCTGGCATCACTTCTAGACTCAGTGTCCAGGCTATAGTGTTTAGTAAAGGTGTGTACTATTCTCAAGGTAGCTGCTTTACAGATTCCAATCAAGGGAACATCCCTGTAAGCTGCTATGGAAACAGTTGTACCCCTGGTGGAGTGAGCCCTCAGCCCTGTTGGGGGCTCCTTTCCATCTTTCGAACAACAAAACTGAATACACTGGACTATCCAGTGAGAAATGGATCTACCTCTTTGAAGCTGGGTTTCCTTTACCCACATCCCCATAAGTCAGGAAAGTACAGTTAAGTAAGAACTTACCGTAACAATAGCTCTTCGAGAAAAGCTCTTGCAGCAGGTAACAACCATTAGGACTATGCCGCCAGGCACTAGGACCCCATGGAAAAATTCCAGCTAGCAGCCCAAGGCAGGCCCCCCCCCCCCCAATGTCACCGTATTAAGTGGCAGTCCCCCGGCACCACCTCAGTTCGCCCGCTGGAGACCCGGATAGCATAAAGGATGGGGAACCGAGGACGTTCCAACATCCCCCAGAGAAGAAATTTCACAAAGTCATGGGGGAAGGTGGGAGGGAAAGCATACCTGCTGCAAGTGCTCTTCTCGAAGATCTACTGTTATGGTAAGTTCTTACGTAACTGTACTATCTCACTGAGATAAAGCTCTTGCAGCAAGTAACAACCATTAGGACTGAGTCCCAAGCAGCACAAGGATGCAATCCAGGTCAGAAAGGTGGTGGTGACTTCCGGTGCAGCCTCTGACCTTAATGGCGGCTTAGCGTTCCCGCTCCGTGATCCTCTTGCCCTTTCTACCAGAACCATAGCCACTCAGTCTACAAAAAAATAATCCAGTGACTACAAATGTAATGGCAACAAGCAAGCTACAAGAAGGGGTGAACAGATTCTCAAGTTTACCTGTAGATCCGAACCCCTCAGACCACGATGCATCAGACTCCAGCGTTTCCACTCGGGCCCACCTCCCCTCACTGCGTACTTCCACCAAACACAGAGGAAAACAAAAAAAACAAGCCCACCACTTAAATGGAGGACAAATTAGATAAGATTTTACATAAGCTCAAAGAAATTAAGTCCGACTTTAAAGATTTTAAAAGGAGCAGGCCCAAGCGGACATTTCTGAACTCCGGCAACGGATAGTCACAGTCGAGGGGACACATCGTGCAGTCCGAGACCACTAAGGAATGCCAGGCCACAATCTCGTAGCTAACAGAAATATGCCAGGCCCTTGGAGAATGGCAGGAGGATGCTGAAAACAGGCACCGAAGAAATTTAAGACACTATGGGGTGCCAGAAGGGAGCGAGTGTAACACTGACATGTTCATAGCTCTATTACTTCGGGAGACATTGAACTTGAGCCCCGATTATGTGCTGGAGATGGAAAGAGTTCACAGGGCTCGGGCCCTCCACCTTCTCAACCAGGAATGAGACCCTGTTCAATTATACTATGTTTCCTGAGATACACCACTAAAGAGGAGCTTCTAAGGAAGGCATGGACCATGGGGATGACTTATTTTCAATCCAACAGAGTATATTTTGATAATGACTATGCCCCTGCGATGATGCAATGCCACAGGGAATATATTCCTGTTTCCAATCTTGAGAGTTTGAAAGTTAAAGTTCCGTACCCCACACCCTTCCAGACTTCAGGTTCAATACCCTAATGGACAACACCACCATTACTCTGCTCAGGATGCCTTAGCGGATCTTAAAAACCAGTGGATACAAACTTCCAACTAAGGTTAATTTCCCAGGACGTTCTGTGGTGAAAGAGGAACCCTCGTCTCGCCAAAGGGCACCAGACCTGCAGTCATAACGAGCTGCCTTGGACTCAGTTAAACAGCTACACCGACAGTTTGCCAGAAATATTGCTTGAGACTGCGGACTACCCTATTTCATGACGCTTGAGGCTGGGAGGTGAGTGCTTGGGGGGGGCAGTGGAGGACTGGACCCGCGGGCCACGCGGGGGTCTCCGGGTATGTCTCCCGCTGTGGGGCCTGCCATTAACCGAGGCAGGAGCTGGACTGCTGCTAGGATACTCTAGAGAGCATCTGGGGTTATGTTGGAGGAGCCGCTGTGAAAATGTCGAAGCTACTGAACTAGGTGCAGTTGGTACCGGCCACCCCTTTCGGAGGGGCTACTTTAGAACCGTTGTATTCTAGAGGCAGCTCTGGAGAGACATGGCATAACTAACTCTCAGAATATTCCTTTATCTAGCAACCTCTTCAGGGGTTGAGGATAGTCTCCCACTCCCAGAGGAGGCCGCTAACAGAGTGTCTGAGTAACCAAAGTGACTCAATTAGGGATCCCTGCAGGTATCTAGGCCCTGAATTGCTGATGTGGGGAGGCTGATGAACAACTCCACCTGGAACTTAAGAGAACACACAGAGAGTAAGCGTTATAATCAGAGAGCGAGAAGACAATCTCAGTCTTCTTAGATAATGGCATTGGGAGAAGGGCACGTGCACTCTCTCTGCAGCCTGGTGATGGGCTACGGCTTCCTCCACACTCCCCGGGAGTTTTCCCAGACAACTTGAATCTGGTGAACCTGCAGCAGTCTAGTTAGAGAGGGGTACCGGTGGATGGCAAGAGGCCCCTGCGGTGGTAAACTTGTATTCGGGGGACTGACCCTGACTCCAGGTAGCGGTGACCGACAGGAGGGTCTCCTAGTCAGGCCCCTGGACGCCTGTCCTCCTGACCTCTAACAGCATTCAGGTTTTATAATGCTATATGCCAATTCATTTTTGTAAATTTTGTAGCAAGGTAGAAATTGCAGTTACGTAAGAACTTACCGCAACAGTAGATCTTCAACAGAGGTTCCTGCAGTAGGTCTTCACATACAGGACTGCGCCCCCGGTGTCAGGTTCCAATGGCAAACTTGTAGATAGCAATCATCAGCGGGGACCACGGCGTCAGGTGATGTGACGTCAGCCCGACTATAAAAGGGGGGCGGTCCCTGCTCGCCTCAGTTCTTTTCACCAAAGACCTAGAGAAAGGTAAGCAGAAAATAGGAGTAAAGCACTCCGAGGACCATGCTTCCTCTCTAGAACCATGTGTTAGGCAGGATGAAAATGAAGGAAACACTCCAGGAGTAGGGGGAAGGTGGTAGGGAAACTAGACCTACTGCAGGAACCTCTCTCGAAGATCTACTGTTACGGTAAGTTCTTACGTAACTGAAATATCTTATTTCGAGAGGGTTCCTGCAGTAGGTCTTCACATATAGGACTGAATACAAAGCAGTCCCAAAGGAAACAATACAAAGATACATCCGGGAAGAGGAGAAGTCGCCACCAGGAATTTATGACAGAAGGTCTTGTAAAACTGCAAGACCAAAGCTAGTTCTATGCCTAGAGGCAATGTCCAGACTGTAATGCTTAGTGAAGGTGTGGACAGACGACCACGTGGCCACTGCACAGATCGCTGCAGTAGACACATTCCTGAAAAAGGCAGTAGAAGTTGCAACACTCCTAGCAGATTGACCCTTAACTGACCCCGGAAGGGACTTCCCATGTTTTTGGTAAGTGAAATGGATGCAGTTGGCTAACCATCTAGAAATGGTCTGTTTGGAAATAGCCTTGCCCTGGCACTGGGAAGCAAAGGTTACAACGAGCTGACTGGATTTACAAACCTCTTTGGTCCGGTTTGTGTAGCATCTCAGAATCCGGTGCACATCCAGGGTGTGCAACAGGTATTTCCCCCCCGTTAGAATGCTGGGATAGTAGACAGGCAGTTCTACACTCTAAGAGTGGTTTCTGATACCACCTTAGGGAGAAATGAAGGGTTAGTCCAAAGGACTACTCTGTCCCTATGAAAAATTAAGTAGGGTTTCGTGCAGACGAACGCCTGAAGCTCAGAGATCCTTCTGGCGGAAGTGACTGCGACTAGAAACAAAGTCTTCCAGGAAAGGATGCGCATGTCACAGCTAGAGGCTAGCTCAAACGGAGGTAAGGTCAGCTTCTCCAGCATGAAATTCAGATCCCAGGGGGGACAGGGATTCTGAATAGGAAGTTTCAGGTGGAGGATGCCTTTCAGAAAAGTTTTGGCCACCTCCAGCTGAACCAAGGTTTTGCCCTTCACTGGGAGGTGGACACCAGAGAGATGGACCTTAATGGAGGAATATCTAAGGCCAGTCTCAGATAAATGTGCAAGGTACTCTAACACCTGGGCCGCCGAGCACAAAAAGGGATCCCAGCATCTTGCTAGGGCCCAGATAGAGAATCTCTTCCACTTCATAGCGTAAATGGATCTAGTAGATGGTTTTCTGGCTTCTACCAAGATATGAGCATCCTGTGAGGAGACTCCATAGCGGGAAACTGCTATGTCCACAGGTGCCACGCATGAAGGTGGAGAGCCTGCATGCTCAGGTGTATCAGGGTGCCCTGCTCCTGGGTCAGAAGGTCCTGGGAAAACAGCAAGGGCAGCAGAGGTTCCACTGCTAGTTGTTGTAAAAGAGGATACCAAACCTGGCATGGCCAGAGAGGAGCAATTAGGATCACATGAGCGCCATCCTCATGAAGCTTCACCAGAACCTTCTGAATGAGAGAAAAGGGAGGAAACGCGCAAAGAAACCTCACCGTCCAGGAGAGAGACCGTGCGTCTCGCCAAAAAGCACCATGCCCAGGAACGAGCAAGCAAAAGCTGGGTAGTTTTGCGTTGAATGGGGAGGCGAACAGATCTATATCTGGTCGACCCCATCGAAGAAAGAGGTCTTCGACCACCTGTAGCTTTAACTCTCACTCGTGAGCCCTGGCTACTGATCGACTGAGACTGTCCGCCAGAATGTTGCTGACACCTGGAAAGTGGACTGCTGTCAAGAAAAGGCTGTGCTGAATCACCCAGTACCAGACCCTCATTGCTTCTCTGCAGAGAGGGTCGAGTGAGTTCCTCCCTGTTTGTCGATGTACCAGACAGTGGACATGATGTCCGTCTGGACCAGAAGTGGTCCCGGTACCACAAGTGACCGGAATGCCTGGAGGGCGTAAAGTACCGCCCTGGTCTCCAGAACGTTGATGTGGAGCATTAGCTCCTGGTCGGACCAAAACCCCTGTGTCTTGTGTATCCCCAGATGGGCTCCCCAGCCCAAGTCTGAGGTGTCCGTAGTGAGGAGTTGGTAAAGAACTTGGGAATAGAAAGGAGTTCCCCTTGACACATTGGAGAGATCCTGCCACCAGCAAAGATCTCTCTGTAGGCTGCTGGAGATCATAACTTTCTGGTTCATGTCATCCATCCTCTGATCCCATCGGACTCAGAGACCACTGGGTGACCCTCATGTGAAGTCTGGCCAGGGGCACTGTGGAAATGGCTGCTGCCATCAGTCCCAAGAGATGGCGCATGGCATGTGCCGGGATCCACAGAGCCTGGGCCACGAGAGTGGCTTGAGCAACTAGAGTCTCGGCTCGATCCGATGGCAGAAAAGCCTTGCTCTGAACTGTATCTAGTACTGCTCTAATGAATTGGAGCCGTTGGGATGGTACTAGCTGGGATTTGGGCAGACTGACCGTGACACCCAGAAAGGAAAACAAATTCAGAGTGAAAGAGAGCCTCTTTCAGGTTGTACGGAGAGGGTGCTGCAAGGAGCCAGTCGTCCAGGTATGGGAAAACGTAAATGCCCTGGCGGTGAAGAAAAGCTGCAACCACTGCTAAACACTTCGTGAACACCCGAGGGGCTGCGGAAAGGCCAAAGGGGAGTGCTTGGAACTGAAAATGGTTCTCCAGGAAAGTAAAATGCAGAAAGCGGCGATGGGCTGGGAGGATAGGGTTATGCAGATAGGCATCCTGCATATCCAGGGAGCACAGCCAAGAGCTTGGATGGAGCAGGGGGAGGAGCCCCTGAAGGGTCAACACGCGAAACCTCTTGTACTCGACAAAGAGGTTTAGTGTGCCGAGGTCCAGGATCAGTCTCGGATCGCCCATCTTCTTTGGGACTAGGAAGAAGTGGGAGTAAAATCCGTTTCCTATTTGATTTTGAGGGGCGGGTTCTATTGCCTTCTTTAGTAGAAGGGCCTGAATCTCTTACGACACAATGGGGATCTGATCCCTGAGATAGAAAGACCATTCCGGCAGATGAGGGGCTGGAATCTTGGAGAACTCTATCGAGTGACACTGCTGTATGAGCTGTAACACCCAAGATTCTACGGTGACTAACCTCCACCCCTCCAGGTGGAGGCCGAATCTCCCTCCCACCGGTTCCTCCTTGTCTAATGGAGGTAGCAGAAGGATGGGAAAGGAGTCAGGACGTCAAGGGGAGCTTTTGCCCGGAGGCTGGCTTGGGAACTGGCCGGGTGGGGGTTAGGTTCTGAACCAGGGGTGCGCCTTTACCCTGACGCTTACCCTGGTTTTATTCCACCTTCTTTGATGGCAAAAAGGCTTCTTTTTCTGCCCCGTCCGATACATGGAGCGGACATCCCGAAGGGAACGTCCACTCTCCTGCAGCCCGGTGATAACATCTTTGACATTACCACCAAAGAGGGCAGAACCCCTGAAAGGGGCGTCCAGAAGGGAGGACTAGACGTCTTGTGCCAGACCTGCTATCCTTAGCCAAGAAAGGCGGCAGAGGCAGATCCCCATGGCTGCCGCTCTAGCCACCGTGTCCACTGAGTCATACTTTGCATGCAATGCATGACGACAAGAGGACTTTCCCATACTGACCTTGTCCAGTAACTTTTTACGAAGGGTTTCATCCTGGAACGCCAGAAGGTCCCTTTCCAGTTCTGGGAGAGATGCCTTCTGGAATGCAACCGTGTGGGAGACATAGTTGAGGGACTGAATGGCGCAGGAGGAAGAGGAATAAATCTTCCAACCAAACTGGTCCAACTGACTAGAGTCCTTGTCCGGAGGCGAGAAGCTCAAGTGTTTTGACTGGACTGATCGGTCGTGAGCGGCCGTGATCACCATCGAGTCAGCCTTAGGTGAGTGGTGAGGTGTAGAATCCCTCTCCAGGGGATAATAAGTGCAATCCGCCTTTCTGGAGACCGCCGGGATGGACGATGGCTGCTGCCATACCGTGGTCACCAGATCCTCATGAGGACCCATCCAAGGGGATTTGGGGTCTGCAGTGGATAAATCCAGGTGTTCTGCCAGTTTTTACATTGGTGATCCACCTCTTTGAAGGCTAACCTCCTGCTGCCAGAATGGTGTGTAAAAGGTCCCAAGGAAGGGTCCTCTGGAGGAGATTTTGGGACTCCTTGGGAGGTACCTCAATGGGGGAGACCTAGGGTCCAAGGCTCTGAATCAGAATCTGTGCTGGAGGGCTCAGAACCACTGGGGATGGAAGTATCCACCCCAGATGATCCTACAATGAGAGCACCCGATGCTCGTCCGGGGGAGGCGGTGGAGGAGGGGGGGGGGCCCTCGGCAGAGGATGTCCCCCACTGACTGCCTAACCTCTGTGAGGAGCTGGGTTCTGGCATCCTGCCACCACGAAGGGGCCAACTCGCGGTCTGGTGCCAAAGGTGGAGGAGGCTGAAAGCCCGAGTAGCCTGGGTACTGGGGGTATTGTCATGAAGGGTACTGACAGCCAGGCAATCCTTGAGAGTAATAGGAATATCCAGGATATCCCGGCAGCATCGGGGGCACATGGCCTGGAGTCGAAACTGAGGAGCAGACAGTGGGCCGCCCGGTGGCGGGACATGGGGGTCTGGCCCCGGGAAACCGCCTGAAGGTTCTGGACCTACCAGGGGAGGTGCCAAAGCGCCACTAGGTGGTGCGGGATCCAGAAGGGCCCCAGAAAGTCAAGAGGAAGAGGCTCCATGATCGAATCCCCAGCCGGGGCGACTCCTGTCCGGGGCAAAAGACCTGGCAATGGGGAAGTTCCAGGAGGTACCCAACGAAAGGCCAATCAGCGATCCTGGAGGGAGGGAGAACACAGGATCAGCTGGCGAATCCCTGAGGCGAAGAACCCAGAGGGAAGACAAGTCACTCTGCAGCTCACTCTGTCCAACGTCGAAAGCCAAAGTGGAGCCCGACGGCAGAGTAGAAGGGTCCGTGCGGGCGACGGAGGATCCGTCGTCCGACTGATCGGAGCTTACCGGGCTAGAAGAGGTTGGAAGACTGCCGCTGAACTTATCGGCAGGGGCCGTGCACCCTTTGACAGAGTCAAGGGGTGACTTATCGGCCCAGCCGAGAGGCGACTGAACAGAAACCTCCAGAGAGGCGAGCCCCGGCTGCCCGCTCACCTCGGCAGGAGGGGGAGAAGGTGCCTGTCCCAAGGAGGCGGACGGGGTACCAGAAGTAGTACTCATGGTTTTTGGAGGCCTCCCACGTGGTGACGGACTCCTGTCCCAGCGTTTCTCCTTACTTTTCTTCTTTCTTGGGGCCGGCGACGACGACCTTTCCCTCAACTCCTGGAGCTTCTTTTCCATAGACGCCAGATGTCGGGTAAGGAGGTGGGCCTCTGGGGTCCACTTGCGCCTGGTCAGAGTTGCCTGGTAGAAGGCCTGGCAGATGGAGCACTCCTCAGTGTTGTGCTTGGGGCCTAGGCACAAGAGGCAGCGGGAATGGTTGTCCCCGTGAGGGATTTGGGTTCCGTACTTCAAGTACTTTGGTAGAGAAGACATCATCGTTGAAAAAACTAAATAGAAAAGTTATGAGGTGAAGGAAACTTCGACTAACGCTGCAGGCGTTTGATCGCTGTTATAACTCGTGGCCGAACAAACTAAGGCTACGGCGGGAAAGAACTGGAGGGCAGGCGCACGACCACCCCCTTTTACAGTCTGGCTGACGTCACGTCACCTGACATCAGGGCGGTCCCCGCTGATTGCCGATGGAACCTGACGCCAGGGGACGCAGTCCTATATGTGATGACCTACTGCAGGAACCCTCTCGAAGTAAGATCTTAACATAGATTTGACAGTCATATTGATCAGCTTCCTAAGAAAGAGATTTCAGCTTGGAATATGGACTTGGAGGATTGTATTATAATAACTAACATACTAAAAGCCAGCACAATAGGCCTGACGGTCTTTTGTGTCTGCTCGGTAGCGAGCCCCTAATGGGTGTTCGCTCTCCCAGCCCCTGAAAGGGTCATCTTCAGCTTACCCATGCACCTGTCCCACTCCCTCTTGAAGCCCTCCACTGTGCCCTCCACCAGACTCCCGGGCAGTGCATTCCATGGTCCCACCACCCTCAGTGAAGTAATGCTTTATATGTTCTCCCCTGTAATTTGCCCCCTCCAGCTTCCATTCGTGCCCCCTGGATGTGCCCCCTTTCTTTAGCCGGAATGTTTCTTTGGCTCCGCCCCTGTTTATCCCTTTCATATATTTGAACACCCCTATCATGTCTCTCCTCTCCTCCAGTGAGTACAGCCCAAGTTCTTCCAGCCTTTCCTCAAAGGTCCTTTCTCTCATGCCCTGAATCATCCTGGTTGCCCTCCTCTGGACCCTCTCCAGCGGTGCTATGTCCTTCTTGAGGTGAGGTCTCCAGAACTACATGCGGTACTCGAGATGCGGCATGACCAAGGTATTATACAGAGGGAGGATCACCTCCCTTCTCCTGGACGTAATTCCCCCTGGCTATGCAGCCCAGAATCCTGTTTGCTTTTGCCGCTGATCTTCTGCAGTTTTCAGTATTATTCACTTTGATGTCTACCACCACCCCCAGGTCCCTTTCACTCGTTGTGGCTTGCAGTGAGACCCCCCCCAGGGTGTATACATGACCTGAGTTTCTGACCCCCAGATGCAGCACCCTACACTTACCTGGATTAAACCTCAGTCCCCACCTCCTTGACCACCCTTCCAGGGTATCCAGATCCCTCTGGACTCTCTCTCTTGCTTCATCCCTGTCTGCCAGTGCTCCCAGTTTTGAGTCATCCGCAAAGAGACCCATCCTACTCCTAACCCCCCTTCCCATATCGGAGACATGGGCACTGAACAGGAGTGGCCCTAGTACCGAACCTTGGGGAACCTCACTGAAGACCTTCCTAGGGGAGGAGACTATCCCACCAACCTCTACCCTCTGTGTTCGCCCCGTTAGCCAATTTTCTACCCGTCTAAGCAACTGTCCTCCCATCCCCACCCCCCAACTGAAAGCCAACAATCTCCTTTATCTGATGGGTGGCAGGGGGAAATAAGAGACTCAGAGGACAATACTTGATTGCACCATTCTGATTTTATGTTTTTTTTTTTCCTATGATGTCTAATTTCTGCTAATGCCCTTTTGCATTTATATCTAAACTTTTTATATATAGGGGTAACCTGTACCCCGGGACACATCTCGCTGAAGAGAGTTAATTCCCCTCGGTGGCACTTTCTTTAGTTGCCACCCCCTGGAGTTCTCTAGGGGATGGAAGTCATAGAACTACAACTGTACATAGTTCATTATATATTGTCTAGAGTTGGGCACCAGTTTAGTAGATGCCACCTTAAACAGATAATACTGTTTCTGTTGTGTTGTATAAAAATTATGGATTGAAGTACAATGTTTGATGTACCTATTCTACCTATAGTAGCAGGTGGGATATTAGGTCAGCTGACCGTGGGTAGATTGGATGGAAGAGGGGACAGATCAGGAGGGCTGAAACTTATTTTCGAAAACCATTATGGCCCAACACCAGAAAATTAAACTAGTTTCTCAGAATGTGAATGGTTTGGGGGGACCTATTAAAAGAGGAAAGGTGATGTCTTACCTTAAAAAGTTACACCCACATATGATATTATTGCAAGAAACTCATATGACTCCAATGGAGCATCAAAAACCAATTAAATTTGGCATGAATACAGTAGTGGCGAGCTCTCACCGCTCCAGCAGACGGAAAGGAGTAGCTATATTAATTCCTAACCACTCGGCATTCCAACTGGAGAACTCATACTCTAATAGAGAGGGTACACCTTGGCAATGATCCAGGGATTTTGGTGGGGCACTCCCTATACTAACATACTAACATGCCAGCAGAATAGGCCTAACGGTCTTTCGTGTCTGCTCGTTTGGTCAGCCCCCACCCTGGGTGCTGACCTTGCTGCCCCCCTCTCCTTCTCTGGCTTCTCCCTTCCCAGTTCCGGATATTCTTGCTGCATTGGATTCTGCTTCCAGAACCCTTCCCTGCACCTGTCCCACCCCTCTTGAACCCCTCCACTGTCTCTGCCTCACCAGCCCCTAGGTAGTGCATTCCATGGCTCCACCCACCTCTCAGTGAAGTAGCACCTCCTCCTTTCTCCCTGAATCTTCCCTCCAGCTTCCACCCATGCCCTCTAGTGGCCCCTTCCTCCTTCCTTCAAGCACCCTGACTGTTCCTCCCTATTTACCCTCTTCATGTACCTGAAGACCTCTATCATGTCCCCCGGTCCCTCTCTCTTCCAATGTGTACATATTTAGCTCTTCGAGCCTCTCCTCATAGGTCCTGTCCCCAAGCCCCAAATCATTTTGGTTGCCTCCTCTGGACCCTCTCCAGGAGGTTAATGTCCCTCTTTAAGTGTGGCCTCCAAACTGCACGCAGTACTCCAGGTGCGGCCTCACCAAGCAGTTATACAGAGGGAGTATCACTTCCCTCCTTCTGGAGGTGATCCCCCTAGCGATGCATCCCAGCATCCTGTTGGCCTTGGCTGCTGCCCTCCTACAAGTCTCAGAGTTGTTCATCTTGACATCCACCACCACCCCCAGGTCCCTCTCAGCCATTGAGACTTGTAGTATCCCCCCCCCCGGGTGTACACTTGGCCTATACAGTAGCTAGTATTTTTCTCCCCCGTGTTCAAGCCCTCAAACCCATCAGTCCTTGATAGATAAAATCATCCATTTTAAACAAGGTGTTTTAGTGGTAGGTGAGAATTTAAACCTCTTAATGGATCCAGGGAAAGACAGCTCAAACCCTAAACCCCCACGTATGACAGCAGGTCAGAGGCATGGTCAGAGATTGATTAAAGAAATGGGCTTAGTTGATATTTGGAGATCCAGCAATCAGGGTAGTAGACATTACACCCACTATTCAATGGCCCACCATACTTATTCCCATATAGACCATTTTTTAATCACAGCGGAACATAAGGATTTGGTACATCGGGTGACCATACTCCCTATTTTGTTGACAGATCATGCACTTTTGATACTAGAAATGGACACTTACCAAGAAAAGCAGCCCACACAGTGGCATTTCAATAATTCTTTAAGAAACCAGAAATATGTAGAGTTTATTACTCAATGTATACCAGAGATTATAGCCCAAAACAAGTCCCCAGGAGTCTCATCAGGAATACTGCGGGATACATTGAAGGCTGTAATTAGGGGAGACACCATTCAGTTTACAGCTAGGGAAAAGAAAGCCAGAGAGAATCAACAGAGACAATTAGAAGGAGAACTTTTGGTCTGGCAACAAGCACATATGCAAGGAGACAGATTGGCTCAACAGAAAATAAATCAGATTCAAAGTAAATTACAAGACATACTCACTTACAAAACTGAGCAGGCCTTATTATATGTACAAAAAAAATACTACAAAGGTGGGGTCAAGGCCTCTAAGGTATTGGCCTCCAAGCTGAGATCCATAAAATTTAGGGGAATGACAGCACAACTCAGGTATCCCCAAACCAAACATCTTTTGACTAGTACCAAACAAATATTAGAGGAATTTAAACAATTTTATAACTCCCTTTATACCCAGGACCCGGAACCAGCAAAAGATAAATATATAGCCTTTTTCCAGACACAACCTACCTCAATTATCCTCCCTCCAAAAGGACCATATACTTCGTCCAATTACAACCCAGGAGATGCAGGGTATTATTAAAATGGCTAAAACCGGTAAGAGCCCAGGTCAGGATGGGATAACTTCTGCATTCTATAAAAGCTTTGGTAAAATTCTACTCCCCACCCTACAGACAATGTTTAATGACTTACAGTCTAAAGATACAACCCTTCCCCCTTCATGGCAATATGCGAATACATCAACAACCTTAAAACAAGGAAAAGATCCCCTAAACTGCGAATCATACAGACCCATTCCAGTTCTTACTCAGGATTATAAATTTTATGCGAGTATTCTTGCCCATAGGTTAGAACCCTTTTACTCAATATTATTAACAAAGACCAAACAGTTTTTGTCCCCACAAGACGAACTACAGATAATATTAAAAGAACTCTCTATTTGTTAGAGAGTGGAGGAGAGATCTATTCCTTTTTTATTATTAAGTATGGATGCCCAAAAGGCCTCTGACCGAGTGTCATGGAAATTTTTATATTACACTTTGGATAGATTTGGTCCCCTCCAGATTTATATAATGGGTGCAGGATCTCTATTCCTCCCCCCAAGCAGTGGTTAAAGCTAACGGTACCTACTCAGAGTGCTTTACTTTAAATAGAGGAACTCGACAGGGTTGTCCCTTGTCCCCCCTTTTATTTGTTTTATATGTGGAACCCATAGCAGAAGCAATACGGAAGGCAGATGGGATAACAGGTCTATTGGAGGGTGGGTAGAACATAAGACTGTATTTTACGCTGAAGATCTATTGATCTATTTAACATCCCCAAAGTCCTCTCTCCCTAGACTATTCACACTCCTACAGGATATAGAATCTTTAACAGGATACAAACTTAATACTGCTAAGACTGAGGTTCTTAGCTGGGGGTATGTTCTGTATAGTTGTACCCGGGCACTGTTCCCTCTAAAATGGGACACCAGAAGTTTTCGATATCTGGGGACTGTAATCCCTCGAGATCTAATCAAGGGTGTATGGTGTGAATTTCCCCCCATTAATCAAGACTTTAAAGAATGATTTACAACAATGGTATAAACCTTACAATCCCCATCATACGAGTGGACTCTATTAAAATGACGGTATTGCCCAGATTTCTTTACCTGTTCCAGAACCTCCCCATCCTACTCCCATCGGAGTGTTTTAAGATTTGGGATAGAATGTATCCCCACTATATATGACAGGGAAAGAGACCTAGGAAGGCATATGCCTTACCCCAGTTGCCTAAACTCAAGGATGGTCTGGCCCTTCCAAATTTGAAAACATTTCTCTGCCCATATGGCGCATGCCTTACACTGATGGCATTCAAATATAGTATCACATTGGAAGATGTTAAAGCTAGATCAGCTGGAGGGCACAGAGAGAGGTATGGGTACTACTAATACTTTACGGAATTATAGACTAGCTGGTATCAGATCAGCCTGTACAAAAGCTGTACTTGCTATATGCCATAGGTTGCTGGGGGCATCAGATACCGGCCCTTCCACTGCCACACTACTGATTCCTATGTATGACCCATCATTTATTCCAGCTCTTACTGATCGCACATATGACACCTGGAAAAGCTGAGGTCTGAAATTTATATACCAATGGTATGAGCAGGGATCTTTCACAACCTTTGCCCAAATACAGCAGGCTTATCAACTGGATAGGAGGGAATTTTTCCACTTTCTTCACATTCATCATTATATAATGCAGAAATGTGGCACCCACTGGATTTTGGCTCAGGCATATCCTTTGGTGCAAATTATTATCCACACCCAGACCAGACAGATCCCTGGTCATAATTTCTCAATGCTGTACCGTGCTCTCCAGCAGAAGGGGCAAAAATCTTTGGTGAAAGTGCAGAAATCCTGGGACGTGGATCTGGGACAGAAGATTCTTGAGTCGGACTGGGACCAGATATGTAGTCTACAGCATAAAATATCTAGCACCAATGTTTGGAGAGAATATAGCTGGAAGTGTATTGGTAAAATATTTTAATACACCCATAAAAACGGGGAAATATGGGGTCGGGGAGGAACCGATTGTTGGAGGTTATGTGGAGAGTCCCGGGCAGATCATATACATATATTCTGCCCAGTGCTTAATCAGTATTGGGCACAAATAGAGTACTGGTCTGACGCAGCTCTTCCCCGAGCTCACACAACTCACCCCTGGTTTGGCATTATTACATTGGTTCCCTGAGGGGGTCGGGACTACACAGTCCAAGAAATTGCTGGCAATATTACTTTTGGCAGCTAAGAAGGAGATTTCAAGGAGGTAGTTACAGACACCCCCCCCCCCGGTTGTAACTGACTGGGAGAATATGGTACAAGAGATTTACACAATAGAGAAAGTAACAGCAGTCTTGCACTAGAGAGAGGCAGAGACTACATTTTTCTGGAATAAGTGGATAATGTGGCTCAAGCAACACAGACAGGACATTATACCATGAATAAGAAGATTTTATGTGGGGGGGGGGGGAGAGACTACATTATAACTGTATCTTATTTCTGGATATAGAGTAATTAGTGAATCTGTACTCTCCTGGAGACATTTTCTTGTCCTGTACACTGACTTTGCAATCTCCCATGTGGTCAGCATGCTCTTTACTGATACTGTGATTTTATATTGTATTCCTGCATACTGTGCTCTGTATACTGATGTACTCTAATCTTTTAATAAAAAACAAAGTAAAAAAAGAAGGGTGGTGGTCACAGAAGAGAGCAGTCCCTGGAGGACGGCAAGGCCAAAGCCGGCCCTCTTCTGGAGGCAATGTCCAGACTGTAGTGCCTAATGAAGGTGGCAGCCACAGAGCAGCTGCAGAGATGTTTCATAGGGATACAAACAAAGTGACAACACCCCTAGTGGAGTGACCTTTAACCGGTCCCAGTAAAGGTTTGTCGTACTTTTTTATAGCAGAAAACTATACAACTGACCAACCATTTGGACAATGTCTGCTTAGTCACTGGCACCCCCAACACTGTTTGGGGAAAAGAGACGAACAACTGGTCTCTTCCTAGAAGATCAAGAACGGTCTACGTAAAAATGAAGAATATTGGGAACATCCAGTATGCAGCAAGGCTTCCCCTTTATTTGAGTACTCTGGGTAATAAAAAAGAAGTTAAATGTCCTGGTTAATAATGAACTCGGACACCACCTTCGGGAGGAACTTAGGATTAGTACACAGGGATATCCTGTCCCCGTGAAAAATCACATAAGGCTCTTTACACATCAGAGCCTGAAGTTCAGAAATCCTCCAAGCTGAAGTATGGCAACTAAAAATAATGTTTTCCAAGATAGGAAGCCTAGCTCGCAACTTGTGGCTGGCTCAAAAGGAGGCAACATAAGTTTTTAACATGAATAAGAGAACCCATGGGGGAACAGGGTCCCCCCCAGCTGGGTGGCTTAATGTGCATAATATCATGCAAAAAGGTATGGGACCAGTCCATTTGCACCAGGGTCCTGCCATCCATTGGTACATGATAGGCTGACAGTGCAGAAAGGTGTACCTTTATGGACGAATAGCTGAGGCCCGCATCAAACAGCAAAAGGGGACACTCCAGGATCGAATTCACTGGACAGGTGAATGGATCCAAGACACGGGATGAGGCCCACAGGCAGAAACGTTTCCATTTTATGGCATATGTGGCCCTAGTCGAGGGTTTCCTCATGGCCACTAAAACCTCCGCTACCCTTGTGGATACTCCATACCTGTCCCTAACTAAGTTTGCAGAAACCATGCATGCAGGTGCAGAGACTGGAGATGACGTGTACTAGAGTGCCCTGCTCCTGAGAGAGTAAGCGAGGAGACATGGGTAGAGGGATTGGAGGTTCCGGTGCCAATTGTTGGAGCAACGGGGACCAAATCTGTTGAGGTCAAAATGGTGCTATGAGAATCATGACAGCTCATTCCGCTTGTAGCTTAAGCAGTACTCTCTGAAGCAGTGGGAAGGGAGGGAAGGCATAAAGGAACCTCCCGGCTGAAGAGAGGGACAACACATCTCGCCAAAAAATATCAGGCCCTGGATCTAGAGAGCAGAAACTGGGCAGTTTGGCGTTGAGTGGGGACGCAAAAAGGTCCAGTTCTAGAAGTCCCCACCTTTTGAAAAGGTAGTCTACTATGTTCCGTAGTGGCTCCCACTCATGAGCCTAAGACCGAGAGCAGCTGAGGCTGTCTGCTAAGGTGTTTTGAACTCCTGGAAAGTGAACCTCTGAGTTCCTGGTTGTGCTCCACTGCCCAGTATCAGACTCTCATGGCTTCTCTGCAAAAGGGGTAAGAGTGTGCGTCCCCTTTCTTGTTGATGTAGACGACCACTGGCATGTTGTCTGTCTAGATCAGTAGGGGCTGTGGAAGAAGAAACATCTGGAACACCTGCACGGCATGCAGAACAGCTCTCATCTCCACCATGTTGATGTGGAGATTGCGTTCCAAAGGAGTCCACGTCCCTCTTGTCTGATGGTCTTTGAAATGTGCACCCCACCCTAGTCCCGAGGCATCTGTTGTCAGGATCCGCTGAGGACTGGGATTTTGAAAGGGAGCCCCGGACTCTAGCCAGGAGGGGGTGAGCCACCACTCCAGAGTCTGATGCACTGCCTTGGAGAACCAGACTGGCTGCTCGAGTTCGTCCAAACACTTGTCCCACTGTACTCAAGAGGTTCCACTGGAGAACCCTCATGTGTAGACAAGCGAAGGGTACTGTCACAATGGCTGCTGCCATATGGTCTAGCAGTTGTAGGACCATTCTGGCTGGAGTCTGGCTTGTGGAAATGACTCTCCGAGTCAGCGCTCTTAGTCTATCTGCCCTGAGGGGAGAAAGGCTCTCCCCTGGATCGTGTCCAACGGACCCTATATACACTGTAACCTCTGGGTGGGCCAGGGGGATGACTTGGGAAGATTCAAGGTGACCCCCAGGTCTTGGAACAGTTGGAAGGTGTTTTCCAGTGTGCAACGCAGCTGTTCCCTTGTGGGAGCTGTCAGGAGCCAGTCGTCAAGGTAGGGGTAGATATAATGTCCCTGGCTCCTGAGAGCTACTGCTACTACCGCCAGGCACTTGGTGAACACCCGAGGTGCTGACAAAAGGCCGAACAGCAGCGCTCTGAACTGGTAGTGCTCTCCTTGAAAGGTAAAGTGGAGGTATTTCCTGTGGGATGGCAGGATTCTGATATGCATGAGTCCTGCAGGTACAAGGAGCAGAGTCAGTCCCCTTGGCGAAGCATGGGCAGCAATCCCGGCAGTGTCAGTATCCTGAACCTTTTGTATTCGATGAAAGTGTTCAGCTGACTGATCCAGGATGGGACGAAGGTCCCCTGTGTTTTTTGGGACTAGAAAGAAGTAAGTAATACCCCCATTCCTCTGGCTTGCTGGGACCGTCTGGATTGCCTTTTTGCAAAAGAGGTCTTGGATTTCTGCCCGGATGAGGTTTGTGTGGGATGGGGAGCAATGGGTGGGGATCAGAAGGTTGTCTGGAGGAATGTGAGTGAACTCCAGTGCGTAACCCCTTTCTATAATCTGGAGAACTCATTGGGCTCCCGGCAGGTAGACTGCCTGGATCAGGGCTACGTGCTTGAGACACCACTCCCACACTCTCATGGCCTCTCTGCACAAAGCGTAAGAGTGCGGTCCACCTTGCTTGTTGATGTAGTACATCACCGCCTTGTTGCCCACCTGAAGAAGTATTACTCTGTGACAGAGGACATCCTTTGGGACTTGGGCAGCATACAGGATAGCTGTCATCTCCAGGACACTTACGTGCAGATGGGAGTCGTCCTGGCCCCACAGGCCCAGAGTATGGAGGTCCTGGCAGTGAGCTCCCCAGCTGGTCAGAGATGCATCTGTGGTGATAGTGATCTGCATCTCCAGTGGGGCAAAGGGGAAACCCTGGAGAAGATTGTTGTCCTGGGTCCACCAAGTGAGTGACCTCATTAGAGGCTCTGTCACCTTGAGGCGGAAGAATTGCAAGTGCATGGTCAGAGACCACTGAATGCTGAGCATCCATTGTGTGGTTTTCATGTGCAAGCGTGCTGGGGCACCGTGAATACGGATGATGCCATAAGACCTAGCATCTTTTGCATCGAGAGAGCTCAGACTGAGTCGTTCTCCTTGATGAAGTGAGCCATCTGAAGAACGTAGATTCTCCTGTCCTCTGTAAGGAAGGCTCTTGCCCTGGAGGTGTCCACAAGAGCTCCTATGAAGAGTAGTTCGGAGGATTGAAGCTGCGATTTTTCCAGGTTCAGTGAACTCCCATGGATGTGAGGAACTTGGAAGCCATGGAAACCACTTCCTGTGACCCTTGTCTGGAAGGGATCACTAGCAGACAATCATCCAGGTACAGGTACACATGAATTCTGAGTTTTCTGAGATGGGCCACAAGCACTGCAAAGCACTTTGTAAAGACTTGTGATGCTGAGGGCAGCCCAAAGGGCCGGACTCTGAACTGGTAGTGCAGACCCAGTGCCACAAAGCATAGGTACTTGTGGCGGCTTGGGTGCTCTAGAATGTGCTGGTAGGCATCCTGCATGTCCAGAGATGCCAACCAATCGTTCTGATGAACCAGAGGCAGAAGCGTTCCCAGCGAGATCACCTTGAATTTTTCTTTGAACAGGTATTTGCTTAACTTCCTTAGGTATAGAATAAGGTGCATACCACCTGTTTTCTTTGGAACCAGGAAGTAGTGGGAGTAGAAACCTGCATTCCATTCTGCCTGTAGGACCACTTCTACTGCCCTGTTGTTCAGAAGGCCCTGAATTTCGGCAGCAAGGAGGTCTGACAGGTAGACAGTTTGGGTTGTCACTTGGGTGGACGATCGGGGGGGGGGGTGTGTGTGTGTGTGTGAGAGTCTCCGAGAAATTTAGAGATTATCCCTCTCAAATTATCCAGAGGACCCATTTGTCCATTGTGACATATTTCCACTGGCTGTAAAACAGTCAGACACTCGCCCGCCAAGGACTGCCAGTTATGAAACTGCCGGCAGTTTCTGCTCGGCTAAGGGGCAGCAAGGGCCAGTCTGGCAGTCTTAATAGCAGTCCTGGTTTTCTGAGTGGCCTCCAGTGCCTGCTCCACTTGTGGGCCAAACAGGTAAACACCAAAGGGGAAATTCATGACTCCCCATTGAGCATCATTAGTGAAGCATGAAGTCCTTAGCCAGGAGTGTCGCCAGTTACAAATTCCGTCTGCTGCTGCTCTACAGGCAGTGTTAAAAGCGTCCATAGCAGCTTTAAGCTGCTGACTGTTGGACTCAATGCCTCTGGTAATAGTCTGGAGAAGCTCCGAGGTAGTGTCTGACTCTAAGAGAGCCTTGACTGATTCTTTAAGCAAATGCCAGAGGGTATACTCATGCTGAGAGACATGGCCCTGGTAACTACCAATATGCATGCCCAGGGTAGCAGCAGCAGTCACTCGTTTCCCCACAGTGTCTATTTTACGAGATTCTTTATTTACTGGAAGAGCCGTGGATTCCTGGAGAGCACTGCTATGTCGTTTTCCGCCAGAACCGCTAGGGCATCTGCAAAGGCTTGAGAAGCAAGGATTGTCCTGTCCTTAGGGGGAACGTACTTCCCGTCTATGGACTTAACGACGGAAGGAATTGGTGCCGGTCTGTCCCACATCACTTGTGAAAGAGTCTCAAAAGAGGGCTGCATCAGTGGTGTCAGGTCCACAGGAATATCAGGAACATGAAGATTTTTTTTTTTTTTTTAAACCAAAAGAGACGCACTAAGCTGAAAGCTTGTTTACAGGTGAGACCTGGGAGCACAAGGAAGTTAAGCGACTTGCTCAGGGTCACACAGTATGCAGGTGGGGGCTGTGAGATTCAGACCCAGGTCTCCAGGTTTGCAGCTCAGAGCCTTAAACCACTGGGGAATACTGCCTCCAAGATATTGCAAGCACAAAGGCTTGGTCCACCTCAGAAGTCTGGAGAGCAAGAGTGGAATTCATATTGTTCGACCACATGCTCAGCTGAAATGGAGAGTTTACTCTCTACCCCATAAAACAAATCTTCATCCACATCGTCCATCAGGTGCAGATCAGGATCAGACTCATCATACTCTCCCTCTACCCCATAAGAGAGAGTATAGGTAGGAAAAGTAGGAAGAAGAGCTGGAGGTGCCACCCCCAGAATTGGAGTCGAGAACCCCAGCACCCAAGTCGGAACTGGCATCGAAAACAGCGTCACACATGGCAACAGTGCCGAATGAGCACCTGGGGTCCCCAAACCCAACACCAGGACACCCAAAGGTCGCAACACCCCTGGACACCTGAAAGTATGAAGAAGAGTAGGAGGAGAATGTAGTCAATCAATCAATCAAGTTTATTTATCTAGGCGAACACCACTGAGCAGGCTCATTTACAAGATGGACCGGTGTTACACAAGGTCAAGAATAACACTTATGTACAGATAACAGATAATAAAACAGACAATTATACAGAAATAGAAAAAATACACTGAACAATAACAAGTATTTCAGGTATAGGGTTAACAAGGTTAAGGAGAATGGTATGAGAAGGGAAATTAAAACATTCTGAAACAGCCAGCATATTAAAACATTTTCAAACAGCACGGCATATCATTGGTCAGGACATATACAAACTTAAGGGGCAGATATGGAGGGGAAGGGTACAGGACTGCAGCTATTCTAGGAGAGGTGCTACGGTAGATGGGCTGGGCTCATATAAATTAGGAGTCTGAGGGTAAGAAAGGTAGTGGATTAGCAGAAAAAAGGGGGGATAGGAGGAGACAATCAAGGGGCCGGGTTAGGTGGAGATGTAGTGGGCAGGTAAGCAGTAGGCACTCTAGCACGCTAAGTGTGCTGGAAACAGCTGCACAGCTCCTTAACAGCCTTGGCATACAAGGTCTTCAAGGTGGTAAAACAGGGAGACTCGGTTTCACAGATTTCTGTAGTTTGTTCCAGAGTGAGGACAACACAAAGCCTATGGCCGCTCTCCCAAAGCATGTATTGGCCCTAGGTACCTTCAGTAGAAGCAGAGAATAGCTTCTCAGTGCGTAGTTTCCTACCACGTATAACTGCAAACAGTCAAAAATGTATTGGGGCAATTTGTTGGTAATAGCTCTGTAAGTCCAGAGAGCCGCGCATTTCTATTCCTTCTGTACTGAAGAGACGTACCCCCACAGCTGCATATAAGGAGCAGTGGTGGGAGGTGATAGGTAGGCCAGTTATGAATCTCAAGGCTCTGTGGTATAAGGTGTCCAGTTTAGTAAGACAGGAGGCATTACACTGACTACAAATGAAATCGGCATAATCAATTAGAGACAGAAACGTGGACTGAACTAACTGCATCTTGGCATCTTTGGTCAGGAGGCAGTTTATTCTAAAGAAGAGACCAAGCCTCTGCCTCAACTTTTTCAGTAGATCCTCGACATGCTCCATGAAGGAGAGTCTGTGGTCTAGCCAGACCCCTAGGTACGTGAATTTCGCAACAAATTCCAACCTCTCTCCTAGTAAAGTGTTTATGGGAGGTAAGGAGCCAAAGATAGCAGGGTTTGCTGAATGAGTAGCCGGAGAGAACGGCATAGCTTTTGTTTTTTTGGCATTGAGTAAGAGTTTTTTATTCAAGAGCTGATTCTGCAACAAGTTGAATTCTGTTTGTAAATCTCCACAGGCAGCTTCCGAAGTTGGGCGGCTTAGGTACAACACCGTATCATCAGTGAAAAGGTGAATATTGGCCTCCTTGATGCCAACATCAATATTGTTTATATAAATGGCAAACAACAGAGGCCCCAGGATGGATCCCTGTGGAATGCCTCTTTTTAGTCATTTGAATGTAGAGAGCTCCCCTTCGGCCTTAACCTGCTGAAGCCTATCTGTAAGGTAATTATTGAACCAGCACAGAGAGGTCGGGTCCAGACCTATCACTTTTAGGGTGGAAAGAAGCAGGCAGTGGTCGACAGTGTCGAAGGCCTTGCTAAGGTCCAGGAACACGGCACATATAAATTTTTTTTGTTTTCTAGCTCTCGCTGCCGGTCATCAGTCACTTTGGCCAGAGCCGTAATGGTACTGTGCTTGGCTCTGAAACCAGACTGCACAGGGTTTAGAAGGTTCTTGTTATTTAAGTAGGTTCTCAACTGAGCAGTCACAATTTTTTCCAGCAGTTTAGACAATATTTGTAGGAGAGATATCGGCCTGTAATTATTTAGGTCGCAGGGATCCCCTGATTTAAACAGAGGAATGACGTAAGCAAATTTCCATAGGTGTGGAAGAGTCCCCTGGTACAAGGACAAGTTAAATAGGTGTGTGATTGGTACAGCTAGGACGTTGTATGCAATCTTTAAGAAGCAGGGGTCGAGAGAGTCAGCACCAGTGCTCTTCTTGGTATCCAACTGTAGAAGGATGTCTTCGACCTCTTTCAATGAAGCAGGAAGGAATGAGAAGACCGCATTAGTGGTTCTAGGTTCAGGAATCTGTGCACTAACCTGACAACATAACACGGATGCTGGTGAGTTGTCGAATGCAAGGCCTGCCGTAGCAAGTGGTTGTTGAAGGCATGGAGAATCTCCTTGCTATCGTTGATAGTAACATTGTCAGAGATGATTTTCGAGGGAAGTACATTTCCAGCTGTATGACCAGACAGCTCTTTAATTGTGGACCAAAATTTAGCTGGGCACCTTGAGGCAGAGTCAAGCTCAGAACGGCAGAAGTTGGCCTTAGCCTCTCTAACCAATTTGGTGCAGAAGTTCCTAGCCTTCCTGAAGTTGCACCAATCCTTGGCAGTTTTTGATTTGTGGGCTTTTTTCCAGAGTTTATCTCTCGCTAGTAATGCAGCCTTGAGTTCAGCAGAGAACCAACGGCAAGTTCTGGTCTTTATGCGGGCTTTTACCAAGTGAGCATGATTATTTATGGCACAAGACACTAGTCCATGAAAAATGTCATATGCCATACTGACCAATTTGGCTAGGTAAAAGTTCTCCCAGTGTATAGATAATTTTAGCTCATCGATGTAGGCAAATGGGTAAAAGTTGCATCTGGACCTTCTGGTGGAGAACTTGGATGTGCAGAGGGGATTGGAGTCAGATCTTACCACCGGCGATGAAGCAATGATTGCTGACATCAGAGAAAAACATTCCAGTGCAGGAAACGGACTGTGGCTTGCCTGTAAGAAAGACATCCAATAGGGTGCTATTCCTGGGGTTTTTCTTGTTAGGACGTGTAGGTTCTTTAATGAGTTGCATCAGCCCAAGAGAGAGTCACTGAAGGATCTGAGGGGTAAGGAAGCCTTGGAGAATCAGTCGTAATTGAGATCCCCCAGAATAACAGTTTTGAGGGTCTCATGTCCCATAATAGTCGAAAGGTGAGACAGGAGCTGGGACCCAGCAGATGGAAGCCTGTAACACCCTATAACATTGATAGCCATTGAGCGGGATGTTTCAACCTTAAGGGACAGACATTCAAAGCCATTTGCGATAGAGGAGGAGTCAATGGTAGTGACTGTATATTTGTCCTCGACATAAATGGCTACTCCAACACCCCTAGTCTGTCTGTTTGCTCTGAACAGCCAATAGTTAGGGATGTTAACCTCCCTGTCAGTGGTAGAAGATCTGAGCCAGGATTCAGAGACTACCAGCACATCTGGTTTGGTATGAATGACCCAGGTCTGGATCGATGTAAGCTTTTTTAAGAGACTGCAAACATCAACGTCCATAAAGCTCATTCCTCTAAGCCTTGTAAGATCGGACGGAAATGACAAGGCTTCTGTAGGACCAGGGTTAAGTTCAACATTGCCTGAGCACAATAGGAGGAGAAACAATTTTCTTTAGGGCAGCCAGAGATAATATGAAAGCTCTAATTCTTCCACAACTGCTTGGAATGAGAGAACGAGTGTACTGGGCCCTGCTATTTACGCAGTGCTGTCCTAAGGATGCAGCTACTAAAACCCTTGCCACGTGGCACCAAGCAGCATTATTACTGGGGATATAGGGGGGCATACCCTGTATGGGTAGGGAGGTGCAGGTCCCACCCCCAGAAGCTACCTCAAACTGATGCAAGTATGGGAGTGCAGGGGTGCAACAAAAGCTATGAGATGAGTTGCTGTACAAATAGCACTGTGACAGAGGGTCCGAATCCCCCTGTGAGTTATTTCAGCCCGGGTGATGCACTATATAAGGCACCAGCCATAGGAAGATGGAGAGGGAGCCAGGTTTCAGCCCTCATATTGACACCTTATGGTGAAAAATAGTAAGCTATGACTACGGCAAAGTGTTTTTATCGGTAGATGGCTTAGCCGGATTAAAGACTCCTGGAGAATCACCAGACAGAACAAGACAAGTCAGTGTGTGCAGGTATTTGGGTACTTCACAGGGCTGAGCAAGATAGCAGATGGCACCAAGCCTATATGATCACTGAAGATGTGCGGTCTCCCTTGGTAGCTGGTACTTTAAAGGAGGTAGAATGCTGCCGAAGTAGGCTGCATCAATGCGGTCTTACACTGCTGTATGAGATGGTAATGCGTGTGGTAAAGTAGGCTGCACCAATATGGTATTACACCGCTATATAAAATGGTAATGTGCAGCGCTGTTGGCCTATGGAGAGCGTCGAGTGAGAGGCGTTTTAGATGGATGGAAAGGAGTAGACCAAAGAATGAGTGGGGTGGGGAAGGCTATCTATATAATAATGAGCTTAGAGGAGGGGATGGGCGGGTGGCGAAAAAATGTGGCTTTGCCATACCACTTTGCTAGCAGAGTCCATGCTGTAGTCTCGGTGGCAGCTAAGGAAGCGCCATCCACCCGTGGCCACATGTCCCACGGCACATGAGCTGGGAGCCCTGAAGGGATAAGTCTACTGATAGGCAAGGCCCCGTGTTTTCCGCGGCCGCAGAACTATCCGTGGAAAATCGTGGAATTGTGCCTCACCCGCGGAATTGCACCTCACCTGTAGAAGTCACGTCTGGCCGCGGAACTGCAGCGGATGTTATGGCCAAGGCCCTGTGTTTTCCGCGATTCCGTTGGTGTGGCCGGCTTCGGAAATATCCGCGGAATTATTTATTGTGCACTAGAATAACATGTTTTTCAGGTCCTCACAGTTTGTTCCACAGTCAGCACCTCCGCATGCGGAGCATGGGGAGGGGTCCATAGACACCTCTGTATCCATGGCCAGTGTACTCCTAGGGGTTTAGGAACCAATATGTTGCTGGAAAACTGGTCTGCTTCCATAAGGGTCTGAATGTTCTTTTGGCCTTCAAACTTAACAGAGAGATTGCAGGGTATAGTAGAGCATATGTAATGCCGCAATTTTGGAGCCTTTTTTTTCCTGGTCAAGGTTTGCCTTTGTTGAAGAACTGATGGTGGATAATCTGGGCAAAATTAAATTCTTTGACCTCCAGCATGGCTATGTTTTAGCTGCCTTACTGTTTGTAAGATTAGCAGTTTGAAGATGAAATGTGAGGACAGTTCAGTGCATTTTTCCAAAGCAGTGGATACGGTGTGCCCACTCTACTTCAAAGTTGTACATATTGGGGTTGAGTTTTAGCAATAGAGGAGATTATTTCTGATGTCGTTAACCGGGTCTGAGCCTCCAGACCTCCGAAGCCCTCACAATTGTCACGTTATTTTGGCGTCCCCGTCCTTCCAGGTCATCCAGTTTGGCCCTTATCCAAGCAATGTCAGAGTCATTTTTTCTGAGCCTCTCCTTGTGGTACCCCTGTGTTACTGTAACAGCCGTGAGGTGGTTCTCCTGTTAATTTGTTCTCTGTGATCCCGCTTGCATTCCGGTGTGTGCATGTCGAAAGCAGGGCAGGTTAGGGTGCTGCAGTGAGGTAGTGGTAGGAGTTCGTTTAGCTTTACTTTGTTATTTTTAGTCGGGGACCTGTTTTTTCACTGTCTGCAGCTGGTAGTGGCCAAGAGATGGGACTACTGTGCCAGGAAATGATTGTGTTGTACAAGCACCTAGGAAGTGATTAAGCGATGAGGCTAATGCCCGACAACCAAGGACCCGGTGGAAGTCTTAGGAAACTTGGCAATAGTGGAGCGATAGTCCACAGCATTTAAGGCACTGAAATGTTACTGTCATTTACTGTCATCCATTGCTCCCAGTCCCTACTGCTAACTCAGGGGACCAGAACTGAATGGTACGACTGTAGCTGCTGAAACAAAAGGGTGCAGGAGGTACTGAAGGTTTCCCTTTCGCTGCCATGCTCTTTCTCTGTCTTTACAAGCTACACACACTTAGTCCAACAGGAGACAGCAGGCAGCAGTTTCAAAAGCAGCAAGTCAATGTGGGAGCCCAGGAAGGGTGGTGATTTGCTGTATTTGTGGGGAGAACTGCAACTGTCTGCCTGCTCCTCTATGGAGAATTTCTAGTAAACAGGTGGAATATTAAAAAAAAAAAAAAATACCCTACACATTCCTCCCCGGAAACTACCTCCCTTCCTTGCTGATAACATCCCTGATGTGGACATCTTTAATTATAGTAGTTTAATTATTCCACAAATAATATTGTGCTCCTGGGCAGAGACCTGCTCCCAGCTGGAATGACTGCCTCCGCTCCGTAAACTCTGCAGGTCAGGCTATTTGTGACAAAACAAAAGAAATATGCAAAAAAAAAAAAACTTGTTGTTTGTGCACATGATTTACTGACCGAAAACTGTGTTTTTTCTCCTTTTGGAGCGGCTTGTTGAAAACCAAAAAGTCCATCTGGACTGACCCACTCTGAGCAAGATGTTTACATTCAGAAATCAAAGAAAACAGTAACCCTTTGACCCGTAAACTAAAACCGTGTTCTAGCATTTCATCATAAGGTCCCCACAGCCTGTGTATTTGAAACCAAAATAATTATACCAGCATTACTGGTATTTTAAATGGCCCCTGGCCACAATCTCCCTGTCATAAGAGCCTGCATTTGGCCAGCACAAATACTAATAAAGAAATAATTAATAAGCACCAAGAAAGGCAATATTTCTTTTTGCTGATCTCTGGCATTGCTGCCCCATAACGTCTCAATTTCCCACACACTTCTATCCCTCCCTGTATTAAAACCTTCCTTTGCCTAGTCCAATCCCTATCTCCTTTCCTGCACACAGACCATGCTCTGTACCACATAACTGTCATCGCGTCCGAGAGCCACGTTAAAATAATAATAATATGGACAGTATGCAGGGGGGCTGGGGCTGTGACTGAAACGGATTTAAATATAGAAATATTGCATTATTAATTTTCTAATTTTTTGAAAGGAGAGGCAGTTAGATGTGATTTCCGTTGCCTTTGGCGTTTGTGCAGCACAAACTGGCGTCTTGAATAGTTTGACCTGTGGCTGAAAACAGATGTTGTCTATGAAGGATGAAAACATGTGCATTAAACAGGTCTTGGTCTCAGTTTGTTTTAGTAGATGCCCTGCTCTGACTAAATTGTGTGTCCATCTCGTGTGTGTGTGTTTGTGTGGGTGTGTGTGTGAAATATTAAGCACACTGTAATTCAGGAACCCATTATGAAAAATCAAAGGAAAAGTGTTCATTTAATTAATATTTGTAAAAAAGTTGAAAAAATGAACAGTACAATCACATAACTGATCACGGAGAGTGAAAAAATATTTCTTAGTATCTGACTTTGTGTTGTAATATGCATGAAAAGCTTACGTTTGCTGCATTGATTGAAATAAGAATGGAAAGTTAACGGCTGACACCAGAGACTGTTAACAATACCTGCCTGGGTTTTACATCCCTATTTTAATTACCACACTACAGAGGGCATGGAAATCACTGGAGGGGATCTAAAATCTAATACTCAGCCTCTGTCTTGACACAACTAATGTAAATTAGGTCCAAACATCTCGAATGGACAGTTTAGGGTTTAAAGATGTGTGCAGGCCGGTTTTTAGATTTTATAGTCCGTTCTAGCAGCGTTGGAAATTAGGCTGTCTTTCATGTTAGGTAGCGTAATAGCATTCAGATAGGGTTTTATTTTAATTTTTTAGTACAGATTTTTTTTCTTTTGTTCCGTTTCTGTTTGCCAGTAAGAATTGTATCCTTTTGGTGGTCACTGGACTAAAGCACTCTGACTGCCCTAATTGTGGCATTTCCACGTGGCTCCTATGTGAAAAAAAAAGAACAGACCAGTTGCCAGGTAGAACACATTATCATCTGCTGAGGGTCAATGCCAGAAGGGTGCTGGCAGCATTCCCAAATTGCAGGAGACTTTGAAGCTGCTTCAATGGAATACATGAGGCATGCACCCTAAAGGCAATTTTAATGTATAGAGACTGATAACTGAAACTTGTAAGTATTTAATTACAACATCCATGCTGTTGCCTCTGTTTGAATATTTAATTAATGGAACATTGTACCTCCATGGAAGATGTATTTTTTCCCCAACAATAGCTCATTTATATTAAAGCAAATGGAGGATATACAGTAACTGTTGAACAAATGCTAAAATAAATTACACAAACTCAGAATTTGTCAGACATGATCCTGTTTTAGCTGCAAAACATGAGAGCATTTTTTTATTTGGCCCGATAACATTTTCTCACTCATTATTACCCCTCCCATCTCCTGAGCACATTAGATCTGTGGGGCCAAAAGGTGCTGGTTTGTCCACAATATTTCTTTCTCAGACATTAAGTAAACATTCATAGTGTACAGCATGCAAACATCATTGGTCTCCCAACCCCACCCCCACCACTAACTACTCAAGTCACAGAGGGCAAACTTCCACAGCAAGGAAAATGCACTTAAGTAGAAGCAATATTCAAGGGAGAAGATAGAAATGAACCTTCAAACTACAGGCAGGTGGATTTTCTATCAATCCTCTCCAAACTGTTGGAGAGGATGGTTAGCAACCAACTGCCTCTGTATTTGGAAACTCATTCTCTGTTGGCTAATCAGCAGTGACAAGAAAAAAAATTTAGTACAGTTGCTTGCTGCAGTGATGCTACGTTTACCATCAGAAGCATGTGGTAACATCAGCCTAATATATCCACATTATAAATCTAGCATGTACATTCAACAGGTAACCTCAGTGGAATTGATTTTTAAAATTGCAAGTGGTAGCCATCTTTAATGAGCTGAGTCATTAATTACTAAATTAGCTACAGCTATAAAAGCTGTTCTAAAAATATCTTCAAAACTAAAATACACTGTGCATGAATGTAAGTGTATGTCAGAAATACATTTTTGCTAAAGAAACTGACTTTTTTGCTGACTAACAAATGCTGCTGCTTATTATGTATCACAGAAAATTAATGCAGGATGGAGACACTCTTTTTAACATTACCATGGGGAGGGTGGCTCTTCAGTGCTCAGTCCCGCTATTGAAAGAAAACAAAAAGGATTTAAATTTTAACTGAGGCCTCCGTGGTGCTGTGGGGCCCAAATATGGTCCTATCCGGCACCCTTACTGCAGGGGACTTCTTTACATAGTCCAAAGTACAAAGTTCTTAGTAAAAAGCTATATAAAAGAATTAAGACACCAGGAGAGCCTTGTATAGACCTGGAGCTTGTAAATAGAGTTTATTAGAGCAAATCTCATGTCCCCAGCAGGGATGGTGTCAGGTAGGAAGGGACTAGATGTTTTAGTTTTTTCAGCCTATAGTGGGTTGGACCCCAGAGAGCCACGGAGGCTTCATTTAAAATCTAAATCCCAGCTCTGAAATATAAGAAAATGATTATGTTTAGGGTGTGTGCATGAATGCTGAATTCCAGCAAAAAACATTCCATGTTGTTGCTGCACAAGGCCAGGCTGGTATTCCAGGCAATGCAGTAGTAATGTGTGACATACATGACTTGTCATAACTTACAAGAGATCTGTTAAGGTGGTATACAGTGAATCCGACATCTTAAATTTCACAATAAAAATATAACAAAGAAGACAAACTCAGTTGTGAAAAAGATTTATTAGCAGCTGAATACATTTCTTGTGTGTGATCAAACTACAGTTTCCCTCCTCTAATGTCCTTCTCAATTTCTACAATAAGAGCATATCACAAGTAGGTTGTCTGATATAGGCTTAATTTTCATCCCAAACACATTTTATTGTTTTCGTGAAATATAGGAAGTAAAATCATAAACACCAACTTAAAGAAAGTGATATAACAACATATATATAACCACACATATGAGTATAAACATACGCAAAAAAACAAAACAGACTAAAAATAAAGGAAATAGCATCATAGCTATTTTGCACTTAAAAATAACCATCCTTACGCCGCAGAAGTTCTCGCAGCAAAATGGGAAACTCCTGCCGCAGAAAAATCGGGCCCTGCTGATAGTAATAAAAGCAGGGTAAATGAGAACTGGGCGGTACCCTTGGGGATTTAATAGAGGTCAGGGACACAGTGGGCGGGCGTGGCTGGCAGTAGCCTGTAGGAGTGAGCTAGAAAGCTGGGGTGGGGTTTAAGTGCATTTAATCAGGACCATTGGTGTGTGTGTGTGTGTGTGTGTGTGTGTGTGAAAAATCAGGCAGCTAGGACTCCCCTCCTGGAGGTAATCAGTCCGTGAGGGCAAGTCCGTACCTGAGCTTCTGTGAGGGGTTGGTGGCTTCAGACCTGGACTCCGGATGTCAGTCTGGCAGGTCGGGTTTGTCAGAGAACCACGGCTGTGGCTATCAGACAACCTGAAAAGAGAAGGAAAGAGGGGAATTAAATAAGAAAGGTGGGGGGGGTGCTGCTCGTGGAGCTAAAAAGAAATGCAAATTAGCTTAAACAGGTCGGGGTGTTGCAGACCAAAATGTTAGACAAGGTGCCACAAAGTCAGAGCAAGAATAGGGCTATTTAAAACGCAATACTAGTGTAAAAAGGTGAAGGGGGGTGTTCAAAGGCCTGAGCCAAGATCGCTACTGGGTCTTACGATCATAATACCTGTGCAGGCCCCGGCACCACAGCCATGTGAGGGGGACAGGCATGAGGGAACGGCGTCGACGGCACCAAAGATACCGCACAATCCAGCTGAGACAACCACTCCGCCTGCAGGCCAACAGTGCCCAAGCCCGAAGGCCCCAGGACAGAGTCTGCAGGCGAAGCAAGTCAGGACAACTGCCAGACCCACTGCTCCATAAGAGCTGCCCAATAATGAAACTGCTCATCGGAAGACCCCCCCCCCAGGGGGTGAAGAGACTCCGGGGCTGAGCACCACAGCTGCTAGGAACCGTGACCACAGGCGACCCTGGCGGAACCGAAATTCGGCCTACCATCCCAACTACCGGCGATCTCCAGCGCAGACATACCAGGCGACCTCGAGCAGCAGCACTTCAATCGGTGGAGGAAGAAGAGCTCAAAGACGAAGCGGGTGCCGAAGCCCTCACCGGGATTGGGAACAAGCCCGCTTTGTGCGCTCGAGGACTGCCCTTCCTCCCCAACACTGGGCTGCCCATAGTCAGAACCCCCCTCCTAAGAAGGCAGACTGGACCCAGCCCCGCTGCCAAACAGCTTCGCCAAGTCTCCCGCATTACCGTTCAGAGTAGACTTCGACGATGGCGAGCTGAAGACTTCTTTTCTTCGTTAATTCACTTCAAACAATAAAATATATATATTTAAATAATACTACCAAAAACACAAACTAAATCAAATACTGAACAACTAAGCTGCCATCGTATAGACAAAGATTTGACTCCCGGTGGGTGAGCTATGTCACTGAAGCACACTCGACGGCGGGGGGAAAAAAAGGAACCGAGGCAGTTGGAAGGTCGATCCCAAATAGCCTATATGGTGCAAGCCACCCTCGTAGTGCCGCACATGCGCAGTCCTACCTCAGCGCTGGCCCTCATGAAGATTTTTGGCTCCCGCTGGGTCCTAGTGCCTCCGACGTAGTCCCCACTAGTGTGAATGAGTGGTGGAGACTTTTAGTCCAGGAAGATCTTCACTTTTCAGCAGCGAGACAATGAGCCCTGCCAAAATCTCCAGAACCTGAAGCAAGTGAGCAAAAACATGGCGCTTCTGCACTGTGCGATGATGCAAAATAAAAAAAAAATTACTCACCATAGTACTGTTTCTTCCAAGGGATCCCTCACTATGCTTAACCACTGCAAATCAGCCTGCTGATTTCAGCTGCCCCGGAGAGTAGAATTTTATGTAAATTAGAGAATCTTGGAATGAAATTCAAATCTCTGCTGTGTGGTCACGTTCCACTATGCCCACTAACGTCAGATTTATTTCTGTAGTTAGGGGAGCAGTGACCACTAAACTAGCTAAATCTAGAAAAACGAATCGCACAAGAAATTCTACCATGGCAGATCAAAATCTGTCAACAGAATCACTAATTATTAATTGAAGGCAATGCATCAAGTAATGTTCAAACAAAATTAAGATAAGAAACTGATTCTTGGAGAACCTTTTCCAGGTTCTGGAAGGGGATTGTTAAGCCCTTGGAAGAAACATTACTATGGTGAGTAATTTTTTTTTCTTCAAACACCAAGAATCTCTCACTATGCTTAACGAGTGCAGACTATAACACAGTACCTTGGAAGGCTGGGTACAGAACTTCATTTAAGGAAAAGGTTCTGCAAGACTGTAGTGTCAGTGGCATCCCTTCTGGACTGTATGTCCGGACGACAGTGATTTGTGAAGGTGTGTACTGCTTTCCATGTAGTTGCTTTACAAATTTCCTGCAAAGTGCCACATGTGGAATGTGCCTTGAGGTCTTGTGGTGGTACCTTGCCAGCTCTGCTGCAACAAACAGTATGCAAGAAACGATCCAGCGAGCAGTTCTCCTGGATGCTAGCCTACTTTTGCCAACTTCACCATATGCGATGAACAACTCAGAATGAGAAGACCTCACCTCCTTAGTGTGGTTCAGGTATCAACGGAGTGCCCTCAACATCCAGACTGTGAAGTCTCTGCTCTCTGGAGCTGGATTTTGCTGTTAAGAACACTGAAAGGGTAATGGACTGGTTCAGGTGGAATTCAGACACCACTTTGGGGAGGAATTTTCTCTTTCTCCTGAAGACTACATTGTCGCTGTGAAAGATGATATAATTTGGGTCTGTGCAGTGGACACACAGCTCACACACCCTTCTGGCAGAAGTCGTGGCCACCAAGGAGACTGCTTTCCAAGCGACATACTTTAAATCAGCAGTAGCCATGGGCTCGAAGGGATGCTCCATGAGCTCAGCAATGCGTAGTTTAAATCTCATGCAGGGACTGGGTCCCAGACAGGGGTATGTAAGTGCAGGAGCCCTTTAAAGAACTTTTTGAAAATGTGGTATGAAGCCTTAGTTGTCTCTTTGCCAGCTGAAACATAAGCTGACAAACCTGCCAGATGCGCCTTAAGGGTTGAGAGCCAGGGACTGAAGGTGGACCAGACTGTCCAGGATTGTAAGCAGGTCTGCTTAATAGAGAGTGAGCTGCTTAGAAGAACACCATAGGCAAAACATTTTCCACTTGGAAGTACAAGTTCTCCGTGTTGCTGGTTTCCTGGAAACTTTAAAGGACTTCTAAAACCTCCTTAGAAAGGTTAAAACCTGAGAACTGTAGTGCTTCAAAAACTACACCTTCAGAAGTAGAGTCCTGAGGTCTGGGAAGCGGATTCTGCCCAGAGACAGTGTCAGCAGATTGCATCTCCGAGGAAGGCATGTGGAATGCTTGATGGAGAGAGATAAGAGAAGGGAGTACCAAACTTGCAGGAGGGAAAACATACAGGAACCTCCCTGCACAGTCCCAGAGCCAGGGCATCCGATGGGACTGAGACCACTGCAGGTGGCCGGGAACAAAATAGGGGAAGCTGGTGATTCTCCCAAGAAGCAAACAGGTCTATCTCTGACGTACATCGTCTCCTGAACACTGTGGCCAACACCCACTTGTTCAGAGTCCATTCGTGATGTCTGACTGGTCTCAGGGAATCTACCAAGACATTTTCTTTCCCTGGCAGGTGAAAGTACGGTTACGCAAGAACTTACCTGCAACAGTAGATCTTCGAGTGGAGCTCTTGCAGCAGGCAACACCGGTAGGACTAAGCCACCAGGTGCTAGGACCACAGGGAAAACTTTTAGCTAGCAGTCTATAGTGAGGGACCACCCCAGACGCCAGCACACCAACGTCCGTCCTATGGTATAAAAGGAGCGATCCCCCAGACCTACCTCAGTTCTCCTGCTGGAGACCCCGGCACCAAACGCAAATGAATGGAGAACCAAGGTGGTTCCTCAGGGCTGAGGAAAGCAGAGAAGGAGAAGCAGCAATCAGGGGGAAGGAGGGAGGGAAAACAGTGCCTGCTGCAAGAGTTCCTCTTGAAGATCTACTATTACGGTAAGTCCTTGCGTAACTGTACTATCTTACTTCGAGAGGGCTCTTGCAGCAGGCAACACTGGTAGGACAGCTAGGCCATTAGAGGTCGCGAGGGTCTCAGAGCTGCCCTCCCCCCACACCGAATTACACAGCTGGGCCATTAGAGGCCGCAAGGGTCTCTGAGCTGCCCCTTCCCCCACACCGAATTGCACAGGTACGCTACGGTAAGAAAAGCCTTGGAGGAGCCAGCCAGAATCACTGCACGCTCGCTGCCTAGCAGCTCTCTGAACTGTTGGCCCCACCGCCCCCTCCAACACCCTTGATCGACATCAGGTTATATATGTAAGATCACATGATCGTTTTAAACCAATCAGCCCACTTTACCATCAGCAGCCTATACTAGCTCACCACTAGAGGCCACCTCTCATTTAGCTGCCTTTAAAAACGCCACTGTATTACAACATGAATAGCTACTTTCGGGTACTTATCCGAACCATCACACTACTGACCCCCCCATCCTACTCTCCCCGTGAAAACGCCTCATATATGGGATCCCCAAGTCTGCATCCCTAATCGCCACCACAGAATTACCGCTCCCCAACTGTACCACCAAATTTCCCTCTCCTCAGTTCTACTCAGCAGCAATTATACCCCCAACCTAAGCTACACTGCAATCAGGCCCTTGTTGGAACTACCTCCCCTCTTCCCACACAGTCACCCCCTAAGTTGCCCCCATCACTCCTTGTCTCCAGCCCCGTTAGCCCAACTTATCTGCACCCTCTCTATACCAGACGGGTACACCGGACTCCCCACTACTCCACGCATCAGCTACTCCATACCCAAATTGCACCGGAAAGCTCTCCTCAGGCATGCTCTCCTCCTCCTCTCTGGGAATGTACATCCTAATCCAGGACCGCCTTCACCTAGAACTACCAAGGAGAGAAAGCATGGGGGCTTACTACTGGCCTCCCTTAACATCTGCAGCCTAACTAGGGAGTTCACTCTTCTCCAGGGCTGGATTGCCCAACACACCCCTGACATCCTGGCCTTATCCGAGACCTGGCTCTCTAAATACACCCCCGATGCCTCTGTCAACCTCACTGACTACTCCTCCTTCCAAGCAGACAGGACAAGCAAGAGGGGAGGTGGTTGTGCCATCTATGTCGAAACATCCCTGCAAGCCCTCTCAGTCCCCCTTCCCCCGCCTGCCCATGGTGCCCAAGCCATAACCATAAAGGTCACCCTCTGCACTCCCGGTAAACCGCTACACATTATGTCGGTTTACATCCCCCCTCGAATCAAAAATCTGCCTTTGAATCTATACTATCCAGCATCACCCATCTCCCTCCCAAGAGCGAAGTGATTATGGGAGATTTTAACGTGAATTGGCTATCCACCATATCTGCCACCTACAAGGATGCTTTCCGAGCTTATGTCCTTACCCAGGTAGTCCAGTCCCCCACCTGGCACGACCCCAGATCAGGGTCTTCCACTCTTATCGACCTCATCTTTACCAACCATCCCAATCACCTCTCCAAGGTGAATGTGCTCCCTGACGCAATAAGTGACCACTTCCCCGTCTCTTGCTGGTGGCTGAATAAAATCCCTCCCAGCTACCCTAAAGTTGCCACCCAAAGGCGCCTCAAAAAAGGAGCCCTCTCACACCTCAAAAGCTACCTCTCTTCCTGTGACTGGTCACCCATCCACACTGTACAAACTGTAGATGCTGCCCTCACTTCCTTTATTACCACCTTCAACACTGCCTGTGACATCTTTGGTCCCTTCTCAAATCAGGTCATAAAAAACAGTGATACCCCATGGATCTCAGTCCCTCCTTGACCAGATGCACCACAGACATAACCTCTGGCACGGGGCCCTGGACTCCCAGCTACCCCAGGACAAACAACTCTACAAGAGAGGTAAGAAACAAATGCACCTGGGCCATCCGGCTAGCTAAGGCAACCTACTATAAGCAAGCTCTCACCACCAGCTGGGGCTCAGGGAAAAGCTTCTGGAACAACATTAAGGAACTATGTGGGAAAACCGTCTCCTCAGCCCCGGCGCAGCTTCAAGTCAAGGGAGCCCTCTCCCAGAACCCCACCACCATATCCAATGCCCTTACCACCACCTTCTCCGACCTCAGACACATTCTCCCGCAAAACTTCTTTGACCCTATCACTAGCCGCACCCAGACACCTGTGCCTCAGCAACTCCCCTTCCTTCAGGCTGCGAATCATCTCCTGCAGGGAAGCTAAAAACTACCTCTCCAAAGCCTTGCACAACTTCCATTATAGCAGTGACTCCCCTGAACTCAAAATTCTCAGACTAACACTGGATGAGACCCTGCCTCACCTCACCAAATTACTAAACTGGTCGCTGCAACTAGGTCAATTCCCCTCTCTTTGGAAAAGAGGTATTATAACTCCGATCCTAAAGAGTGGTGATCCCACTTCCCCTTGAAAACTACCAACCCATTCCTATCCCCCCCCCCAAAAGCTCTCGAGAAAATTGTATCGGACCAACTCACCAATGACCTGACCAAGCACAATCTGCTCTGCCATGAACACCACGGCTTCAGGAAGGGACACAGTACAACCACAGCTTTGCTCGAATTTACATCATACATACACAAGGCACTGGAAAAGGGGTCAATAGCTGGAGCAATCTATGTCGATCTGACCAAAGCTTTCAACATCATCAGTCACGCACTACTTCTCCACTCCCTTCCCTCCTACCATTTTGTCACTGAGGCTATCTCCTGGTTCAAAGACTATCTCACCGGCCAGATGCAACAAGTCAAAATTAACTCCACCCTCTCCTCCAAGCGACCAGTCCTAACGGGTGTCCCCCAAAGGTCTATTCTAGGGCCACTACTTTTCACTCTTCCTAAACTCCCTCCCACAGTCCTGCAGCGGAAAGCTCTTGCTCTATGCAGACGACGCCGTAGTTTTCTGGAAACACCCCAATCCTAACTCCCTCCAAAGTGCCCTACAAGGCTTCTTTAGAAGAATTAGAATCCTGGTTCACTGACCATCGCTTAATACTAAACTATAACAAAACGAAAGCTATGATCTTTGCCCACCGACAAAGTCCATATAGTAATGCCCCTCTAACCATTTTAAACTCACAGGGCCCCCTCATTGAACAGATCTCTAACTTCAAATATCTGGGTGTCATGCTGGACACATCCCTCACCTACAACACACATTAAACACCTTTCCTCCTCGGTTAACACCCAGATAGGGATTCTATACAGACATAAGCACTGCCTACTCCCCCAGGCCTTACGTCTTGCTGTAACCTGCTCAGTCCTCTCATTGGTCGACTATGGTATTGAAATTCACGGCACCACAGACCAAACAGCCCTTCATTGCATTAGCCTAGCTCTCAACAAAGTTTGCTGACTGGTCACAGGCTGTGATAGATTAATCCACACGTGTAAGCTCTACAAGTTTGTAGACTGGCTCGCCTTCGAAGGGAAACTTAAGTACCATACTTGCCTCCAAGCCAAAAAATACTTATAAATCTTACACCCAAAGGCCTCCACCCCCTCATCCAGCCAGCCACTCTCAGGAGGGCCACTAGACGCCCTGCAAGCACCTCCCTCCTAGTCCACCACTGTAGGACCTCATTAGGACAAAGGTCTTTCCGATATCATGCTCCCTTTTGGTTTAACCTACCACCCTCCATTTCCCTGGCCCCTAGTCTTGGCCAATTTAAAACTGGTAACAAAAGCCTCCTTCTTGACTCAGAAGCCTGTGGCTGTTACCAACATTCCTCTTGGCCAAATATAATAAATGACTAGCTTATCCCGATCACTTCCTCAGGTCCTACAATCTAGCTGCATATATATACCCCGACTCAGGGTTCTGTAAATGACCCTCAGAATCTGTAACCCGTCCTGTCTCACTACAATGACCCAGGGTCCTATAAGATAAGGGGGAGCAGGCAGAGGTACTAAACAAGTACTTTGCCTCGGTATTTATGGAAGGAGACAGGGGATCCATTCAGCTGGAAAGGGGGCGGGGGAGAGACAGCTGAGAGCAGAGGACAGATGGAGACAAGAGAACTGGATAAGGCTGGAGCACCAGGTGGGCCAGGCCTAGACATGGTTGGGTGCTTTGTTGAGGGGGGGCTAGAGAGGGAGAAATCACAAAGGAAAGCATGAGGGAGGCCCTACGGGCACTGAAAACTGACAAGGCACCAGGACAGGATGGGCTGCATCCGAGAGTTCTGAAAGAACTGGCGGACGAACTACCAGCCCCACTAGCTGCACTTTTCAATGCCTCTCTGCAGACAGGATTGGTGCCTCAGAATTGGAGAGTGCCCATGTGGTGCCTATCCACAAAAGGGGGGCTAGGGAGGAGATGGGAAATTACAGGCCTGTCAGCCTAACATCGGTGGTAGGCAAACTAATGGAGAGCTTCATCAGGGAGCAGCTCAGGAGGCAACTGGAAAGGCTGGGGCACATGGACGACAAACTGTATGGTTTTGTTCCGGGGAGGTCGTGCCAGACCAACCTCAGATTTTTAAGACTGGGTGACAGGGACCCTGGACAGACAAAGACCGGTGGACAACCTATACCTGAATTTCAGAAGAAGAAGAAGAATCAGCATTTATATAGCGCTTTTCATACACAGTACCCAAAGCGCTTTACAAGAAATGCTAGACTGGTAATGAAGTAACTGAATGTGTGGTGGCGGCCATATCGCACATCACCACCCCCACACAGCCTGGATAACTGCATGAACCGGTTTATGGGAAGGGGAATGTTGGCCAGGACACCGGGTATGTTCCCTGCTCTTTGTGAAGAGTGCCATGGGTTCTTTTACTTCCACCTGGACACCCACCAGGATGGGCAGAAGGGACCTCGGTTTAACGTCTCATCCGAAGGACGGCACATCCCAGCAGTACAGCACCCCCAATACTGCACTCAGATGCCAGCGATTTTTAGGTGCAAGTCCAATCCTGATGTGGGACGAGAACCCATGACCTTCTGGTCCAGAGGCGGATGTGCTACCAACTGAGCCACGCTAACACCCTTTTCAGTTTCAGTTAGGCGTTTGACTCAGTACCCCACATCAGGCTGTTGACAAAGTTGGGGAGGGATGGGAGTGGGAGAACAGTTGCTTAGATGGGTAGAAAACTGGCTTACAGATAGAACACAGAGGGTAGTGGTTGGTGGGATAGTCTCCTCCCCTAGGAAGGTCTTCAGTGGGGTTCCCCAAAGTTCAGTGCTGGGGCCACTCCTGTTCAATGCCTATGTCTCTGATATAGGGAGGGGGGTTAGGAGAAGGATGAGCCTCTTCGCAGATGACTCTAAACTGGGAGCACTGACTGACGGGGAGAAAGCGAGAGAGACAGTCCAGAGGGATCTAGATACCCTGGAGGGTTGGTCAAGGAGGTGGGGGCTGAGGTTTAATCCAGGAAGTGTAGGGTGCTGCATCTGGGGGTCAGAAACCCAGGTCATGTATACACCCTGGGAGGGGTCTCACTGCAAGCCACAACGAGTGAAAGGGACCTGGGGGTGGTGGTAGACACCAGAATGAACAACACTGAAAACTGCAGAAGATCTGCGGCAAAGGCAAACAGAATTCTGAGCTGCACAACCTGGACAATAACGTCCAGGAGGGAAGGAGGTGATCCTTCCTCTGTATAATGCCTTGGTCAGGCGCATCTTGAGTACTGTCTGCAGTTCTGGAGACCTCACCTTAGGAAGGACATAGCATTGTTGGAGAGGGTTCAGAGGAGGGCAACCAGAATGATCCGGGGCATGAGTGAAAGGACCTATAAAGAAAGGCTGGAAGTCCTTGGGCTGTACTCGCTAGAGGAGAGGAGAGGAGAGACAGGGGTGACATGATTGAGGTATTACAAGTATGTGAAAGGGATTAACAGGGGCAGAGCCAAAGAAAGGTTCAGGCCAAAGAAGGGGGCACAACCAGGTGGCATGAGTGGAAGTTGGAGGGGGGAACCTAGGGGAGAATGTAGAAGGCATTACTTCACTGAGGGTAGTGGAGCCATGGAATGCATTGCCCGGGAGTCTAGTCAAGCAGGGCACAGTGGAGGGCTTTAAGAAGGGGTGGGACAGATGCATGGGTATACTGAAGCAGAGGTTGACCCTCTCGGGGGCCGGGGGGGAGGAGATAGCGCCCAACAGGGGCTGGCTAACGAGCAGACACGAAAGATCGTTAAGCCTATTCTGCTGGCTTTTAGTATGCTAGTATGTAAGATCCTTGTGGTGGCAACCAACCAATGTAAATATACTATACTGTGTGACTATGTATAAAATGTTTAATGTAATGTGTGTGCTTTTGTACTGACGAGGAGCCTTTGCAAAGGAGTCTATGACTCAAAGGATTGTAATTCCAATCCTCATTAAATAAATAAATTCCCGGAACTGACCTGGGCAGCAGAAAGGAGGAAAGCAACAGTCAAAGGACAATTATGACAGAAGGCCCTGAAGGACAGTAAGTCCGAAGTTCGCCCTACACCAAGAGGTATTGTCCAGACTGTAGTGCCTGATGAAGATATGGACCGAACTCCAAGTGGCAGCTGCGTCAATGTCTGCAGCGGACACATTCTTAAATGAAGCTACTGAGGCAGCCATGCCTCTGGTTGAATGGTCTTTGACCGCTCCCAGCAAAGGCTCGTCATACTTGCAGTAGCAGTAAACTATACAATTAGCTAACCACTTAGATAAACAGTTTCGAAACTGAAGCCCCTTCTCTCCGGGGGCACACAAAACAAACATCAGTTTCCCTAACAAGGTGGGTGCTGTCCAAATACTACCGGAGCACCTGGTGAACATCCAAAGTATGAAGCAGGGCTTCCCCCTGATTAGAATACTCAGGAAAATAAACATGCAGGTGGATGGATTGATTTAATGTAAACTCAGATACCACCTTAGGCAGAAATTTAGGATTTGCACGCAAAGACACCCTTGTCTTTGTGAAAAACCAAATAAGGCTCTTTACACATCAGAACCTGAAGCTTGGAAATCCTCCAAGCAGAAGTAACAGCAACCAAAAACGATGCTTTCCACGACAGGAAGCGTAGCTCACAGCTTGCTGCTGGCTCAAAAGAAGGCAAGGTGAGCTTTTCCAACATAAATTAAAATAAAGTAACACTGAAAAAGAGAGGTTTTAATCGAAAGAAAAAGAATCACGGGCTTGAGCGCCGAGAAAAATGGTGGTCGACCGAAGCTGGCACCCATGGCCGTCCAACGTGCAGAAGTCGATGGCGGGAAAAGAACTGCGGTAGGTCTGGAGGAATATCATAGTACAAACGTCAGCATGTCGACGTCGAGGGCGGTCCCCCGCTATAGACTGCTAGCTAGAAGATTTCCATGTGATCCTAGCGCCTGGTAGCTTAGTCTTACCAGTGTTGCCTGCTACAAGAGCCCCCTAGATGTAAGATCTGCTGATAGTTGCACATCTAGGATTTAGGCCAGATTCCAGATCCTCATAATTTCTGTACATAGCTTGGAGGATCTTGTGCCTCCCTGTATGTTGATGTAAAGAATAGTTACGCAAGAACTTACCATAACAGCAGATCTTCGAGGGGATCGCAGTCATCAGGTTACACCATAGGAACCTTCGCCACCGGTGAAGTGGAATCCACACAGAAGATTTTCAGCAATACAACTGGGGCCATCCGACATCAGCAACCCTATATAGGCATGGACATGCCCACTCCCTCCTCAGTTCATTCCCTCTGGAAATGAAGGGAACAAGGCTCACGGCCCTGGGAAACTGAGGCAAGAAAGAGGAACCCAGCTCTAAACAGAAGATTGGAAACAGCAGATAGCCATGTCTTGGATAGCAGCCCCAAAAGGGGGATGGTGGGAGGGAAATCGTAACTCATGACTGAGATCACCTCGAAGATCTATTGTTACAGTAAGTTTTTACGTAACTGTTCCATCTTCTTCGGGAGTATTTCAGTCATCAGGTTACACCACAGGAACAAGTACCAAGCAGTAACCAGTGAGAAGACAAACAGTCTGTGAAGTTGTATCTCCATAAACTTAAGACCAGATTTTTTGTAGCACAGCCCTGCCAAATCCTGCACGGGCTCTTGAGGCAATGTCCAGACTGTAATGCTTGGTGAAAAGTGAGGACTGTACTCCAGGTGGCAGCCGCACAAATGCCAGTGGCGGAGACACCATGAAAACAAGCCACAGAGGTCGCCATGCCGCCAATGGAATGAGCTTTGACAGCACCAAGCAATCGTTTGCCGTACTTCTTTTACCAGAATACTATGTGATCTGCCAGCCAACTGGATAAACACTGCTTAGAAACTGAAGCGTCCTCTCTACCAGGGGCGAAAGAAACAACTGCTTAGACTTTCTGGACTCTCTAGTCCGAAGCAGATAATACTTCAAAATTCTGCACACATCTAATGCATGCAGCAGTGCTTCCCCTGGACTGGCACACCCAAGAAAATAAACAGGAAGGTGGAGAGTGTGTGAACTCAGAGACCACCATAGGTAAAAACTTAAGATTGGGGCATAAAGGTACCCTGTTTGTGTGAAAAAATCAAATGAGGCTCCTCGCACCAGAAAGCCTGAAGCGCTGGAATTCTTCCAAGAGAAGTAATTACAACTAAAAAACAGTGCTTTCCTAGCCAGCCCAGTGGTGCTGAGGGTTGAGGCGATGGACATCACACCTCGCGCCACGCCGATGACCCGAGGTCAGGAGACATGTCGGGCGCCGGAGGACGGCCAGGGGTAAGGAGGCTTGAGAGTCCCATGGACTGCTCTCTTCCGGGGAGGGTGGGAAGGGATAGCCACGGCAACCGTAGCTCCTGGTGATGGCAGGGGTGGTCCAAGCCGCGGTTTGCAGACGGATGTGGGAGTTCGGCCGGACATGCAGTGAGCGTAGAAGCGCACTGCAGTGTCATTGACATTATTGCACGCTCGCACTATTGGGGGGGAGAGAGAGTATATGTTAAAATAATCCCCAATCCTCCAACGCTCGTGATGGTCAGCCCCCTTCAGAGCTGCACCGGATGCTCCCAGGGTGCTCCCTGTGAGCCCGACTCCCCGGTCTTCTGCGACAGTGTTAAGTAATGTGGCCGTAGGGTGAGAAGGCGGGGGGGTGAGCTTGGGCACCGGACTCGCTGCAGTACCACAGGGGTTCACTGGAAAAAGGGGAACCAAAGGACCACTCCTGCCAAGGAGGTAATGGCACCAAAAAGCAAAAAAAAAAAAACAACAGTGCTTTCCAAGAGAGGACGCACAAATCGCAAATCACGATTGGCTGAAAAGGGGAAAGGGCCAACTGCTTCAAAATAAAATTCAGGCCCCAAGCCGGGACTGGGGAACAGATTGGAGGTTTCAGGTGCAGGATGCCCCTGGGAAAAGTATGGGAAACATCCAGCTGAGGAATAGTGCGGTCACCCATGGGCTCATGAAAGGCAGAAATACCCAAAAGGTGGACCCTGAGGGAGGAATACTGCAGGCCTGAGTCAGACAAAGAAATCTGATACTCCAGGACATGTTTCACTGGACAGGCAATGGTGTCTAGGGAATGACTGGAAGCCCAAATGGCAAACCGCTTCCATTTCATGGCATAAGTAGCACAGTTGGAAGGCTTGCGGGACATCCGCCACCCTGTTAGAGACCCCAAACCTGGTGATGGCTACATTCTCAGAAGCTATGCATGCAGATGGAGGGACCCGAGATTGGGATGGACCAGGGTCCTCCAAACCTGGGTCAGCAGATTCCTGCAAAAGGACAGAAGAACCAGAGGTTCCTCCGCCAGCTGTTGAAGCAGAGGGAACCATATCTGGGAAGGCCATACTGGGGCTACCAGAATCATGCTGGCCCTCTCCACTGGCAGCTTGATCAGCACCCGCTGAATTAGGGGAAACTGAGGGAAAGCGTATCAAAATCTCGCACTCCAACAGTGACAGTGCATCTCACCAGAAAATTCCAGACCCTAGGTGTAGCGAGCAGAAAGAAAAAATTACTCACCTTACTAATTATGTTTCTTCTAATGGAGTCTTGCTGTATTCTGACAATTGCAGTGATTCCCAACCTTTTAACTGCCCCGGAGAACAAAGAGTTAACTTTCTATGCAGGGCATAGAATGCTGAGCTCGAGCTTGGTTGAAGTCTCTGCCTGGAGTGTTTCAAACCTAAACCATCAGATACTTACGAGCCCAACTAAACTAAAAATTCTGTGTGGAAATTGTAAAAATTCTTACTAGCCAACTGGCTGCAAAAAGGTTTGGATTCCCAAGGAACACAAGTCAGGAAACCCAAAAACCAAAAATCAATCTACTACAAATAACAATAATAAATCAGCACCCAAACAAAAAGGAGGAGGATGCAAGCAAAAAACACCCCTGGGGTGCAACACTGCACCTGCCCACCCACTTCCCAAAAATAGGTTCCAAGAGGGGAGGCAGGGAGGGAGGTCAGAATACAGCAAGACTCCATTAGAAGAAACATAATTACTAAGGTGAGTAATTTTTTCTTCAAACAACATGAAGTCTTGCTGTATTCTGACAACTGCAGACTACCAAGCAGTACCTCCAAGGAGGAGGGACAGAACCTACTTTGGGAATAGGCTCTGAAGTACTGTTGTGCCAAACCGAGCATCACTCCTAGCCTGGTTATCCAGAGAGTAATGCTTGGTAAAGGTATGGACTGTTTTCCAGGTGGCTGCTTGACAAATTTCTAAGAGAGGGATATCCCCAGCAGTAGCCAGGGAAGCAGCTGTACCTCTAGAGGAATGAGCCCTCAGGCCTGAGGGTGGAGTTTTTCCCAGTTTTTCATAGCAGAATTGTACACAAGACACAATCCACCTGGCAACAGATCTTCTGGTGACAGGTTTGCCCTTTCCCACTTCTCCGTGAGGAACAACTGGAGGGAGTCAAACCTGTGACCCTCCATACACTCTATGTAGTAACTAAGGGCTCTTTTGACACCTAAACTGTGTAACTTCCTCTCTCCTGAGGAAGAATGATCAGTGAAGAAAACGGAGAGACAGGCTGGTTTAAATGGAAGTCTGAAACCACTTTGAGCAAGAACCTTCTATTGGTTCTAAGGACCACTTTATCCCTGTGAAATGAGATAAAATCAGGTTCCACTTACAGGGCTTGCAATTCACTGATACGCCTGGCAGAGGTAATGGCTACCAGGAACACAGTTTTCCAAGTCAAGTACTTAAGCCCTGCGGAAGACATAGGCTCAAAGTGGGGGGTTGCATAAGTTAAGCAATGCAAACATTCAAATCCCAGGCAGGGGCAGGGTCTCTAAAAGGAGGATTGCTGTGAAGCAATCCTTCAAAAAATTTACAGAACACAGGATGGGAAGATAGTGAGGAAGACTTCCCCACAGACAAAAATGTAGAAACAGCTGACAAGAGTACTTTGAGAGTAGCTGGTCTGAGGCCTAGGCCATTAAGATGTACCATATAATCCAGAACCGTAGGTAATCCAGCAGTGTCTGGAGAAATATGCTTCTTAGAACATCAAATGCTAAATCTTTTCCATTTGGAGTTGTAAGTATTTCTGGTGGAGGGCTTTCGAGAAGCCTTCAGGATATCCAGAACCCCTTGGGAAAGATGCAGATCTGCAAACTATAACTCTTCAAGAGCCATGCTTTGAGATTGAGAGACTGAAGATTGGGGTACCAAATCCTTCCCTGAGAGGATGTTAACAGGTTGTAATTCCTGGGAAGAGACAGGGGAAGATGGGCTGCTAGGGACAGCAACAGGGGGTACCAGGGCTGTCTGGCCCAATCTGGAGCAATCAGAATCACCTTGCAAGGCTGAGACCTTATTTTTACCAAAACTTAACAGGAGTGGGAAGGGGGGGGGGAAGACATACAGAAACTTCCCTTCCCAATTCAGGATCAGGGCGTCCAGAGGAACTGAGCCCAAGACTGGAGGTCTGCAACAAAAGAGAGGGAGTTGGTGATTGTCTGGGGCTGCAAAGAGATCTATCTCTGGAGTGCCCCACCTTGAAAAACTCACTTTCAAACACCTGAGGGTCCCGGGACCATTCGTGATGGCCCTGAGAGTCCTGCTCAGTGCATCTGCTAGACATTGTCCTCGCCTGGAAGGCTAACTGCTACAAGAGAGGTTTGCAGGGAATATGCCAGAGACCACAACTTCATGGCTTCTCACAAGGCCGTGGGACCGAGTGCCTCCTGCTTGTTGATGTACCCACATGGTGGTGTTGTCTGTTCTGACTTGAACCACCTTGTTCTGTACTGACTGAGAGAAAGCTTTTAGGGCCAGAAAAACTGCCCTGAGCTCTAGGAGACTGATGTGGAGAAGGGATTCTTGGGGGGACCACAGCCCCTGGGCGAGGGACCCCAGATGGGCTCCCCCAGCCCAGGAGAGAAGCATCCACGGTAAGGACCACTGAACAAGGCTGAGTAACAAAAGAAGCACCTTGTCTTCAATTGTCCTGATCCTGCCACCACTGGAGGGCTTGGATCAAGGTCAGAGTCACTGGGATCAGTTTGGTAAGGGAATCCTTCCTCCGAGACCAGAAAGCTCTCAGATGGAACTGAATATCCCTCATCTGGAATTTTGCCCCTTGGACCACTGCTGTTGAAGCTGCCATGTGGTCCAAGAGCTGGAGGAAATGCCTTGCTGGTCAAGATACCTGAAGGCTGAAAGAAGACGCTAGTTCCATAAGAACCCTTGCCCTTCCTCGAGGAAGAAAGGCTCTTGGTCTGAGCGTGTCCAGCTCTGCCCCTATAAAGGTAAGAAGCTGGACTGGTTCAAGAACTGACTTGGGAAGGCTGAGAAGAAATCCTAGAGAAGTGAGCACTTGCTGGCTCACTTGCAGGCGAGACTTGACTTGGTCTGGAGGCTGATCCACTATTAGCCAATCGTCCAGATATGGAAAAATTGAAATCTTTTGCCTTCTAAGAAAGGCAACTACTACTGCCAGGCACTTTGTGAAAACCCTTGGGGCTGAGGTTAGGCCAAAGGGCATTGCTCTGAACTGATAATGGCCAGAGGGCAACTCGAACCTGAGGTACTTTCTGTGGGAGCACCTGATGGGAATGTGAAAGTAGGCATCTTTGAGGTCCAGGGAGGCTAGCCAGTCCCCTAGCCTTAAGAGAGGGAAGGATTATTCCCAGAGTTACCATCTTGGGCTTTGGTTTTAAGAGATGTTTGTTTAGATATCTTAGGTTTAGGATGGGTCGCCACTCCCCTGTCTTTTTGGGGGTCAGGAAGTACCTGGAGTACAGTCCTTTGCCCCAGTGTAGGGTAAGTACTCTCTCTATGGCTTTTAAAGCTAGGAGAGAAGAAACCTCTGCCTCTAGGGCAAGGGTTTCCGAGAGATTTGCAGGTGGAAAAGATCTGGCTCTCATCTTTGGAAATTTTTTGAAGCTGAGAACCAGTCCCTGGCTTACTACTTCCAGGACCCACTTGTCTGATGTAATAGACATCCAGTCCAGGACAAAGTAAGCCAGCCTGCCCCCTACTGGAATAGGAGAGTCAACCCGGGCAGGCCCATTAGGGGGGTGTCTGCTTGGCAGGGGCTTTAGGTTGAGGAGTGGATGCAGCCCTGCTCATCCCCTTTCTGCCTCTCCCTCTGAAGAACCCCCTCTGAGAAAAGGAAGAGGAGGCCTGTGCTTGATAAGAAGGCCTTTGAAAAGGCCTGCCCCTGTGCCTAGACTGCTGCCTTGAGGAGTTGCCTGCCTTCCTTGGCCTGAGCACCCTGTAAGTGGTCCTGTACTCATCCATGTTCTTCATGTAATTTCGTCTGCTCCCCAAACAGACAATTACCCACTACAGGAAAATCCATGGCCTTAGCCTGGGTGTCCTGTGAGAGGCTAGTACATCTGAGCCAAGCCATCCTCCGAAGAGCCACAGATGTAGCCATGACTCTTGATGACACATCATTAGAATCCACAGCAGCATGAAACTGAACCTTAGATGCCTCAATCCCATCTGCAGCCACCGCCTCCAGCTCCTTGGCTAGCTGGGGGGAGGCCTGTTTAGCCAGTGCCAGCACAGTGTCCCACCGGGACGTCTGGTACCTGGCTGTATAGGCCATGTAATTCGTCTGCCTGAGTCCCAAAGAAGATGCCATGTACTGCTTCTTTGCCATGGCATCAATCTTCCTGGAGTCCTTGCCAGGGGTGTGTGAAGCCAAGGGAATATTTACCTTGTCACAGGCAGCAGCCTGCACTACCCCAACATGGCTGCACTGCTGATATAAGAACTCCATGTCTGAGCCTGAAAGTGTATACCTCTTGTCCATTCTTCTATCCACAGGAGGCACAGTGTTAGGAGACTAAGATTTTTTGTGTCTGTTTCCCAAAAGATTTATGTAGGGGAATAGACAATCTCCTGAACTCTGGGATGTCCATCATCTCTACATAATCAGGCTCCTCTTGATCTTCCACAGCCTCCTCCATAGGAATCTGAATGGTTTCAGCCACCTTTCTGTAAAACATAAAGTGAGAAGGGGACACAGGAAGCCTAGGAGGGGAAACACCCGAAGGTCTGTCTGGGGAGATGTCCAGTTCCACAGGCACATCCAGACCCTCACATCATCCTCAAATTCCCCTTCCTCTTCAAATTCCGGTTCATAAAAATCTTCAAGGGTATAATCTTGAACCAGGGGAACCAACCGAACCGAACCCCTGCCAGAAGGAGCCGGATCGGTCGGAATCGACGGAGCGATTCTACAATCTGAATCGCTCCGCTAGTCATTCGGCGTCAAACATGAACCTCTGATCCGAACCGTCGATTTGTCTTTATGCTTTTTGTCGGAACCGATCCCTTGAATCGCTCTCTCCTTTGCCCGAAGTTATCGCCTGGTCGAGGGCTCCTTCTGGTTCAGTCGGAACCAAACCGGTGCTGCCATTTGGGTCAGCGGACTTCTCGCATCCTTTTCCCTCAGTCTACCTAATCTCTTCTCAAGGGTAGATTTGGGAAAGTTTTACATATTTGGCAGTCTGAATTGAGGTGGTCAAACCCCAGACAATCAACAGGTGGTGGGGATCGGCCTTAGCAAAGACCTCCCCACACTCACTGCAGTGTTGAAACCCAGTGGGCCCAGTTTTTCTTGCTTCAGACATGGCCAACCTAACCAAATCCTGTCTTTTTTCGCAACCGCCAGGCAAGACTCCTTTATCGGTCTTAACTGTGTCATGGGTGTTGGAAAAAAAAAAGTTTCAAAACACGTTTCTTTTAGAACCGGTAAGAACTGGTAACCAAACACTAAGTAAAACACACAAATTTCACTATCAAATGGCCAGTTCAGCCGAACCGAGCCGCACTTTTACAAGTTCCACACAGGAAAAACAGAACAATTCCTATCTAGTACTCACGGCACCACAGACAGAGACTGAACTGACTATGTGGATACTTTTTCGGTTTAAAAACCGACGAAAACTGAAACTTTAACCGACTTTCGAACTGAGCTGAAGGAGAAATCTCCGGAGCGACCGTTCAGTGAGGTGGAGTAAAGAATCTGATGGTTTAGGTTCGAAACACTCCAGACAGAGACTTCAACCGAGCTCGAGCTCAGCATTCTATGCCCTGCATAGAAAGTTAACTCTTTGTTCTCCGGGGCAGTTCAAAGGTTGGGAATCACTGCAATTGTCAGAATACAGCAAGACTTCATGTTGTTTCAATTTGGCCGTTTCGCGGTGAGTGGGGGCACAAAAAGGTCCAATTCTGGATGACCCTCATCTGTCAAGCAGATTGTCTAGTATGGATGAGAGAAGCTCCCATTCATGCATGCTGTACAGAGTCCTGCTGAGACTGTCCGCCAGGGTTTTTAGGACGCCTGACAAGTGGACCGCTGAGTGTCAGACTGTGTTCCAGTGCCCAGTACAACACTCTAATAGCCTCCCTGCAAGGGGAATGAGTGAGTCCCGCCCTATCTGTTGATGCAGTAGACACTCAGATTGTCCAACTGCACTAGCAGTTGGCCTGGAGCAAAATGCTCCTGAAATGCCTGCACGGCACAAAGCACTGCTCTCATCCCTAGGACATTGATATGCACGGTGGCTTCCCATTGGGACCAGGAGCCCTGGGTTTGAAAGAGGCCCAGGTGTGCTCTCCCCGATCCGAAGCATCCATGATTAGACTCCGATGTGGGGAAGAGATCTGGAAGGTAACCCCTTGAAGAAGATTTAAGGGGTCCATCCACCACTGCAGTACCTTTCGAACTGGGGAGGAGACCAGGACTAGTTGGTCCAATTCATCTGTACGCTGGTCCCATTGCACTCCAAGGGTCCACTGAAGGAAGCGCACGTGAAGTCTGGCCAGTGGAACGGTAGGAATGGCTGTTGCCACTGGACCCAACAGTCTGAGGTAAATCAGGAAGGAATGTACCGACTGAGCGATTTCCTGAGCCTGGCCATAAGGTATTCCGCCCTGTTTTGGGGTAAGAAGGCCTTCCCCTGCTCTGAATCCAGAACAGCCCTGATGTACTGCAGTTTCTGGAACGGTACTAAAACTGACTTGGGCAGGTTGACCGTTATGCCCAGAGAATGGAAGAACTGGAGAGTCTGTTCCTAAGTCAGCAAAAGCTGCTCCCTGGATGGCACCTAGAGAAGCCAATGGTCCAGGTAAGAGAGGACATCCAGTCCCTCTCTTCTGAGAGCTGCTGTGACCACTGCTAAGCACTTGTGAAGACACACAGTGCAGAGGATAAGCCAAAGGGCAGCACTTTGTACAGGAAATTCTCTCCCTGAAGGGCAAAACGAAGAAACCTCCTGTGAGGAGGAAATACTAAAATGTGCATGTAAGCATCCTGCATGTTCAGTAAACAGAGCCATTCCCCCATTTTTGAGGAGCGACATGAGGCCAGGCAAAGTTACAATCCAGAACTTTTGTACTGGACAGAGACGGAGGTCCTTAAAAATATAAAATGGGTCTCAGATCTCCAGTCTTTTTGGGGACCAGGAAAAAGACTGAGATGAGCAGAACCAGTCCCCGTCTTAGGGAAGGGTATTAGGACTGGCAAAGGTACCATCCGGAACATGTATACTGGGCAAATAGACAGAGGACATGTCTGAAATGGGCCTCAGATGTCCGGTCTTTTTGGGGACCTGGAAAGGCCTGGAATAAAACCCCTCATTTCCCTGACACCTAGGCACTGGTTTGATAGCCTGCTAGCGCAGGAGAAACTGCACTGCCATCTGGAGAATGGACAAGTAAACCAGGGGATAATTGGAGGGTGGAGGTGGGGTGTTTGCAGGCTCCTCAATAAGCTCCAAGGTGAGACCCTTCACTGTGATCTGCAAAACCTGTGCTTCCGAAGTTATGGTTCTCCACTGGAGGGAGAACCAAACTCTGACCACCAACTTCTGGTCCAGGACCAGAAGAAAGCGGGGGTCCAGCAAGAAGACCAGCTGAGGTACCACCAGCCATTCGGAGCTGGTCTGACCAATCTGAGTGCTCTGCCCGAGGCGTGCAGATCATTTGAGATATCCTGGACATCAGGGCCGAACAGCCTGAAGCCTTAAAGAGCTATTGACACCAAAAAGAAAAAAACTTTGAAAAATGTAATAATTGAGTACAATTCAGCTTGCATTCTATATGTATTATATATATTTCTCTTCCTTGTTATTACTGAGTAAATCTGCACAAGTACAAGATATTTATCCCTTAAGAGTTTTCTTAGATTTTATCTGCCTCTTTAGCTTACTCCCTACTTCAAGTCACAATGCTCTGTTGTGACATCACAATCTGTTGCCATGGGAGTAACTGTGATGTCACAAGCAGTGCACTATGACCTCGGGTAGGGAGAAAGTAGCAGGACCCAGATGAACTCTTCAGAATCAAAGATTCTGTTTTCATGCAAATGATCTCAGTAATAAATAACAGGGAAGAAAAATACAAAACTAATGTGATATACAAGTTGAACTATGTTTAAATGGCATGTTTTGTTAGTTCTCCTGAAGGTGTAAGCTGTTCTTTGAGAGGTGCTCTTAAGCGTGTTCTGCTGCCCACCGACTGCAAAACCGGATGCCGGGAGTGCCTACCCAGGCATATGCCTATGAACGCTTCCTGTCCTGAACAAAGGCTCTGGAGAGGAGCTTGGCAAGACCCTCAGCTGAGAAGGCACTGAAGCCACTCCGGCTACCGTGTGCCAGCTGGGATGGCATGGGCAACAGCCCAGCCTGCTCACCCGTGGGTATCCTGGAACTTTCTCAGGTTGAGCAAGTCAAAGCTCTACAATGGCCAACAAGCACCATCGATGATACAAGCGTTGGCAGCAGCGCCAACAATGGCAATCTGCGGTATGGAGAGGCAGCACTGACGACCTGGTGGCACAGGGCATAAAACTGTCCAAAGAGATAAAGATCAGACTTCTGGTGACGTCACCGGGCTAACGGCGGCGCTGTAGTGGAGCTCCGGGAGCATCTCCCAGTTTAAAAACCTCTTGGCATGAACAAACCTACAAATTTTACAAACCATGGCTTTTAAATCAGCTGGTGGACACAGATCCGGCAAGAGCGGCACCAAAAATCGCTTCTCCAATGTAGATGGCAGTGGAACAGCCTCTCAACAGTCAGCCAGCAGGGCCGCCTCACTCAGCAGCACCCCGACCCAGACACCAATACCGAGGGGGAATGTCTCTCCCACCCCCGGTATGAGGCGTTGATACAAGAAATAAAAGCTTTTTGAGGGGAGAACCGCAGAGAGCTTCAAACCATACAAAAACAATTAAAAGCAGTGGAGGAACAGCTCGATGAAACAGAGACGCACACTGCCACCCTTGAGACAGAAAATGACTATGTCCACGAGGCGGTTGAATTTCTCCTCAGACAAGACGACGACACCCAGGCCAAACTTCTAGATCTAGAGGCCAGATCCCGCAGGGATAACCTGTGCATCTATGGGCTGCCGGAGGGTTCGGAGACAGGGAAGATGACCGAATTTCTTGAAGACCTATTACAGGATGTCCTGGATTTGTCTCCGAACTTCCAGTTCAGAATTGAGCGAGCTCATCACACCTTGGCACCCCGGCCTGCAGACCCCAAAGTACGACCACGCTCAGTCATTATGAAACTGTCTAGCTTTAGAGACAAGGAAGAGATCCTTCAGGCAGACTGGTCTTAAAAAAAGAAATAAATAAAGTCTCCTACAATGCACCCAGACTGATATTCGATAACGACTACCCAACTGAGATAGTCCGTTAAAGAATGGCATATTCTGACCTTTTAAAAGAACTTCCAAACACCGTACCGAGCAAAACTTTTTGGGATTCAGGCCAAGTCACCTATGCCACCCCAGAAGCAGCTAAAACAGAGATGATGGCAAAAGGCTGGAAGCTGGCGGAGCCAAGAAATCAGCAACACAAACCCCAGATAAGCAGTTGGAGGCCAAGCACCGACCACCACAACAGAAACAAAGCCAGATGAGCAGCACCAGCCACCCTCCAGGAGCTTCGCCGCTTACTACAGCAGTGAGGCAGGTGTGATGACGACTTCGACCTGGGAACTCCAACACCAACCTGAATCCAGTATGTTCAACAGTTGGGATTTTATTTTTCTGAAAGTGTTTGGGAGGGCTCAACTTCTCTCTTGGAAACTCGGCAATTATTACAACCTGAACGACCCCATCTCCTTAAATGCACACTGATGAGGCCTATCCGACCCATATGGGGTCTGACTGTTCGTGGTGGGAGAGTAGCCCTCTTAGTGCACGTCCGAGGCCTCATGGCGGTTTCTCAAGGGAGATATAGATGTGACCTGTACCGTACTATCCATTCTCCCCGAATCCAGCTTGTTCCACTGTGAACCGTTTTCCACACCCTATTACTGGAACTTAAGGCACCTGGTGATTAAAGCTGCAGGATTTAACTTGGGACCTATTAACACAATGAAATACACGCGCCAAAAACGACAAGACAAAGTTTACAGATTCACATGAAGGAGCCAGCACTATATGAGACTTCTGTTATGTGTTATCTTATAAATCAGTCAATTGGAGACACACAGTCACAAACCGAAGTCCTGCTTGTTCTCCTCTCTCTCCATACTTGTAGGCTACTGCAACAGTATATGCTGTCCGGACGGGGGGGGGTGTAGGGCATGAAAATAACAGGGGGCCTTATATAACCAGTCCAATGATGTGGAAAACTGCCCTCTTCCCCTTCCAATACAACCAGAGACTGCTGCTCCTGTCTTAGGATCCCATTAAGATGAACAGATTTTCATCTGCACCTACAAAGCCTAAGCGTGTAATGCTCTGCTTGGTAAGTAGATAGGAATTATGACAGCAGCTGCCTTTGGCTGGGTGACGATAAAGGCCAGTGGCCCCAAACAGCAGGCCACAGTCCAGGATAGACCTGGACAGGGGACCCCCTGGTTGTTTTTTTACCCTCTACTCACCCCCCCCCCCCCAACTGTGGAGAAAGGTGCAAACCTCTCCACAGTGAACAATAAGGAGCTAAAACAGATGCTCCTCTACCTTGGAGGCAAAAATGTACATATGTTTAAAATGTTAAGTTTAAAGTTGATGTTTGTTATGACTCACCAAAGAAACAGAGAATCTCAAAGGATCTACTGTAGATATATGCATATGTGACAAATGGCAGATTAGGAGGGTGCCAGCAATAATAGGGGAACTTCCTTTCTCCCCGGATAGTTTAAACTGCTTAGATGGACCCCTCTAACAAAATAATAGTATGCTCACAGAATGTGAATGGGCTTAATAACCCCGTTAAAAGGCACAAGACGTTGAGTTATTTGAAGAAACAGAAACTTACGTTTCTCCTCCTTCAGGAGACTCACCTTAACAAGACAGAACACCAGAAACTGGGGAGCTTTGGCTTTGCACATATTACGGCCTTCTCTTACAAATATGGCAAATGAAGAGGAACAGCGCTCTTAGTACCTTGGTATACCCATTTTCAGGTCTCCTCCACCTTATACCGACCCAGAAGGGAGACTATTTTGGGAGGTCTATATGAAGAAGAACAAATAACTTTGGCCAGTCTCTACATCCCCCAGGTTCAGACGCAGGAGTGGTCAAAACTCTCCTTAAAAAAAAAAAAAAAATCACTGACCACCATCAAGGAGTACTAATCGTAGGGGGGAGGGGCACGCACAACTTCATTTATGACAACTGGGACACATACAATTTAAAACCACACAGGCGGACAGCAGCTCAGAAAGCTGTTCAGACATGTATAAAGGAGCTGGATGGGCAGATGCCTGGCGTCTAACCCCAACCCCTCCGAAAAGAGAGGGTATTCACATTATTCGCACTCACATAAAACATATGCAAGAATTGATTACTGCCATATCCCACAAGAATTTCAACATCGCATCATATCCTGTGAAATGACACCTTCAGTCCTTTCTGATCACTCTTTAGTCAGACTGGAGCTGGAAGGGGGGGGATGTAGAAGAACACTGTGGAAACTGAACCATTTTCTTTAAAATCTGCCACAATTCAGAGAGTTGGTGGACTCTAAGATACAGCAGACCATTGCAGATAACACCCCAGAAACTTCTGCTAGTTTGCTATGGGACACGCTTAAGGTAGTCCAAAGGGGTGAAATTATCAAATTTGCTGCCCACTACAAAAAGACCCAGGCGCAAACCCTTTCCAGACTTCAAAACCAATTGAAAGAATTACAAGCCAAACGCGCAGAGGGGAATGCAGGAGTAGTCCCACTAACTTAAGCCACCAGACAAAGAATACAGCACATACTTGAGGTCCACACAGAACAAGCCTTGCAGTTTCTGGAAAAAAAAATTCTATGATGGGGGCCCCGCTTACTTGCCCACAGACTCAGGAAAAAAGTAATTCAAGAATCCATTACCCAGATCAGGTCCCATGTCACAGGGAGGATAGAGAAAGCCTCATTAAAAATTATGCAATCCTTCACATTTTATAGTACCCTTTACACCCCAGACCATTCCATAGACCCTCAGAAAATAGACAAATTCCCCAAGAACACTGCTCTCCCCACACTCTCTCCAAGCCAACAGGAAGCCCTGAAGACCCCGATCACTAAAGAGGAAATGGCCCTATCAGTCACTTCACTACAAACCAATAAGAGCCCGGGTACACGACGGAGTTTTATAAACTCTTCCAAAAACTGTTGCTCCCAACACTCCACCTGGCCTGCCAGGGCATTTCGAAAGGGGAACCGGCTCTAGTCTCTTAGAGATATGCCACCATCTCCAGCATTTTGAAACTGGGGAAGGACCTTATAGCATGTACCTCTTACAGACCAATATCAGTTCTCAACACTGATTACAAAGCTTTGGCGGAAGTTGTGGCGAGGAGAATAGAGGGACTTCTGCCACAGCTGACTGATAGAGATCAGTATGGATTTATTCCACATAGGCACACTCAGGACAACAAACAAAACATGACACCGTATGCATGCCATCTGGTCGACCGCCCCATTCCTTTTCTTAAGTCTAGATGCAGAGAAGGCATTCGACCGGGTGGCCTGGTCCTTTTTGGATGCATTACTGCAGAAGCTGAGGTTCCCCCCTGGAATTCATGGGAATCTATAGATCCTATATGATAACCCAATGGCCCATATCAAAATAAATGGCTCCACCTCAGACCCCATTCTCCTGCATACAGGCACTAGACAGGGGTGCCCTTTGTCCCCCTTGCACTTTCCCCTATACTTAGAGCCCTTGGCCCAAGCCATTAGACAAGCCCAGGATATACAAGGAGTGGAAGCAGGGGGGCAGCAACATAAGCCGTCTGTACGCTGGTGACCTGATAATCTACCTAGCTAACCCTGAACAATCTCTTCGATCCCTCTGGGAACTCCTGAAGGAGTTCGGAGCCATTTCAGGATACAAGATCAACCCCACAAAGACTGAAGTACTTATTACACCACCTCGCCAGGGACAGCCTCCTCCTTCCACAGCTCTACAGGCTTTCACCTCCCACATCAGGTCAGTAAGTCCAGGTCAGAACAGACAGCACAAGTATCGAGATCAAAGACTGGATGAGCTCAAGTTGGCTGGGGCTGAATCTGGGTAAGACAGAGGTATTGGTTGTGGACCCCAGTTGCCCAGTGGCGGGGCTGGGCACATGTCAGCCCTATGGCTTGATGGTGTCCAGCTCACTACCTTAGATCAGGTGCGTAACCTGGGCGTTATTTTTGATGACTGCTTGACTCTGAAATCTCAAGTGTCAGCTGTGATTAAATCCTCATTTTACCATCTGAGGAATATTACCCGGGTGAAACATCTGGCTCCACCGGGCGACCTTCCAACACTGGTCCATGCTTTCAATACTACCTGTCTTGACTACTGCAGTGTCCTCTACCTAAGGCTGTCGGGGTTGAGATCCGACGCTTGCAGCTGGTGCAGAACCCTGCAGGCAGGCTGTTGACTGGTACTTCTAGGACCAGCTACAATTACGCCTGTCCAGCGCGAACTGCACTGGCTGCCAGTTCCGTGGCGGATCACCTCCAAGGTAGGCTTGCTTACCTTTAAAGCCATACACAAAGAGGGACCAGACTACCTGAAATCTCCCGATTTCCTACTCCCCCAGCCTCCCTCTCCGATCCACCGAAGGATTGCTAGAGATTCCCAGGGTTCATCTAAAAACATCTGGAGTTTGTGTGTTTTCATTTGCAGCACCAACCCTGTGGAATTCTCTACCTCGTCGGTTAAGAGAATGCCTGACCGTCAGTTTTAAATCTATGCTGAAAACTTATTTTTCTCTGGCCTTCCCCGACTGACCGATTTAAAATAATTTATAATGCAATCTGTTTTAATATTGTAATTTATATTATGTACAGCACCTTTATATTGAAAGGCGCTATATATATATATATATGGTGATGTTTTTCCACTAGTGAAAATAGTAAGCCAGCCTCCCCCCCCCCCGGCAGAGGGTGAGCGATCTGGACCAACTTGTCAGGGGTTCTGTTTGAAGCTAAGCAGCAGCAAGTTGCTGGGGTTGAGTCAGCAAGCACAGTCCTTCTACCTCTGCCTCTGAAGAAACCCTTCAGCTGGGAGAAATCATAGCCGAAGAAACCACGGGGAAAATATCCCCTGCCTCTGCCTCCCCTTCCATAAGGCCTGCTGAAAGTGGAGGCCTTTTCCTTCTCAGTATTACTCTTGTAGGTGGCTTTGTACTCCTTCACCTTTTTATGTTTGCTTAAGCATGCGCAAGAAACATTTTGTTGCAGTAAACGGCATTTCAGAGGTGTGTCAATGACTAGCCCAATACAGATCAAGCTACATTGGGCTCATCACTGACAAGCCAATGAGCACGCAACCAGAGTATGCCAGTGGTCAGAGTTAGGTGGGTGGAAACTTTATGTAGTTGAAAGGACTGAAGCACTCCAATGAGAGAGCGCTCTGGTCCTTTCATTTGCATAAAGCCAGCCGGCAAACAGCTAAGCAGCTATACAGCTTTGTGATCTTACTAGTGTCAGCGCTACACAAGGCACACACCCAGTGAAAACCATGTTGTGTTCAGTGCTCTTCTTGTTCCCAGAATTTGGCTGTGGTGTTCAGTTGAAAAGTTGTACTTTAACATGATGAGCATCCTGCGTTCTCTGCTGCTAAGTCCAACTGCACTCAAGTGGCTCTAGACTGTGCTGCACTACGGTACGCTACTCAGACCCCCGCCCTCCCCCGTTCATCGGTTTAATGTTTGGCCAAGTTATCTTAAACCCCAAATGCCCACACCACTTTAGTGTTTGCGGTGTGTTCTTTGTTATCCACGAACCCTGCTGGAAGCCAGTCTCTACAGTGGAACAGATGCGCTCAAGTGTCTAATGTGAGAAGTGCACTACAGTCAATCACGTGTGCTCTCTCACACAGAAGTCTGGCTTCATTTTGTCATCCGCATCTCCAAACAGTCAAGTATGCTGGTTTCCCCCTCAGGTCACTCACCACAAATGTGCTCTCCAGTACACATGGACTCGTTTGCTGGGAAGATTTCCAGAGCACTGGAGAGGGATTAGCAATTGAAGCCGCCATCTGCCCTCACTTGCAGCAAAGTACTGACAGAGATCGCTGATGAAGCCAGCCAGTAAGAAGCTAAGCAGATTTACAACTTGTGGTCTCAATAGTGGCGGCGCAACACGGGGCATACTCAAGGTAAAAAAAAATGCTGTGCGCCAGAGCTCTTCTGTCTCCCAGGATCAGGCTGCGGTTTTCATTAAGTTGTAACTTACTTTATTTGATGAGCATCCTGCGTACACTCTGCTGCAAAGTCCAGGTAAACACATGACAAACAGCAGCTCCTCTTTTCCAATCATGACAGTGTTCACTGTTACAACTCATAGTATTAATTTGCTCATTTTTACCTACTGTGCTGTCTATGCACAGCAAATACAAGCAAGCAAATGTTCGCCATTGACAAATGCTTGTTCATGCATGCCTATGTCTTGTCACCAAACAGGCAATTTTCCTCACAGGGAAAACCCATGGCATTTGTCAGAGTGTCCTGGGAGAAGTCGGTGGTCCTGAGCAAAGCAAACCTCCTCAGGGACACAGCATGAGCCATAACTCTGGAGACAGTGTCATTCATGTCCACTGCCACATGGAACTGTTATTTGGCAGCATCCATGACCATTTTAGCAGCGTCTGCTAAATCTTGTGCCAGCTCACAAGTTGCTTTCTTGCTCACAGCCAGAATGTTTCTCCACAGAACCTTCAGGTACTACGCAATACAAGTCATGTAAGCTGCTTGTTTCAGAAGCAGGGAAGCTGAGGTGTAAACCTTCTTCCCCATGCTATCCAGTTGCCTGGAGTCCTTGTCTGGAGGCTGTGTAGAAAGGGGGACATTTGCCTTGTCATAGGCTGCTGCCTGTACCACCTCCCATGGTCAAGGTGAGAATAAAGGTACTCAACACCCTGTTTGTCCAACCGAGGGTTACTCACCTGTAACCGTAATTCTAGGAGTGGTATGTGCTGCACATCCACACTTAGACAACTCTTTTCCCTTTAATACTTGCTGGAAGGTCTTCAAGCTGAACTCCTATTTATTTAAGTATTTTACCAGGAAGGTGTAAGTGTCAGTGGCTCAGTAGGTAGCACACTCGCCTCTGAGGCCGGGAGATCAGAGGGCTGTGGGTTCAGTTCCCACGTCTGGCACTTAGGTTAATATCCCAGTACTGACACTGTAGTGCAGCATGAGAGGGGTGCTGCACTTCTGAGGTGCCGTCTTTCGGATGAGACGTTAAACCGAGGTCCCATCTGCCTGGATTGGTGGTAGTTCAGGTGGATGTTAAAGATCCCATGGCACTTATCGAAAAGAGTAGGGGATTTCCCCGGTGTCCTGGCCAAATTTCCCTCATTCAGTAAAAATACCACCAACAGTTAAATCTGGTTCAAGGTCAGTTGGCTTTCATCTGTATCCCCCTCCCCCGGGTCGTGCCTGAAAATAGGCAGGATTTGTCTAGTGCACTTACCCGGTCAACAAAAGCTAAATAAAAAATAAAATAAAAGGTGTCCAGATGCGTCCTGGGGGAAGGGGACATGGAGCAATACAAATATTTGTCACAAGTAAATGTACATGGTATGCAGCTACACCAGCCCGGGTGGTTATCTCCTTCGGCACCACCTCATGACATCAAAACAAGCACACTGGAGACAAGGATCCGTGTGCCAGGGGATGTCAGGTTGGTCGTGCTTAAGTGCACCATATACCACTCCTAGAACTACAGTTACAGGTGAGTAACCCTCATTTATAGGGACATGGATATGGTGTACTATTCACACTTAGGCAGACTTGTAGCAGTTCTCCTGGGAGGAGGAGAAAGGCGTACACCACTACTTGGGGAAAAATGGACTGGAAAAACTGAGTCCCCAAAACCAACATCCCGGTGTGACTCAAGGTGGATGTGGTAATGGGAGATGAAGGCATGTGACGATTTCCAGGTAGCAGCCCTGTAGATTTCCTGGATTGGGACAGTATACTTTTATTTTACCAAAATGCTGTTGCCGACACCCAAAATCCCCGCAGCCACAAGCCCGACACCCAGTTGCCCAACAGTTACATTTTGCCTGCAGCAGAGTTTGTTATATTAATTAAGGGAGGGGTGCAGGGGCAAAGGCCCCAGAAACATGAAATAAACTCCACTGTAGGCGAAATAAAACTGTTGGGCAACTGGATGTCAGGATTGTGGTGTTGGGATATTGGGTGTCTGGCAACAGTCCACAGGTGTTTCATAGTAAATCCACAGGGAAATCCCTGGAAGCAGCCACCGAAGCATTGGTGTGTCTGCTGGAATGAGCCTAAGCCCAACAGGAGGCTCCCTACCAGCCAACCTATAGCAGAGGCCGATACAGGATACAGTCTTACATTGGTATTGCTTTGTGTTTAATTATTTTAGTTTTTAATTCAGGAAGGGGGTTTTCAAAACTGCTTATCTTGTGAGCATCTTCAGAAGGGTTGAAATAACTGCATATTTGATTTTCCTTTGTGGCTAACAAACCACCAGGCTGTTTTGGGGCTGGGGAGGTTTATCTGTGTCTGACTTTGATGTCTAGATTTTTCTCTGTTTGATTAGCAGGGTATTTTCTCCGTCAAATTGTTGTGTAGGGCATCTTGCTGACAGGAAGGCACTCATCGCAGCGGTGGGTCAGAGCTTTTAGCTGATTGTTTTGTGAGGGCACAGTTTAGGCCCAACCCTTCCCACCCACCCCCCACCCACCCCTGGAAATAGCTCCTTTATACCTGGGGTTCTGACATCATTTCCTCAGAGTGCAAGGTGCATATCACTGTCATATCCTCTCTAGCACACTGCACGGACAATATAAGCATACACATTGTATAATATATATATATTTCTACATAACAAACCAATCACACATGCGTGCGCGCGCACACACACACCCACCCAACAACAAAAAAAAAAGTAGATAAACGTGGGGAATAGTGCAATGTAATGGCTGTGGGACAGCAGTCTTCCGAGAGTCTTTCTGGAGGCTGAGATGCTGCCCTATTTGCAGACAACTCTCTGCCCTGAGGGAGGAAGTTGCCCGTCTTCAGGTCACACTGGACAGTAGTAAGGGAACCTTTCCCCAGGCCACACTGGACAGTAGGAAGGGAACATCCCCCATCCAGGGAGCACCAGAGCCACCACCACTACTTCAGAGGTTGCGAAGAAAGCACAGCAGTTGGACCACAGTGGGCTCTGGGAGGTGAGGATGGTGGAACAGAGGCACCCAGTCAGCTGTTCCACTCCACAATCCATACACCATTCTGGGGGAGCATAGCTCCCCTATGGATGCACCCACAGAGGAGACTAAGGAGGCAGAGGACAACTGTCACAAGTGAGGCCCACAGGAAGGAGGCAGAGGACACCACAGGGAAAGGAAGCAGCTCCTGGTGGGGGACTCTATTAGAGGATAGAACTTGGGGAGCAGGAAAACTGAAGTAAGGTGCCTGCCTGGTGCCATGGCTTGGAGGGACAGGAAGCATCCTCAGGATCACGAGAACAGCTGCACGGAAGTCTGGGCAGACGTCATTGTCCACCTAGGGACAAAAGCTTGGCTCATCATGAGATTAGAGCAGTGCAGGAGGACTTTGTAGAGTTGGGAGGGGCCTAAGACAAGTAGCACACACAGTATCCTTCTCAGAGGTGCTGCCTGTCAATGGTATGAGTGAGGCGAGGTACTTTGCACCATGCAGTTTAGTGAATGGTTAAAAAATGGTGTGGAGCACAGGGTTTGGCTTCATTGGGGACTGGGGTTCCACCTGGAGGGACACCAGCCTATACTGGCAGGATGGTCTGAATCTGTCCAGGAAGGGAACAAGTCTTTTGAGCAATTGGTTTAAATGCTTCATTGGCAAGCTTTTAAACTAGTCAAAGGGGGAGGCACTGATAAGCAGCAGAAAAATCCCAGCCTCTCCCTACCAAACAGGGTACTAAATGAGAAAAAGACAAGAGGTAGAAAGGTCAGTGGGGGATGCTGCAACAGAAGGTAAAGCCATCAAAAAACAGAGAGCAATGAGTACCAATGCCCATAGTCTGGGTAACAAGCTTCCTGAATTAGTGGCCTTGATAGAGGGGGAACATCTGGATATCGTGGCAGTCACAGAAACATGGTACGCACAAAACCATGACTGGGACGTAAACATACCAGGATACACTATCTACAGGAGGGACAGGGAGGGTAAAGAGGAGGAGGAGTAGCTCTTTACATAAGGGAAGGAATCAAAGCAACAGAACAAAAGGGTAAACAGGGAGGAGAAGAAGCACTGTGGAGTAAATTTGGAGACAGGCAATGGCTCCACAATCGCCTGAGGGTTGTATACAGAACTCCTTCTCAGGGAGGAAGCGGACAAGGAAATGATAGAAGTATACTTAGAATGGCAGAAAATGGAGATATTGCTGATGGGTGATCCGAATAGCCCGATGTTAACTGGAGTGCAGTTGCAGCAGCCACCGAAGAGTGGGGTTATTCTAGATGCCCTACAGGAGGCATGCCTTAGACAACTAGTATTGGAGCCCACTCAGGAGCAATCTTAGACCTGGTTCTCTCAAATGGAGATGGAGAGAGAATCACAGATGTAGAAGTGGGTAGCCATCTGGGAACTAGCGACCATCGAACAGTATGGTTCACAATAAACACAGCAATAGAGTCAAGCCATACAAAGACAAAAGTACTGGACTTTAGGAGGCTGACTTTGCCAAAATGGGTGAGTGCTAAGAATGCACTAGCAAATGGGCAGGAAGGAGGGTGGAAGAATAATGGAGAATAATAAAACTGCCATCACAGAGCAGCGAGCCTTTGTGTGAAGCAAATAAACAAAACAAGACAATGTAAGAAACCACTATGGTTCTCAAAGGAAGTGGCAGTGAAGGTTCAAGAGATAAAGAAAGCATTCAGGAAGTACAAGGAATCGAAGAAGGAGCAGGACAGAGAACTGTATCAGTTAAAGCAAAAGGAGGCTGGGAAGGCAGTCAGAACAGCAAAGGCCCAAACCGAGGAAAAAATAGTCAACTCAGTTAAGAAGGGGGATAAAACCTTTTATAGGTACAATCAGGGAGTGAAGGAAGACCAAGGGAGGGATAGTGAGGCCTAATAAAGGGGAGGGTGGGCAGAGGAGACTGTGAAAGGCAGACATACTAAACAAATATTTTGCTCAGTATTTACAAAGGAAGGGGAGGTACATAAAACAAACAGTAGTAACGCTGGATACAGAAGTTGATACCGGCCCATTTACAGAAGAAAGGATTCTGAAAGAACTCTTAAAACTGAAGGTGGACAAAGCAATGGGGCCTGATGGGATTCATCCCAGAATTCTAAAAAACTAAGGGTAGAACTAGTGACACCACTGACTACCCTTTTAACAAATCATGGGAGGATGGGGTGGTACCGAGGACTGGAGGAGGGCAGATGTGATTCCCCTTCACAAAAGTGGGAGCAAGGCAGAAGCAGAAACTATAGACCTGTTAGTTTAACCTCAGTGATAGGGAAAATGATGGAATCACTTCTAAAGGAAAGAATTGTCAGTATCTAGAGGCCAGAGGGCACAGGACCCTAGGCAGCATGGATTCACAGCGGGAAGGTCATGCCAGGCCAGAATCTGATAGAATTTCTTTGACTGGGTGACCAAAGTAGTAGATCAGGGAGGGGCTGCGGACATGGCCTACCTAGACTTTAGCAAGGCATTTGACACAGTCCCACACAAAAGATTAATATACAAGTTAGCCAGCCTGGGAGTGGGTCCCAAGATGACAGCCTGGGTAAAGAATTGGCTGGCGAATAGGACACAGAGAGTAATAGTAAATGGAGTCCACTCAGAAGAAAGAAGGGTTACTAGTGGGGTACCACAGGGTTCAGTATAGGACCGGTCCTCTTCAATGTCTTTATAAGCTTTACATTGCAGAAGGACTGGAAGAAAAGTATGTCTCTTTGCAGATGACACTAAGATCTGCAACAGAGTTGATGCACAGGATGGGGTGGAAAGGATGAGAAGGACTTGGCAAGGTTAGAGGAATGGTCAAATGTATGGCAGCTTAGATTCAATGCTAAGAAGTGTAAGGTAATGCACCTGGGAAACAAAAACCCAGGGGAAGAGTACACAATGGGGGGTGAGATACTAACAACAACAAAAATGGAAAGGGACCTGGGGGTAGTCATATCAGATGACCTAAAGATGGGCAAGCAATGTGAGAGGGCAGCAAGGATGGCTGGGGGGATACTGGGATGCATAGGGAGAGGCATCACCAGTAGAAAACAGGAAGTTATTATCCCTCTGTACAGACAGCTGGTGAGACCCCATCTGGAGTACTGTGTGCAGTTCTGGAGACCCAATCTCTGCAAAGACATAGACAGGATGGAAGCTGTCCAGAGGAGGGCAACTAAAATGGTGCAGGGTCTGCACCAGAAGACATATGAAGAGAGACTTAAGGGCTAATATGTAGCCTCGAGGAAAAGAGGAGAGGGGACATGATAGAAACTTTTAAGTACCTCAAGGGAATCAACAAAGTCCAAGAGGGTAGCATCTTTCAAAAAAAGGGTGTGCATGAACAAGAGGCACAATTTGAAGTTAGAGGCGCTCCAGAGGTAATTTAAGAGTATTTTTTCACAGAGAGGGTTGTGGATGCATGGAACGGCCTTCCGGAGGAGGTTGTGGAGTCAAAATCAGTGGTGGAATTCAAGCATGCATGGGATAGTCATAAGGCAGTTCTGGGGGGTGGGGGTAGGAAGAAGTAGGCTGCTGGTTAACTAGGATCTGCAGCTTATCCAGTAGGTAGGGCATTGGGCAGACTGGGTGGGCCAAGCGGTCCTTATCTGCCGTCAAATTCTATGTTTCTATGTTTCTAGTTATATTTGCGGACCATATGAGCCAAGGGCACAGGGCAGGAGGCTGGCCGTTGCCAGAGCTCCACAGCAGGACTGAGGATGGCTTCTGCCACCAGGAAGGTAACCCCCGTGGAGTCATCCCTGTCCAGAATTTCGGTCAGGGGTACTCAGCATGCTTCTGGACCAGCTCCAATGGAATCACCATGGACTCTGAGATTAAGCAGAGTAAAGCCCCAAAGGAGAACAGCCCATGCTCGGTGATGACTTCCTCAGAAGACTGCTGGCTGAAGGTCGGAGTACGAAGGCAGTGCATGGAAGAGTCCTCCAGATCCAAGGACTTCTCGAACACTGCCCTCGACCCAGGCTCCCCCTGGACAACCCGCGGCTCGTCAATGTGAGCAGTTTTCACCGAGATCCGACGGGGAAGGCTATAAGCAGGGTGGGTAGCAGGGGTCGAAATAACCACCTGTCTGCCCATCCCAGACACTCAGTTTCCTGGGACAGTTGGTTTCATTTCTCTGCCTGTCCCAGGGACAGGTACCAAGCGAAATAGCATTAACGGGTACTAGGACCCAGGAGATGTTGCCACCTTCAACACCGAAACACAGAATTTGATGGCAGATAAGGACCGATTGGCCCACCCAGTCTGCCCATTTCCCTACCCAATGGATAAGCTGCAGATCCTAGTTAACCAACAGCCTAATTCTTCCTACCCCCACTCCCTAGAATTGCCTTATGACTGTCCCATGCATTCTTGAATTCCACCACTGTTTTTGACTACACAACCTCCTCCAGAAGGCTGTTCCACGCATCCACAACCATCTCTGTGAAAAAATACTTCCTTACATTACCTCTGAGCCACTCCCATCTTCAAATTGTGCACCCTTGTTCTTGCACACCTCTTTTTCTGAAAGATGCTACCCTCTTGGACTTTGTTGATTCCCTTGAGGTACTTGAAAGTTTCTATCATGTCCCCCCTCTCCCTCCTTTCCTCGAGGTATACATATTAAGCTCTTTAAGACTCTCTTCATAAGTCTTCTGGTGCAGACCCTGCACCATTTTAGTTGCCCTCCTCTGGACTGCCTCCATCCTGTCTTTGTGGAGATTGCGTCTCCAGAACTGCACACAGTACTCCAGATGGGATCTCACCAGCTGTCTGTACAGAGGGATAACTTCCTGTTTCCTACTGGTGATGCCTCTCCCTATGCATCCCAGTATCCCCCCCCCAGCCCTCCTTATTGTCCTCTCACATTGCTGGCCCACCCTTAGGTCATCTGATATGACTACCCCCAGGTCCCTTTCCATTTTTGTTGTCAGTATCTCACCCCCCACTGTGTACTCTTCCCCTGGGTTTTTGTTTCCCAGGTGCATTACCTTGCACTTCTTAGCAGTAAGGTTGGGCTACAGATGTCCTGACATCCCGGTGTCACGTCAAGAGATGTCTATTCAACCCAACATCCAATGATAGGCTCTTCTGTGTGGTTGGCAGTTTTGTCAAGCAACAGAAATGAAAATAGTGCTGCAGTAGGACTGGACTGTGCATGTGTTCAGTGGTATCACACATATGCAGTTGCCGTGTTTCCTTTTGCGATCTGTACAGCATACTTCATTTCTCTGTGTGCTGCACCTGCAGTACCAGCCCAGGACAAACTTTTGTTAACAGGCAGCAGAATTTGGGGGAAGCAAGTTAATCCTTTTCAGGTCTGTCTACTAAGGGGAGCCTGGGTTAGGGTAACTAAAAGCCTTTGTATGGGCTATAAAACCTTATTTGAAAACCCTTTGCAAGGTAGACCATCACGGCAGAAAGGGGGGATATTCTGCATTGAGAGATTAGGAGAAGAATGTAAAGGGCTGAGACAGCCACTTAAAACAACCTGTCAGGGCATGAATGGCTCCACAGACAGGAGATGAGGAGGCTGGTCAAAAGCCCTTGTCTTGGTTACCAAGAACAGAGACACAGTGTCTGCATTACACACAGGAGCAGAGGAAGCTGATCAGTTTGTCAGGGCAGAACAGAAGGGAGTTAAGGCCCCATGGCCCCTAACAGAGTCATGAACCGGGGGCACACAAATCCTTTTCAGGGCCATGTACCAGCCAGTGGGTAATATTTAGTGGCCCTTTTTAGGGCACCTTACAATGGGCAGCATTAGTAATTAAGCCCTTTTCAGGGCACTGTAGTTATCAGCTTGTGTTCAGAAACAGAAATGTAAACTTAGTAAACAAAAATTAACAGGACAGGTACAAATTCTGTGGATAGTCAAAATTAATATTACACCTATCCCTTGGACAGCAATCCCCCAAAACTTATTTCTAGCCCTGGCAGGCAGCCTTGGACGGGAGGCCCTGTACAAGGCCTACAGAGGCAAGGGCTCCACTCAAATGGGAGAAAAAGCCAAAATTGTCTCAGCAAGGACAACAGCAGGTTGCGACAAGGGTGACCACGGAAGCGCCAGTGGCTGAGGTGGGGCACAGTTGTGGCTGAGGATTCACTGCTGCCAGACAAGCTCTTCATAACGGTACCATAATTTGTGGCAGACTATCTTCGTTCAAAGATGAGAAGGGTGAAGAGCACCAATGGTGCTTCTTGGTCGACACCCGAGAGCAGGAACGCCAAGATTCCCTGGATCTCAAGCAAGAGCCCAATTAAGACCTCGACTGACAACGGCCAGGTCGACGGGAAGTTGACACTGAGAAAGGCATCATGCAGTTTACCAGAGACAGGCTCTGTGAGGAACCCCCGTGGGGTTGATCTCCCATAAAGAGAGAGCTGTATCGGCCAGACTGTCCGGCCCCTCGAGAGAGGGTCGTGAGGACCGGAGTCCTCATCACTGAGTCATCCCTACCGTCCTCCAACAACGGGTCGACCGGGTCTAGAAAGATCTCATCAGGTTGGTCGACCCGCATCTCGACTGGCAGGCCTAATAGGGACACAGAGGGGTCACCAGCCTAGACCAGGGCAAGAGGAGCATCAGTTGAAGCTGACAGCTCAACAGCAGTTGAGCCAGAAGCAGAATTGAGGGAGCAGGAGGAGCACGCCCGCTCTCGGTCCCATGACCTGCGATGGGACCTCTTAGAGGCCCAAGACTTGGACCCTCGGGATAGGCACTCCCCGAGAGTAGGAAAAGACCGGTATTAAACCCAGAACATTCTGGACAACAAAGCACCCAAGCCCACCAGAAGAAGCGTGGGGACTGAAGTAGCGCCCATTGCAGCCTAGGACACATCCTCTTCAGAGGCGGCAAGCTGCGCCACCGAACTCACCACCGGACACCACCTTACAGCGTCCTTGGAACGAACGGGACGGTGCTGCTCATCCAGGCAGACTAAGAGGAGCAGAGCATAATGGTCCTCCAATATGGAGAGCTGAAGGGACTGGTACAGGCTGCAAGCCTGTGGATCATGCTGAGCCCCAAGGCAATACACGCATGAGGTGTTAAGGATCAGTGCACAACATCTTCTGGTTACATGTGACGCACCTCTTGAACCGTGCACCGGTTTTCTGGTTGCCGCACTCAATTTGCAAACACACTATGCAGAAAAAAGGAGAAGACCAAGTTAGTCCTACACCGCATGCAGGAGCTGCAAAGGAGGAGACCTAATGCTTCCAGTGGAAAGGAAAATCGAACTTCATGGAGCGGTGCCGAGGGGGATATCACCCCAGTGGGTGGGAGGAGCTTAGCTTGAAGACCTTCTGGCATGAATTAAAGGGAAGAGCTGTCTACGTGTGGATAGTGCACCATATCCACATCCCTAGAATTGGTATTTCTTTTCTATTTTCTTATCAATACCAATAGTAGAAGTTGGCATTTGCATTAGCTTGCAGGTTGCCTTCTTTAAGGACTTGTGGATGAGCAGAAGCAGCCTCTTGATCGGGGTTAACCCCATCACATCCAGGAATCAACCTTATCCTCAGCGGTCTCCTGGGTGGAGAGGTTGAGGGTATTTATCTGCCTTACAAAGGAACAGTGGGATGTATGATCCTCAGAAGTCCTGGAGGGACAGCTGAATTCTTGCTCAGGGGAACCATCTAGTTCCAGAGGTCCCCCTTCCTCCTCTTCATCATATATCTCTTACCCCTCCATTAGCATCTGGTATGGAACCGGGGGTGCCAGGGGCAGGCATATTCATAAAATTTCCCACAGCCTGGAAAGCCTGGGAAAACTGCTATGCCCTTGTCACATCTTCTGCTGAGGGTATCTGAATGGAGTCCGCTGCCTGCTCCTTTCCTTTTTCAGGAGGAGTGGCAGACACTTTTTTCCCCTTTGCAGACACGGTTTCCAGTGCCTGCTCTGAGGTTCTTTTGCTTTTATTCTTGCCATCACTGGTCTCAGACCCCCAACTTGGACACCCTGGGGTCTGTGTCATCTTTACTGTGCCTGTCTGGTGGCTGGGCAGCTTTTTCTGCCTTTTCTGTCCCCTTTGACAGGGACTGCTGCTTGTTCTGAGGGGCAGGACCCTGGAGACAGACTGAGAAGCCCAAGTCTTCTAATTTCTTAGCCCTTTTCTTTTGTGTTTTAGGGCACAACTTTTTAGAGTTCACAATTTAAAAAGTCACGGTCAGCACCAAGGTACCTCAGGCAAAGCTCATGGCAGTCTGCCCTCTGCTGAGAGCTAAAAGTACTTTACACAGTTTTTAAAAGTCTGAAGGTCCTGTTTTCTTTTTTTAGTGGCCTGTTAGTCATGCCAAACGCTGAAGACCCTAAGAAATATGTTACCGGTTCCCAAATTTGGAAACAAAATAATTTAAAAGAATCTCAAAGTACGTGAAAAGGGCTTTAAAAGATTAAACTGCATTCCAGTTCCTTTTAAAACTGAACTGTTTCTCTCCTCCGGGGGGGGGGTGGCCCCACAGGTCTGCACCGCTGTGGAGTGGCTCCTCGTGACAATGCACGATGTGGCATGGGTGACCACACACCACCTGTGCATCATACCGGTAGGCCACTGCGTGTGAAACCACTGTGGGTGGGGGACAGGGAGAAAAGCAGAAAGCCGCCGCCTGATCAACCATATGACAGCCGCCTGGATCCCCTCGCGCCACGAAGCCCTGGTGTGAGGCCAGAGCCGATACCCTGCGCTGTGCTCGCTCGGCAATGGAGATGCTCTTCCTTCACCCACCCTTCACCCCAGTGAAGGGATACGTCCGGTCACTGGCACGGCAGATGGGGGACAGCAGATGGCAGCGAGGGGACAGACCTGGCAGAGCAGGAGGGCCCTTGGCAGCCCAAAGTAGTGGCCAGTCCAGGGCATAGGAGGAGAAAAAAAAAACTAAACTGTTTATATATATTACAGGGTTTTAAATAAGCATTTTCAATTGATTAGCACTTTTGCACAGGGAAGTGCTACTCAGTGTAGCTAATGTATATATAGCAAGGGGATCAAACTGATTAGCAAAATGAAAAAGCTGTCCTATTACTGGTGAATAAGCTAAAAAAAAATACAGTTAGGAGTGTACCCCAGCAGTTTAGGGCAAGTAAACAAGCATTTTTTTTACAAATATCAGTTTCAAAATCTGGCTTTATAGCAAAACAAAGGAAGGCTGCAGTTACATTCATAGAAAACCTGTATTTAATAACATAAATGCAGTTTCATAACATCAGTGCAGCTCCCCCCCCCCCCAAAGCAAATAATCTCATAGGACCTTAAAGTGAGGAAATACAGTCACTAACTGTAAATATGGAAAGGAGGACCCAACATTAACCACCAAAGTCACAGGTGTAAGGCTGTAGTAAGTGGAGTATGCAAAATGAGCTGCCAAGAGGAAACTTACATACGAGCAAGCCAGCAGAAGAAGGCCATTTGGTCTATCAAGTCTGCTCATACTGCAGGGTCCACAGCTTGAGCTAATGTCCCTGCCCTCCCTCCCCACTCCACCCATCCTCCCTACCAATGATTCTTATCTCCCCCTATGCCTAGCCCAGCCTCTCTTAAAGTTGCTCACTGTCTTTAACGAGATGACCTCTTCCGGTGGCGCATTCCAAGTGTCCACCACCCTTTCTGTGAAGTGCTTCCTGACATCCTTCCTAAACCTCCCACCCTCCAGCTTAAGACTGTGCCCCCCTCGTGATATGGTTGCCACTCAGCTTAGAGACTTTCCTTATCAACATTATTTATCCCTCTCAAGTACTTGAATGTCCCAATCATGTTCTCTCTCTCTCATATCTTCCAGAGAGTACATGTTCAGTGCCCTCAACCTCTCCTCATATGCCTTGCCCTGCTAACTGGTTATCTTTTTAGCCCTTCTCTGTACCTTCTCCAGCACGTTATAGAGGATTGTGTATGATCGCTCATACACAACAAGGGTATTTTTCATTTGAGAGGTCTCATTACCATGGAAACCTCGAGAATGAAAAATACCCTTATTGTGTATGAGCGATCATACACCGTCTTTTATAGTATATGGTCACTCATACTAAAACTGTACTTACTTTTTTTTTTTTTACACTTTTGTGTGCAGTTTTCTCTTCATCTGTGCTGTTTCACCGCCGCGGCTCTTCCTGGCACATCACCGGTCGCCCGATCGCGCATGCACACCCAGCTTCCACGCATGCGCACCCACCTTCTAGGTGTTATGCTGCACTAGCTATGTAGCTAGTGCAGCACAACAGCTACGATGACATAGCTAGTGCAGCATAACAACGCTGTTGGGAGCATGGATTTCCATGCTCAACAGTGTTCTACCATACACTATAATGTCCTTTTTGAGATGTGGGCACCAGTACTGAACTCCATACTCTAGATGTGGCCTTACCAGTGACCTGTACATAGCAGTATAACCTCCTCTCTCCTACTACTGATCCCCCTAGCTATGCATCCCAGCATCTTGTTCGGCTTTGCTGCTGCTTTCTTGCACTGCACGGAGTGCTTCAGGTCACTAGTGATCATCACTCCCAGGTCCTTCTCTGATGCAGCTACTCAGACTCCATCCAGGTAATATTCTGTCCTGGGATTCTTGGCTCCAATATGCATAACTTTGCATTTCTTGGCATAAAAGCCAAGCTGCAGGTCCTGGACCACCTCCCCAGCTTTTCCAGATCTTCCTGTAGGTCCTGTAGCCCTTCAGCTGTGTCTACTCTCCCACAGAGCTTGGTGTCATCTGCAAATAGGCACATTTTGCCTTTAATGCCATCCGCAATGTCACTGATGAAGACACTGAACACCACTGGCCCCAGCACGGAGCCCTATGGGTCCCCACTGGTTACATCTCTGGTGCCAGATAACTTTCACCCCACCACCACCCTCTGGGTTCTGTCCCTCAGCCAGTTTTCCACCCATGTGGCCATCTTCTCTCCAACTCCAAGATCCACCAGCCTCCTGGTCAACCTTTTGTGGGGCACAGAGTCAAAGGCCTTACTGAAATCAAGATGGAGGATGTCTACTGTCTTAGTGACACAGTCAAAGAAGTCCATCAGATTTGTTTGACACCACCTCCCCCCCATGAACCCATGCTGCCTCTCATCCTGGAGACCATGTTCCTCTTGATATGCCACCAACCTTTCCTTTAGTGTGGTCTTCATGAGCTTTCCCACAATGGAGGTCAGACTGACTGGTCTGTAATTCCCTGGATCATCCTTGGGACCACTTCTGTGAAGGGTCACTACATATGTTGTTCTCCAGTCCCGTGGTACCTTGCTGAAAAACATTTGATTTACATGTTCCATTTTATTCTATATCTGAAACTCTGCTATCAGCATCAGGCGTGGAGCAGTCCTCATTTTTTATGTTGCTTGCACACATGTGCAAGAAACAGTGTCATCATCCCAGTTTTCGGAGGTGTGGCAGCCCTCTTCCAATTCAGTCAGTGTGTCTGCAGGCGCAGCCGCAGTTCTCCAATCAACGCTACAGCTGTTTAAGACAGCAGTTGAAAATGCTTTGCCCATTGCAGTTGAAAGGGAAGCTATACCTCGGTGAGCAGTGATAAGATCGCGTGCTCATGCCGCTCCCCACGCACACTGTATAGCCAATGGGGTGCCAATCCCGTCGGCTGAACTGTCGCCCCGAGTTCCAGGTGCCATGCTGGGAGCCCACAGCAGTCTGTATGGCTGACAGGAGTGCCCAATCCCCGGCCGGCTCCACTGCACCCACCCCAAACAGCCTTCCAGCTGCCACGCTGGAGCTCACCCCAACATGGCCCAAGTCCAGCGTTGTCCAAGTTAAAACAAAACAACAACACACCTAAAAGAAAAAACTTCCCTCACAGACTGTCCTGGCCCCCCCTTCCCCCATACCCCCACCTCACCCCAATACTTACCTCCGAAGTCAGGCATGATGATCTTGATCGACCGGGAAAACGTCTGCACTCTTCAAAGCAGACCACGAACTGAGGAAATCCCGGTAAGCTGAATAATGGAATAAATAGGGGTTTTTCAACTTTACTGCATATCTCGGGCATTTTGGGGAATTTTTTCACCAAACTTTCAACATTAAGTTTTTGGGACCCCACCTCATGATTTCTGTCATTGTCATGGCGTTAATCGGCCCCGAAAGGTGATTTCGCTGTCTCTGTGCGGAACCACCTTTCAGGACCGATTTACAAAACAACTGTCATAGTTCATGGAAAGACCCCCAAAAACCCTGTGTTGAAAATTTGGTGAAAAAATTCCAAAAATGACTGTTTTACAAGCATGCGTTGCGCTATTCCTACGCACGCTCGTAAGTTCGTAAATCTTCACTATTTTCACTCCAGATTTTCAACACTGCCATTTTACCACACCTCCTTATGAGCAGTACAGCTGTCATTTTTCACATGTTGCCCAAAATGTGTTTCCACGTATGTAGCGCACAATGACGCAGTCTGTGTGTGCAATCAATGTTTGGGACAGATTAAGAAAATCACAGTGACACTGTTCATGAGCAGAGGTCTTAAAATGGCTATGTTGAAAATTTGGTGAAGAAATTCCTTTCAGCCATTCTGCAATGTTACTAATGAAGACACTGAACAGGACTGGCCCCAGGACCAATACCTGCAGCACTCCACTGGTCACCCCCTCTCCCTAGATTGCACCCCATTTAGCACCACTCTCTGCCTCCTGTCTGTTAGCCAGTTTCTAACCCAGTTTACCACCCCTTCCCCCATGCCCAGCCTACCCAGCTAGTTTATCAGCCTCCTATGTGGGATGGTATCAAAGGCTTTGCTGAAATCAAGCTATGCATTGTCCACTGCCCCACCCTGATTCACTTCCTTTGTCACCCAGTCAAAGAAATCAAACATATTTGTCTGACATGATGTCCCCACTGTGAATCCATGTTGTCTATGGTTCTAGGATCTGATGGCTTCTAGATGCCCCACTATCCTTTCTTTAATCAATGTCTCCATGATCTTCCTCACTACTGAGGTGAGGCTGAATGGCCTATTGTTCCCCGCCTCCTCCCTGCTGCTGGACTTGTGTAGGAGGACCACATGTGCCCTCCTCCAATTCACTCATGTTGAATGACACAGTGAACATGGCTACCAGAGGTACTGCTATCTCCCCTTCGCAGTTCTCTTAATATGCTTGGGTGTATGCCATCTGGTCCCATCACTTTGTCCACCTTCAATTTACTGAGCTGCTGCAGGACTCTTCTGCCTTTGAATGCACTACTGTCCACCTCTTCACCCCCTTGGCAACTGCGTACTGCTGTGGCCTTTGCCCCCCCACTCTTCTGTGAATACTGAACGGAAAGACACAGTGCATGTCTTGGGAGGAAGGCATGGAACTATCACTTCCAAATACCAAAACAGCACATGTAAGCAAGCAACATTCGGCATTGACAAATGCTTGTTTATAACAGTTTTGTTTGTTAACATTTTTTATTTGATTAGGACTACGTGATCACAATGGATTGACTAATACTGACTGCATTTAATGTGTGTATTTAATCATTCGAATCATTCCACCCTGCCGTCTGCTTGGATTTGCTGTGCAATGCCTTCATAGCTGCCTGCAACAAAAATTCATACAGTAGGCAGCTGCTGAGCAGCTCTAATCTATCTTTATATTTTTATTCCAAACTTAAGTTCAGGATAGTGATAGCCTCAAAGTGGTCTGTTGTCTGTACTAAACTGTCACCCCGACCAACTCTGCTGCCAAATCCCTTGCAGTAGGAATCAAGTGATACAGTACAGATATCACACAGTCATGCGTTGTGCATCAGGTCCCTGATGGACAGCTCCTATTTAGCCCAGGATGGACTTCAAGCCACTTACAGCAGTTGCACAGTGACAGGCACAGCCCTACAGCAGATAGACAGCCTCCCACTCCAGTCCTGTTGTGCCCTCACCGCTCCACCCTTTCAATCAGGTCAGACTGGAGTCGGACTCTCCGACATACAGCTGTTAATTAAATTTACTGAATCCAACTCCAGAACAGACCATCGAAGGAACTAGTCACTAGACTGACTTGACAGCAGTAGCAAAACCTAGCTGAATTCCAACCCCCCCTCCAAATTGTGGTCTGATCAACTTACCGGGCTGGCAGCAGGGCAGTCAGTCTGTCTTGTAGTACTATAGAACAGTGCTGTTTCACTGCACGCTCGCCTCTGCTGGACCACTTACAACATCTCAAACTCCACACCGACTGCGACCACACACAGTCCTCCAGACAGGTTTACAAGGCTGTAGCTGCTACCAACTACAGTCACAGGTGGAGTCTGGACAGTCCATAACTCTCGGGTCCGAGACGGACGGACAAGAATGATGACTGGCGGGTTGATGACTCGGACAGTCGTCGGCTGGCACCTACTGGGCAAACAAGTTAAACTCTGGTCGGGATGGTCATGACACGGGACTGCTCTCAATCAACTCCCCTCGGGATCAGGAGTCGTCCGAGTCTTCTCTGGCTGTAAGTTCTCAATCACAGTTCCATCGCATTCTGCCTACAGAATCCCGCGTACAGTGGAAAACTTAAGTCATGCACAGACTGGCAGAGAGGTCACAAGCTGGACTGAACGTGCATGCTATATATAATGAGAACATGTGAATTTTTTTTTCTCTTTTTTGTCACGCTGCAATTTCTGGACTTGGCACTCTACCATGACTTAGTGACAAACTGATTCAACTAATCAGTATGAATTAGAATGCCAAATCCCAGACCACACGTTGGAACAGCGCTTAAAAACAGAGAAACTGATCACACTTTTTTGCTATCCACTCCTCAGTTTGCATCACAAACTGCAATGCGATACCAGTTATTTAAAACTCCGATATTACAGGGGCACAGTTGTGCCACTATGGTTAGGGCTGAGTAGCGTGTTTAATGTTGAACCTCAAATTTTGCACTTTAATAACTTTGCAATCTTTCAATGGATTTGCACAAAATGTGGTATACCTATCCCATGGGGTGGATCTCTGGATGTGACAAGTTTCTTTCCGGTCAGACATACGGATTCCGAGATCCGGACAGTGCTAAAACCTTAAAAGTCACCATTTTTTGCAGTTTTTTCCTCACTGCCTTGCATCTAGATGGTGTGGAATTTTGGTGCAATTTGTTAATGGTAGAACCCGCTTGGTAACAGAACTGCCATGCTTTGTTTTGTGAAAAAAATATTAATCTGTTGCAAAGTTATTCAATTTTTAAGTTCCCATAGTTTTCTATGAGAATTCTCCTGTCCAAATTAAGAGGGATAACGTTCGACCAAGGACTGACCTCATGAAAAATGATTCGCTCTCGCGAGATCCATTCCTCTTTTGTGAGAATAAAATCCTTTTTCATGAGGGAAAATTTATTTTTTCACCAGCCGCCATCTTGTTTTTTTTCCTATGAACCAAAAAGCATCGAAAATAGATACAAATGTTGTCATATCACAAATCAAACACCAGAACCTAGCTAAAACGTCTAGCTAGAGTCTGGTGTTCGTTTTTCACAATTAGGGCCAGAAATACTTTTTCTGGGCACACGAAATCCTGGGTGCCCAGCTTAGCAAGAGGAGTCTTCAGATGAATTCTCTGTATGAGAACAGCGGATCTGATCTAGTTTTGCAGCTGCAGCTGAACTCCTACTGCCTGCTGCAGTGCGAGTTGTGAGCCCCCGTTTTCCCTGGTGCCTAGTGGCACCCCTCACTCCCTGATCACTGTCCCCATATATTCCCCGGTAGTGGTACCCCCCCACTCTCAGATCACCATCCCCTACTGCCTTGTTTATTTACAGTATAGAGCTATATGTTAATGGTTGCTTACTAACTTTTGCATTCAGCACATTCCAGCATAGACTGAACTTTTAAAAAGTGTTATCTGGCTATTGTCGTACGTTATTAATTAATTCTGAAATGGTCAGTAACAGAGCCATTCATGGAGAAACAAACCCCTGTAAAAACCAAGCAAAGAACAGTGCTCACCTTGTTACAGAAGCTTACAATTATAGAACGGCTAAGTGATCCTTCAGTTAAATGAAGCGACACAGCCAGGCAATTATTTTAATGTCTTTATGCTGTTTATGCATTTTCTGCATTATGATTTTATCCAGTACAGTACTGTACTTTTATTAAATGAAGTTTTCCAAAATTAAAGCTACTGATTTTGCAGCGTGGTTAATTGCATTATATAACTACCACACTTTTGTGGCTAGAATCAAGCATTGTGGGTGACTTGTCATTTAAACAGGCAGCACATCTCTATAAATATCAGAACAGCCCACTTACGAAAATTTTTTGTGGCAAATGAGGTGTTCTTATAATCAGACACTGGGATGCCCCCTCCCAACAGCCCATTATTTTATTACTTAGTGAACACATGTCAGCATTTAGAGCCCTCTTCCCGCCAGTGTGGAAGCCTAGGGAGACCACCCCCAGTGTCCCAAAATATTTTTTTACTTAAATCCTGCAAAAAGGAAAAGGTCCCTCAAAATCTTTTTGTTTTACCTGAAAAAAGAAAAACGGTCCCTCATCATTGCCACCATCCCCATCCCGACCCTCCCACTGAGCACCCCCCCAACCTATATGTACCAGAGGTTGAACACTGCCATCTTCTATGGACTGAGACACATCTGCACTCTTCAAAGCCAGATGAACCGTGAAATGAGGAATAAAGTTAAGTGCCGTATAATGTATTTGAATGGTATTTTGAACTTGTGTTCATAACTTTGCCATTTTGTGGACTTTTTCTCAAAATTTTTAATCATGGCCTTTTTGGGACCTCACCCCATTAACAGTGCAACTGTCATTTCGTTAATCGGGCCTGGAAGGTGATTTTGTGGTCACTGTGTGAAATCACATTTCGGGAACAAATAACTAAATTTTCACTGAAGTGAATACAACTGTATTGAGGCAAGCGGTGCAGCGTCATGCTTTCCAGCGAAATGGAACTGTGCAGGTTCAGACATTCTATGGACCCAAGGACTTATTCAGGTCCTCCCTCTGGGGACACCTGAAGCACGCTTCCATCTGCTCCTGCACTTAGTGCCCCCACCCTACAAGGGGTGCTAGAGGGTGCCTCGGTCTCTGGGTAGCTGCCCCACGGGCCAGGGTTTTCCACTGTGTTCTTCCTGAGCTCCCTGGCCTGTCTTGCTTGATGCCTAGTCTTCTGCATCGCACTTGACCTTACTCTGCTTCACCCTGTTAGGGGTTAGTGTCCCCTACCTGGTTTGCAGCCTCAAGCTGTTCCTCTCAAGCCTCCTCCCTCATGGTACAACTCCATGCCGATTCCCCCCCCCCTTTTTTTTCGCTGCTCGCGTACCACTACTCCATGCCTCTTGTGCACACTATTTGGGTACCCTCACCCTACCTGACCAGCTGCCATATGATGCAATTTCTTGTCTGTTCTCTGTTGATTGCCGTACTTTGACTCTGTATTGCTTAACCTGTACCCCCAACTGTCCACTGTTGACTGATGTGCCTTGACTATGTACTGTTATTTGCCTGTACCTGTGCCTTGACTCTGCATTGTTATTGACTGTACTCTGTAATTCTCCCGGGTCGCACCTGAAAATAGGCACCCAACTGTCTAGTGTGCTTACCTGGTAAACAAAAGCCAAATAAATAAATAAAAATAAATTACATTCCACTAAGTGAAAAACAGCGTTTTTACATGCGTAATGCTTAATTGGGGGGGGCGACGACTCAAATTTTGACAGCTTTCCTTTAATATACATAGAAACAGACTGACGGCAGAAAAGGACTGCTTGACCCACCTAGTCTGCCCATTTCCCTACCTACTGGATAAGCTGCAGATCCTAGCTGACCAACAGCCTACTTCTTCCTACCCCCCACCAGAACTGCCTTATATCTGTCCCATGCATTCCTGAATTCCCCCACTGTTTTTTGTCCCATGCATTCTTGAATTCCCCCACTGTTTTTTACCCCACGATCTCCTCAAAAAGGCCGTTCCATGCGTCCACCACCCTCTCTGTGAAAAAATACTTCCACACACTGCCCGAGCCATCTCCCCTCTATCTTCAAATTGTGCCCCCTTATTCTTGCACATCTCTTCTGAAAGATGCTGCCCTCTTGGACTTTGTTGATTCTCTTGAGATACTTGAAAGTTTCTATCATGTCCCTCCCTCTCCCTCCTTTCCTCAAGGGTATACATATTAAGCTCCCTTAGTCTCTCTTCCTATGGCTTCTGTTGCAAACCCTGCACCATTTTAGTTGCCTTCCTCTGGACTGCCTCCATCCTGTCTATGTCCTTGCGAAGACTGGGTCTCCAGAACTGCAAGCAGTACTCCAGATGGGGTCTCACCAACTGTCTGTACAGAGGGATAACAACTTCCTGTTTCTGACTTGTGATGCCTCTCCCTATACATTCCAGTATCCCCCCAATCCATCCTTACTGCCTTCTCACATTGCTTACTTCCCTTTAGGTCATTTGACATGACTAGGATTGTGTACTTTTCCCCTGGGTTTTTGTTTCTCAGGTGCATTACTTTGCACTTCTTTGCACTGAATCTAAGCTGCCATACTTTTGACCATTCCTCAAACCTTGCCAAGTCCCTTCTCATCCTTTCTACCCCCGCCTTGTGCGTCAACCCTGTTGCAGATCTTTGTGTCGTCTGCAAAGAGGCATACTTTTCCTTCCAGTCCCTCTGCAATGTCACTTAAAGGCATTAAAAAGGACCGGACCCAATACTAAACCCGGCGGTATCCCACTAATAACACCCCTTTCTTTGAACTGGACTCCATTTACTATTACCCTCTCTGGCCTGTTGTCCAAACAATTTTTTAACCAGGCTACCATCCTGGGACCCACTCCCAGGCTGGCTAATCTGTTTATTAATCTTTTGTGTGGGACTGTGTTAAATGCCTTGTTAAAGTCTAGGTAGACCATGTCCACAGCCCCTCCTTGGTCTACTACTTTTGTCACCCAGTCAAAGAAATTTATTAGATTCGTCTGACATGACCTTCCCGCTGTGAATCCATGCTGCCTTGGGTCTTGTGCCCTGCTGTCCTCTAGGTACTCAACAATTCTTTCTTTCAGAAGTGATTCCACAATTTTCCCTACCACTGAGGTCAAGCTAATAGGTATGTAGTTTCCTGCCTCTGCTTTGCTCCCACTTTTGAGAAGGGGACTTGCATCTGCCTTCCTCCAGTCCTTGGGTACCACACCATCCTCCCATGATTTGTTAAAAAGGGTAGTCAGTGGTGTCACTAGTTCTCCCCTTAGTTCTTTTAGAATTCTGGGGTGAATCCCGTCAGGCCCCATTGCCTTGTCTACCTTCATTTTTAGGAGTTCTTTCAGAACCCCTTCTCCTGTGAAAGGACTGGTATCGACCCCCCTATTCAGAGTGCTTCTACTGATTGGATCAGGTACCTTCCCCCTCCTCCTCTTTTGTGAATACTAAGCAGAAGTATTCGTTCACTATCCCTGCTTTTTCACAATCCCCCTCTGCCCACTCGCCCTCCCTTTATTAAGCCTCACTATCCATCCCCCTTGGTCTTTCTACGCTCCCTAATGTACCTATAAAAGGTTTTATCTCCCTTCTTAACTGAGCTGGCTATCTTTTCCTGGGCTTGGGCCTTTGCTATTCTGACTGCCTTCCCTGCTTCCTTCTGCTTTAACTGGTACAGTTTGTGTCCTGCTCCTTCTGTGTTTCCTTATTTCTTTATTAGAATCTAGGACTACAATACCTTTGAGCCAAGGCTCTTTTACAAAGGTTCCACGTCATAGAGAAAACAAAACTGACTAACATGAGCAAAGTTAACATCATCTAAACAATAAAAAAATATATATATATAAATAATTGCACTTCCTGAATGCTATTTTTTTCTCCCGAACCTTCTCCACCACCTCTTTTGAGAACCATAGTGTTTTTTTCCTTCGTTTTGATTTGCTTCACACAAAGGCATAACTTTCATGGGTTACGGTTAAAAGGCACAATCACAAAATACTTCTGGAAAGGTTAATGTCTTGCCCTCGGTTTCTTTAAATAGTTGCAAAGCTACCAATATCCAAAGTTTAGGTTAGCGTTGTGTCTTCTCCAAAGGACTTTACCCTGAATAAAAAATAAGGTTCTCTGAATGCAGTTAGAAAAGGTTAAAATTCCCAGATACAACTTCTGGTGAAAAAAGGGAAGGCACTGCTCATTGTTAGAACATCTGCTCAGCAAACTCTGCTAACTAATCTGCCGCTCAAGCGAACTATCTCAGCCAAAACTTTGTCTCGGTGGCAAAAATGAGGTGGGGAGGGGGGGTCCATCACCAGTAGAATGCTGGGATGAGAAAAGAAAAAGAATGGTTACTAGATGTCCCACACTAGCTAACTGTGCTCCATCCAGAAAGTAAAAACACTTACCTTAAGCACCAGGCTATGAGGATCAGAGACCCTCACTGCACACCCTAGTTTTAAATGACTGACATGGGTCCCCCAATTCAGGCACAGAAGGAAACGAAGGGAAAATATACAGCAGGTTAGCCAATTTGAAAGCCGCAGCTTAACAGGTACGATTTCTAACCTTAAGGGTGTTCACTGTCACCAGATAGCCCCAACCTGCCCCTCAGTTGCACAGTACATATCAGAAAATAGTAAAATTGTTTCTTCAAGGGAGTTTTTCTATGCCGACTACCCCTCTAGTGGCACAGCAAAGAGAGTTCATGAGGATCTCAAAATGCTCATGCTGCCAAGGTTCTTTCCGAATCCACAGCATTGGGCTGTGCCACTACCCCAGTACAGACTTTCACTACTCATATGTAGAGATTCCCAACTGACAACGTGGAAGTGATACAGACAAGTTCTGTCTTTGGGGCAACCCAATCCAGTGGACTGAGATGCAGCTTGTGAATATATACCAATGGATTCCTGGGGTTAGAATGAGGAAACACAAAACAGTAAGAACAACAAAGACCAGCAACAGCTCACAAGAGCAGCAGTGGTAGCCCTACTGCTTGCAGTATTGAAGATAAAGATCAGCATGCTCTAACTGAGCACCATATATACAGACACTTGGGAGAGTGCTGTATGTGAGCAATCGCTCTCAGATCAAAAAGTAGCTTACCTCCTTTTCAGTACTTCTCTCTTCTCTATTCTGTTGAACAGTTCTTGCTCTCTTTCTTTCTCAGTCATCTGTTCTAACCGCGCTCGGTCCTCCTCGTCTCCCATGAAATCTTCACCATACCCATCATGGAATTCCTCCTCTTCTGAGGAAGACTCTGAATCGGAGCTGGAAGAAGAGCTGTTGCTGTCAGAGTCTGACACCTCCCCTAGAAGTTCAGCAAAAGATAATTTATTGAGACTACAGAAAGACTGAACGTGGAAACAAAAGTTGTTGGCAGAAAAAGGCCCTGTGGCCCATCCAGTCTACTCTGCCCTAACCTACTTTTGTTTATGAAGTCCCTGGTAGCGCTTCCCTCCTCTCTTTCTCTCGCCCCTTTTGCTAATGTGCCTACCAGTACCTTGCATCTTTCCCACTCATGTTTGAATCCCTCCCACAGATTTTGCATACAACATCCCTTGGCAGTCTGCTCCATACATCCACCACTGTTTTTGTTTAGAAATACTTCCCAATGTTCCTCCTCAATCTGCTCCCCCCCAGCCAGCTTTACTGAGTTTTCCCTATGCTTATGTTCCCACTCAGAGAACCCTCTACTTAAGCAATAAGGCACAACAGGGTGTGTGTTATTGTGTAACATCACGCCTCTGGTGGTAAAAACATAAGGCCATAACAGGCAGAGTGCGTTCAACAACCGCAAAGTGATAGTATTACACAATAACACATCCCTGGAGTGCCTTATTGCTATTATACAATGGCTCATTTAATTAAAGAAAAAATGCATGCATATTTTGGGGATTTTGTGGGTGTAGGTATATATATATATATATATATATATATATATATATATATATTTTTTTATTTTTTTTAAAGGGTACAGAATTGTTTTTTTCACCACAAGGTGGAGCTGCTGCCAGAATGATCTTGCCTGCCAAGTTCCCCGAGATTTCTCCTTTTTTCTACTAGGTGATATCAGTCTACCCTCTGCACTTACCAGCCATTGACTTCCACCTAGAACTGGACAGTGCCTGATGGGGACTGTCTTTTAGATTCCCTCCTTTTATTTTAAATGGAGTCATTTTGTTCAGAGGATGACAAGTCATTTGGGAACTGTACAGCATGACTCTGGGCTAAAGTGCACGTGCTGACACGGTCTCAGAGCCAAGCGGGACAAGAAAAAGCCATTTCCTTTTTAAAATTGCTGACCCCCAAAACTTCCTCATGTTTGGCCAACCGGCCAACATGAGGTCCCTGAGTCCTGCCTTGAAGGATGGAGCCGCACGGAGTCGGCACTTATAGGTACAAATTTCAGTTTTAGAAACTCGCAGGCAGAACTAGGGAGTGGTGAACTGATGACTTGGTTTCGTTCTCTTCCACTTAAAAAAATAAATACAACATTTCCATTTGTTATATTAGTCCCCAGGGGCAGAGCAACAGAGGAAATTACTTGGTGGCATGCATGCGTGATGGCCAATGTCTGCCACTGTTTCCGTCTGTGTGGTCAAGCCAGTATCAGCTTTACGGGGTTGCATGTGGAGGAAGTGATTTCTTTTACTGTTCTGTGGTCACCAGTGTGCCTGGACTTCATACAGTGATGTTACTGTGAAATAACATCACAGTTCTAGGCATCCAGTGACCAGAGGGCAGAAAATGTCCTTGCCAGTGTAGAATATCTACTTAACATGTGGGGGTATCTGTACATCTCAATTAAGTCCACATCAAAAACACAGGAGTCCTGCACCCAATCAAGAAAGAAATCCACAACCTACTTTGGTGTGCAAATGAAAAGACTTCAGTTTTTATTTCCACTTAGCAGTGGCAGCATAGAAAGATCCCAGCTCTTCAGGGCTGCAGCGTGACCCTTCTTCAGGGGCATGGTCACTGAAACATACAACAGGATTTAAATACCCCATAGTCACTGACGTCAAATATACTTAAATTTAGTGACCAATCAGTCATGAAATGCTGTCACGCTTAGTGTAGATACAACAATGTAACAATACCCAAAACATAAAATTTCTATGTTTGGAGCCAAGTAAATATAAATTTGGTATTCAAAACAAAAACTATAAGAATGGTAAAAACAGAAATAAAAACTGAACAAATCGAACCAGGTGTGATGGGAAGTGAAACAAAAGGAGACAACAAAAAACTGATTGCCAAACCTTTGGTTTCTAACCCTGTTTTTTGCATTCTGTATTAATTATTTTTCATAGCACCTTTGAAGGAGACGCTCTGATTGGTCTGCAGCTTGTGCATCAAAACATGCATAAATTCAAAGTTTTTGTCAAATTCTGAAAAATTGCCCATATGGTAGTGATTCGATGGTGTGGCATGGATGGGGGCTTGTAAGAGTCGAGAGGGCAGGGGACTGCTGCCCTCCCCACACACCCCTCGAGGTTGCGAGGGTCTCGGCTGCCCTTCCTAGGAAGCGTTGGAGGAGCCGGAATCCCCCCCCAAATCTCAAGGCTGTATCAAGGTACGAGCCAGGAATCGGAGGCCTTTGTTTCCTGCTTGGCGCCGATTTTTGAAAAGCAGAAAGCTACCGCCGAGCAGCTCAGCACAGAGTCTCTTGGAGCTGAGCTGCACAGGTCTTTTATTTCGGCGTACATGTGAAGACTGTTTTTGTAGCCTAACATTTTTACTCCAAGCACAGTGTTTTCTGTATGTAAATGCAGTAGCTTTAAATGAGCAGACCTGATTCCCATATCAATCCACTAATAAGTGCCTGTTACCTTGAGTCTCAGCCTGCATCCAGTTAGTGTTTCATGCCGTTTGCAGTTATTTAGCAAATGTATGTCTAGCACGCTGCTTTAGTCCGCTGCCACTAGCTAAATTTTGTAAGAAATATTGTTGTTTGAAATCGCTTGCCTGCTTGTAACAAGCCCCATAAATTGTTAGCTGTTTTTGTGTCTCGCTTAGTAATTGTACTGTTCCAGCAAATGTAACCCAGTCGACCAACTATACAGGGTCACTGCATAGGGGCTTTGCAAAAAAAAAAAAAAAAAAATCTAAACGGCAGTGTAGATAAAGTGCAGCAAAAACGGTCTCGGAAGCCATTTCTAAACCGTGCCTGCTTAACCTAAGGTACAAAGCTAAATCGCATGCCACGTTTTCACTGCAACAGAGTCTACAATCCCTATGTGCACAAGGAAACCACCAGGTTGCTTTTATTTTTCACGCTGGTAATCCGAATTGAGTTCAGTGAGACACCGACGGGGACAAATCTATTACAGCGTAAAGCGTGGAGACAAGGAACTGGAAAAGTATAAACACAAAGCAGGGCGCAAACACCTCCTAACCCAGAATCCAGACAAATCGATTTTTCACACAGACAACTCATATTTCAGGTATTGCCCGCTACGCTTTCCCCTACATTACAATAATCTCTTACCTTTCTTGTTTCCTTCAGGGCTCTAGAGGGTAGACTGCTGCCCTCCCACGGTCGCGTAGGGTCTCTGCTGCCCTCCCTAGGAGCGTTGGGAGGGCCGAATTCCCAGATCTCAAGACTCTATCAAGGCATGAGCCAGGAATCAGAGGACTTTGTTTCCTGCTTGGCCTAATTTTGAAAAGGAAAGCTACCGTAGGCAGCTCCGCACAGGGCCTCTTAGGCTGGAGCTGCGAGGGTCTTGCCCTGCCAGCGCTACGCGCCAGCCCCCCACTACCCCCACCACCACCTTTGGTCGGCACTCCAATATATAGGTAGTTGTAATGGTCAGGTGACCCTCAAAAACCTATCAGCCCACTTTCAGATCTGCAGCTTATCAGATCTCACCAGCAGAGGTCACTATCACTAACTTCAGCCAGATACTGCAAGTAAAACCTGCAAATCATGCTCCTCTACCTTATAACCATGTTAACCATTGCCTTTCCTCTTGCATCAATACCCCAATCTATACAGCCCCAGAATGACCCAATTCTCCTAAACTCTAGCAACATCCCCTCCCCCCATGTCCCCAAATACCCCCACGGCGACAGGCTCTTACATATCCTGGCTGGTTTCACCCCTCTGTCATCCCCCCATCTTTCACCCCTACGCATAGCTGCCCAAACAGCCTAGTAAATTCACTCTCAAGCAACACCAACATTTCCTGCAACCCCAAGTATAAAATTATAAGTAAATGGCAGTCAGTTCTTCAATACCTCACCCTGTTGCTCCTACTGGCGGGTGATGTAGAATCCAACCCTAGCCCTCCGACACACCTCGACCCCCACAAGCCGCCTAAGGGACTTAGCTTAATTCACCTCAACATACGCAGCCTATTGAACAAAGTCCCAGAGCTGCAAGTCCCTGCCCATACCCTCCAACCGGATATTTGTGTAATATCCGAAACATGGCTAAAACCCCTTCATGGCGAGACTGAAATTGCCATGCCCGGCTACACAGTGGTACGTCAGGAGAGAATAGGGAACAAGAAAGGCGGTGGCATTGCCATGTATATATCCAGTATACCGCTGTCTAGCTCCCAGGTCACACCCCCCACATGGAATCCATGATGATCAAACTTGTCATGCCTCATACCTCACCGGTGTTTGTGGCAGGGATATACTGTGCCCCTGCCACCCCAGCAACTACCATCATAGACCACCTGGACTCACTTAAAGACATGGCCGCTGCCGGTGAGCTCTACATCCTTGGGGACTTTAATTACAACTGGCTAGATAAAAGCTGCTCAAAACTATGCAGCAAGATTAAAGCCCTTAACCTCTCCCAACAGATTGGGCAACCCACCCGTCTCAACCCAAAATCCCAAAACCACTTCCTCCTGGACTGGGCTCTTACAACTCACCCACACAGGATTCTTAAAGCTGGGCTCCTCCCCGATTCGCTGAGCGACCACCATATGATCTACATGATCAGGAAGGTGCACCGACCTACACTGCACCATCCACAAAGAACTGTCCATACGAGAGCATACAGTTCTCTCTTCCTCAACTCTCTACTAAAATGACCTTGCCTCTACCGACTGGTCATTCATCCAACTGGCACCTACCATTGACCATGCTTTTGACATGCTCAGAAATCAATTTCTTGCCGTATGGGATTATCATGCCCCCTTGAGAAGCAAAAAGGTAAGGGAAACCCATCTCCCCTGGGTCTCTGCCGACATTATTTCCAGATGTCAAGCAAGAGACCAGGCCTGGAAGAAACATAGGCAATCAGGTACCTCTGAATCACTACAGCATTACCACACCCTCCGAAACAACAGTACTAAAGCCACAAGGCAGGCAAAAAAGAAGTACTTCCAAGCGGCCCTCTCCGTTAATCTTAGCCATCCATCCAAATTCTGGAAATCTATTAAAACCTTGCTCACTCCCCCAATCCAGCCACCCTCCCCTTCCCTAACTATTCAGGGCAGAAACGTATCTGAGCCAAGCGAGGTTGCCACAACATTCAACAACTTTTTTACCAACTGTGCAACTTCCCTCCTATCAAACCTACAACTTACTTCAACCACATCTAAACTCCCCGCCTCGATTCCCCCCCGCCTCTAAGTTCTCCTTCCGCCCAGTCTCCACAACAGAAGTCCTAGCTGCCCTACGTTCCCTAGACCCAAATAAAGGTAAATGCCCATTAGGTCTGGACACCAAACTCCTTTATCTGTCGGCCCCGGACACTGCGGCACCCCTAGCCGACCTCCTAAACATTCTTTCTCCACAGCACAAATTCCAATAGCCTGGAAGGAGGCAGAAGTCATCCCGCTGCCTAAGGGTGGAAACCCATCCGAGCCCGGTAATTACTGCCCTATCTCCCTCCTCCCAACTCTGGCCAAACTCCAGGAACACCTAGCCCTCTCTCAACTCACAATTCATTGACACCACCTGCTTCTTCACCCCTACCAGTCAGGTTTTCGTAAATCACACTCCACCATCACTGCGCTATTAAGACTCACTAACGATATTGCCACAGGCATGGACAAAGGTTTCCTCACCTCGGCCATATTCATTGACCTGGCTAAGGCTTTTGATACAGTCTCCCACCCCAAACTCATCACAAAACTGCATGATGCAGGCCTATCCGATCTAGCCACTAGCTGGTTCCAAGCCTACCTATCTGACAGGAAACAAGCAGTAAAAACTGGCTCACATGTATCCGCCTTGCTCCCAGTCACCATGGGGGTTCCCCAGAGTTCCATCCCGGGCCTTCTCTTTTCCATATTTCTAAATGACCTCCCACTGTCATGCCAAAACTCAGCTATACAAATGTATGCTGAAGATACCGTTCTATACGCCTCCGGACCCTCCAGTGAGGCACTAAACTCTGCCCTACAGCAGGATTTCCATGCCGTTCAATCCTGGCTTAGCTCAAACCAACTTGTCTCAAATGCTAAAAAAAAAAACACATATCCATAACTTTCGGCACACAGCCCAGACTCTCCCGACTAGCTGCTTCCCCCACTTTCCACACACTGGACGGAACCTCCTTGGATTCCTGCACCTCCGTTCAGTACCTGGGTGTATGGCTCGATCGCCACTTAGATTTCTCAGTCCATATTGACTACCTTCAGAAAAAACTACACCCAAAACTAGGCGCACTATACCGCAACAAAGGTTGCCTACCCACCTCAGTCAGGAGGGAACTAGTGCACAAAACGATTCTCCCAATCTTCGACTACGGTGATGTGGTCTACTGCGGTGCTCCACCATCCACCCTGGCCAGCTTGGACCCCCTTTTCCATTCATTCTGTCGGCTCATCCTTGAATGCCCCCCACCACCCACCACTGCGACCTGTATAGCGCCCTAGCTCTCCCCTCGCTGCACCCCAGGCACCAGCTTCACTGCGCAAATCTCGTAGCTAAGCACTGGTCTAACTCCCTCCCCACTTATCTCAGCTCTGTCCTTGCAACTCAACCACCCCCCGCCTACTTCTTGAGAGGCACTTACTCTAAACTTCTACAAATCCCTTTCATGCACACCTCAAAGGGGCAATCCGCTTTCATATACAGACTGCCCAAACTCTGGAATGACCTCCCGGCAGAAATCAGGCAGTCCTCCACCCCAAGGACCTTGAAAACCCTCCTTCAGGATCACTTCTCTGACATATGTAACTGCAACCTGCAGTCCAGATCGGATATCACAAGGCATCATAATGTGCCATAAACTGTACAACTGATTGCTATTGTATTTTCCCTATGTGTCACTGTCTGGTATGCACTGGGATCATAGCCCCCAACTATGTTCAGTTACTCATGCACTCTGCACCACTATAAACAATCTAACAAATGCCTAGTCCAGCCTGTAGCCTTTCTGGACCTGCTGTTTTTCACCCTTATGTACTAGGGAGATACCTGTAATTTGCACCATTGCCTATGCATCATTTGTATTGCATGTATGTATGTATGTAAATTCCAGGTCGCATCTGGAAACGAGTGGATTCTCGCTCAGTTTGCCTAGCTGGTAAATCTCGTAAATAAAAATAAACAAAGTACTAACCACATTGCCTTTAACTGTCAGTAATGACCACATTCTCTTCAGAAACCATAAATTTTATCTTAAAAAAAATAATGGATTTAGAATTTATGTTAGCAGTAAATTGTACAGTCACAGTATTAATGTTTAAAATAAATTGCTAAGATTTTATCTATCTGGGCTTCATAGCCCATTACCTTATAGCAGTGCTAGCCTGTTTCGGACAGAAATAGAATTTCTGACCCTGTCCTGTTCAGGAGGTAATGAATTTTATAGGGATATTTTCCATCCCAATATGGTCTGTAGACAGGCTTGGTGGCCTGTTCACACCTAACCACATGGAGCAAACAGCTGTTTGTTACTGTTCCTCAAGTCCTCTGTTCTGGACTTGTAAAAACTAAGGACCCTCCTAAAATCCATGTGTAGAGTTTTTTTCTCCCCTGTACTGGCATACGGCCTTTGTAAATTTTTAGAAGGAACTGAACATGCGTCTTTAATGTCACTCTCTTTTTGCAACATTATGTATGAAAAATCGATGCAAACTGTGTGCAACATGCTGACCCTTTTTGCTGAAGTAGCAGCTATCAGGATAACGTTTTCCAGGTGACATACTTCAGCTCAGTAGTGGCTACAGGTTCAAATGGACAGTTCATTAAGTGAGAAACAGATTTAGGTCACAAGCCAGTATATTTTCTTTATAGAGAGATACAAATGTGAGAGTCAATTAAAGAGCTAGTGTACTGCCTGGAAACTGCATGAAATTATTTGTAACTTTCAGATGTAGTCAGCTATCACTTCTTATATCTGAAGTATTTTTTTTTTCTGTTTGCTAATTAAGAGATTTTCCACCTGGCAGTACTGGGGTGATGTGTGGAGGGTATTATCTGCGCCAGAGTGACCATCCTGAAGGTTCGAGACCTTAGGAACTTGTTCAGGTCGTGCAGGTCGAGAATGGGGCGCCAGCCCCCCGTCCGTTTCGGAACCAGGAAATACCTGGACACGAACCCCAGGTCTGAGGGGGTCCTCTACCTCCTGATCACCTCCTTTTGGAGGAGGATAAAGATGTCGGCTCGACGAGTCAGCCAGTGAGGCTATGACTTCGAGGCCCCTCGAGGCGATGGTTTTGAAGGGCGGGCCTGCTCAATTCTAGAGGCAGGCCTTTTTCCCACCACCTCCAGAACCCACCTGTCCGTGGTAACAGCGGATCAGGCGGAAAGGAAGTGTCGGAGCCGCTTCCCACGGGGAAGCCAGGGTGGGACGGGATGGGGGCGGCACCCTCAGCCCGCCACTGTGCAGGCTTGGAGGAGGGACCGGCCGAGGGACCTCCAGGGCCTTTCCTCCCTGCTTCCTGTTGGAGGAAGCCGACGCTTGGGTTTGGGATGCCAAGCTCAAGCCTGCTGGCCCTGACGCTTGCTGGGTCAAGGCAGCCGCCGGGCGCAGGAGGATCAAAGGGCTTAGGCTGTGGCTTCGCGGCCTTTGTCCTTCTGAGCGGAAGAGACCGAGTCCAAGGTAGCATTGGACTCTTGATCCTCTGCAGGTGACCTTCCACCCCAGGGTCAAGAGGTCAGTCCCCCAAAAGGGAACATCCGCCAACTTGTGCTGGGTATCTGAGGTAAAGGTGGATATCCTCAGGCAAGCCCGACGATGCATGGCCACTGCGGCCGCCACAGACCTGGCACGAGTCCCCGATGTCTAAAGCAGTCTGGAGCTGCTGTTTGGCCACTGCCCTGCCCTGGTCCCGCACCTGCCTGACCATAGTCTGCAGATCCACGGGAAGATGAGGGATGACCTTATCCAGGAAGCCCAACAGGGCATGAGAAAAATGTGCCATGAGGACGGCCGAACTGGCCTGACGAAGGCCGAGAGAGGACGCAGCATAGACTTTTCGCCCGGCATAATCCAATTTCTTGGATTCCTTGTCAGGAGGTTTGTCCACATCCCTGGCATTCCCCGCACGCCAGAAAACGCTGTCGGTAACCAACCCCTCGGCAGAGGGGTGTTCCGAAAAACCGGACAGGGAACCGGTAGGGGACCGATACTTCCTGGCCAATCTGGCCAAGACGAGGGCAGGAAGCAGGCGCCGCCAAAGCCCAAGGCCAGACCCACTATGGCCTCGGCCACCGGCAAGGCCTCCGTAGGAGAATCCCCTCGGTCCAGAATCTCCATGAGGGGATACCTGGCCTGTTTAGAAACGGGTTCGAGCTTCATCCCGGTGGACTCCGAGATGAGCCGAAGCAACCCTAAGAAGGACGAAGGGCTATCGTCCACTGACTGTCCTCCAGAGGACTCCAAGTCCATGCGCTTGGAGAAAAGGGAGGAATCATCCTCGGACTCGGAAGAGTCCTCAAAGAGCTGCCTCGGGCCTGAGCCACCCTCCACCTGCCGAGGTTTATCGGGAGTGAGGGTGACAGACAACCTATGGGGCAAACCCTTAGCCGACTGAGAATTTTTGGTCGGAGCCCCAACTAACGGCTGTGGAGGCGGAGGTTCCACCAGAATCGGTTGGGCAGCTGGAATTGGCCGAACAACCGGCCTGGGAACAGGCTCCTCTGCTACAACAAGGGGTTGTTTCGGCCGCTCCGGTGACAGCCACTTAATGGCCGGGGAAGATGACTGGGTCGGCTTATTCCCAGTTAAAAGGAGCTGTTGCCACATGAGTTCCTCATACCTCCGACGCAACTTGCACCGAAGCCTCCCCTCGTCTGAGGAGGAGGAGGAAGAGCAGCGGCGCCGCTTGCCGCGGTGCCGAGACCGAGACCACCTATGACGGCGGGATCGGCTGGACCGCGAGGATGTCCGAGACCGAGAGTCTCTGCTAGCCAAGGGCGGCGAGGGGAAGTGTCGGGAATCGCACTCCTCGCTCAGATGATCCCACCGAAGCGTTCTGAACCGAGGCACGGACGAAATGACGGATCTCAACTCTCACCGGGGAACCAGGAGAGGGATTCAGCTTCTCCAGCCGACAACCCGCCTAACAGATCGAGAAAATCTCACCGCCGACGGGAGTCTCGGTCAACTGGCCTGACGGGACACCGCGGAAGCTGAGGGGTCGACCAAAGTCGACTGTCGACAAGAAGGTGAAGGGGATCTTTCCCGCTCCCAAGAGCGTCGACGGAGAGACTTACTTTTGCTCTTTTTGGACCTGGAAAAGGCCCAGAAGAAGTTGGACCCTCACCTTTAGTAGAGAGGGTCAGACAGAGCTCCTTAAAGGAAGCCGGGTACGAGGCACCTAAAGAGAGCGGGACAAATGCCGTGGCGAGTAGAAGCGGCCCAGCTGCCTCCTCTTCAAGCGCGATCATCTGCTCGAGCTGATCCGCCGAGCCCACCGCCCGCGGACACCGCAACGGCCTCTTTAGATTTAACCGAGGAATTCTTTTCTCGCGCCCAGTTGTAATCGGCAGCACGGTTCTTCAGGACGAAGGCCGAAAAGGAAGAGCAGAAGTCGCAGGCCTGGGCGTGGTCGCTCAAGGCCCAAGCAGTAGACGACGCGGAGTGCGGATCCGCCCTAGACATCTTCTGCTCCGCAGGGCACCTCCAGAAACCGAGCCGATGGTCCATCGCAGCCGCGAGGGAAAGAAGACCGAAGTCTTTTTAGCAAAAACCTTTTGATTTCGAACTTTCCAAGAATTAGGAACCAGTCATATACGCAGAGCATTAAGGAGGGAACCTGAGCTTCCAAGCGGTAAGGAAGATCTGGCGTCATGGGGCCGAGCCGAGAGTTTTACCACCCGGGTGGGTGGGAGGAGCCAGCTTGAAGACCTTCCGGCAAGATTTAAAGCGGCAAGGAACCTGCCAGACAGTGTGGATGAACAACATATCCATGTCCCTAGAAGAGTCAGTTCTGTTCCTCCCACTACATCAACACTGAGACCACAATGACTATGATATCACTAGTAACCAATGAAAACCATTTCTCACTGCCAGGTTTCACTTTCGGATGAAGCAGCAGGGACTGGCTCTCCCTGGTTACTTATGATGTCACAGTTTCCTGCATTTTGATTGGTAGTTTGTGAAAGCCACTGCTCAGACTGCAAGGTTTGTGGTGCCTCAAGGTGTTTTGTCTCATTTCTGATGATGTAGTGGGAGGAACAGAACTGACTTTTTTTTCCCCTCCAGACAGAGTGCTACTCCACACATCACCCCAGTACTGTCAGGTGGAAAATCTTTTAATTAGCAAACAGAAAATAAAAAAATACTTCAGATACAAGAAGTGATAGCTGGCTACGTCTCAAAATTACCATTAATTCCAAGCAGTACACTAGCTCTTTAAAGAGAGTCTTAAACATTCGATGTGCAAATAAAGTTCCTCCTGAGGCATTACACCTGATGCATAAATAACATAAATGTACCTTTAAAGATGAGTCTGTAGATTAAATCAGCCTGTTCGTATTCATATATTTATCAAACTACAAGGTAAGGAGACTGTTGAGACACTACACTGCTGCTCAAATGTTCTGCTGCCGTTTCCATCTGCAAATGTACTTTTAATAAGGTTTATTTTTTTCTCAATCTTTCTAACAAATTCCCTGGTTGTACTTGGTTCTTATGGGGTGGGTTATTCTGTTTTGTAGTGTATCTTCTCGTATACCTGTTTATGTCCGTTTTGTTGTGTGACATCGCAAAATTAAGAAGTACATTATTCTTCAAAAACAAAAAACAAAAAAAATACTGTATGAACTCCTAATTACTGCTAGCGCTTTTAGAAGTCTCAGCCTTCCACTGCTTAGCCTTGATACAAATTAGCCACCAAGGCAAAACTGAGTTAAAACCAAGGACACTAAATGTAATAAATACTCCACAATTAATGCAATGCTTTCTCAGACGAATGGGAATTGTTCCCAAACCAGATTAAGAATCTTCTCTATTTTGAACTGAATATTTTCCTTGTGGATGGACTTTCTGGTCACTTAAGGACTTTTATAAGTAGCTCCGGGGGTTGGAACTGGAATCTTGCAGTATAGGGTTGGTGCAAACAACAAAGGAGCGGCCAGCCCCAGGCTAAAATGCTAAGTCCAACAGTTGTTGCACTCAAACAAGAGAGTCTGGAAGCCAGTCAGTAATTACGGTGAATGCAATTTATCAAACTAGTGAAAATGAACAAAAAAATGCAGTAATCCAGGCTCTCCAGATTAATGCAACTAAGAATTGCTGCTACTCCACGAGCCCCAGCACTTCCGACTCTCACAAGTTTTCCTCGGGGGCGTGGCTGGTAGAAGAATAAATCACTGCTGAAATATATACAGCTCATACATATTCATAAAATATATTCATTAGGAAATTTAGTGTACAAATAAAGAGTATGTTCTCTCTCTCACACACACACACACACACACATAGTATAAATATATATTGTATGTATACATTAAGAGATTATTACATCCTATACATTATGGTTTGTGCTTCCACCAGCACCGGGGCTCATGGAGTAGCAGCAATACCTTGACTGCATTAATCTGGACAGCCTGGATTACCTGCATGTTTTGTATATTTTCACTACTTTGATTATTAAATTGCATTCACTGTAATTCCAGATTGGCTTCCAGAGACTCTTGTTTAAGTGCAACAACTCTTTTGTACTTGAGGACTTCCATAACCTGGGTATAGAGAAAACCATATCCCCTCAGGAACCATGGTTTCAGGTGACAATACTCCTGAGGCTGGAATGGTTAAACCATCCTTTTGAGACTGTCAGAGAATCTTGACACAGGTCGAATGCAAGGAGTTTTAGGATATCTGAACAGAGAGTACTATGGTTCTATAAAGATTATGGTTACATTTCCCCAACAGCAGAACACTAGTAGCTTTTTATTCTATGATGAAAAAAAATCAACCTATGGAACACTCCATGACCAGTTTAGCACAGTCTATTTTCAGGACTACCGAGATAATTCACACTTAGAGTGTGTAGGTCAGATTACAAATTTTCAGTGTTTCTTACTCAATTATGTACATTTTACACCATCCTTTGTGTGTAATACAATGCGGTGGTATTGTTCATTCCTTTTTTGTATAAAGTTTATTGAACTTTTTGTAACGAAAACATTCAATATAAACCCATACACTGTGCAGATTCATTATTTGTAAGATAAATGTACAAAATGGTAGATGCAGAGGACAATACAGCATGGGGGGGGAGGTTACCTCAACATTAAAAAGATCACAAGGCCTTTGCCACAAAACCGATACAAATAAAAAACAATTATGAACACTCTGTAAATACTGCCTGTACTTGTAACTTCACAGCAGGTAAAGCAACTTTCCATATCATATAATCTCTTAGTAAAGGTAAAGGGGCTAGTATTGGTCATTCAAAATACATTTTTAAATTTAAGATACTTTAGTGATTTCCTACCAATGAAAAGACAAACACATCACAACACAACATATAAACAGAAACATCCCCTTCATAACAATCAGGAAAGCGTTAGTTGAAAGTACATAAGGGAGAACAAACCTAAGCTAAAGTGGTGTTTACACAAACCACAGTATAAGTATGCATACACTGAATATAACTGACCATCAGAGAGGAAGGGTAGGACAATATGAACCAACAGTTAAACATCCTCATCTTTTGGTACAATATAATAATGTATGCAGTTTACCCCCATCTTTTACCAAAAGTGGACATTCTATTACGTAGTCTAGCATTCAGTTTTTCTATATGAATATATAACGGCAGCTCTGAGTACTAACATACTAAAATGCCAGCAGAATAGGCCTAATGGTCTTTCGAGTCTGCTCGATTGGTCAGCCCCCACTCTGGGTGCTGACCTTGCTGCCCCCCTCGCCTTCTCTGGCTTCTCCCTTCCCAGTTCCGGATATTCTTGCTGCATTGGATTTTGCTTCCAGAACCCTTCCCCTGTACCTGTCCCAGACCCTCTTGAACCCCTCCACCGTCTCTGCCTCCACCAGCCCCCTAGGCAGTGCATTCCATGGCTCCACCACCCTCTCAGTGAAGTAGCACCTCCTCCTTTCTCCCGAGTACCATTCATTATAGGTAATATTTTCTTGCCAATGGCGGAGTATCACCCTTTTTTTTTTTTTTATCTAAGTCAGTGATCACTCCTTTGTGGTACTTTCCTTCTGTTAAAGATACAGCGTTATAGTCTCTGGCCAAGTAAATATCTGGGGTAAGTCGTGTAAGCCTTTAAGGGTCTACTTTGCTTTGCATGGTATCCCAGAGACTGCAAAGCCTGATGCACTCCCAAAAACTATGAAAAAGAAACCCCCTGGATTTATAACATCTTGTACAAGTTACAGAAGGGTAGTCTACCCATCAACTTGACTGGTGTGCAATGACAACTGTTCAAAATCTTAAACTGAGTCAGTCTAAGTTCCTTTTTACAATATTTGCAGGTATCTCCCCATATCTGTTCCACTTTAAACTGTTGGTTCGGAAATGCTAGTTGCCAATAAGTCAAGGACCATCATATGTGAGCTGTCATTTGTCGGAAATATTGTAGAGCAGTGGTATGTAGTGTCGCTGGGAAGCAGGCTGAGTTAGGGTCTGCTCTGTCACACTCTGACTGCTCTCCAACAGGGCAGTACCTAGGTGTCATGCTATCGCATGGGTATAGTGCAGGAATCTTAAGATATTCTTAGAAAACCTGGAAAATTTGAAAACGAATTAGTAGGCCTCGAAGCAAAAGATGAGAGACGGCAGGCTATCCTATTTCAGGCCAAAAGGTGTATGTGATAGGGCGGTTTGCCACTTTGAAGATCAGGCTGAGATAGACTGACTGAGGCACACCTCCGTAGAGGCTGAGTATAAAGAGTAAGCACAGCTGTTTATGAACCTTAGCAAGACAGAGATGGGGTGTTTTTAAAGGAAAGCTGTCCAAAAGTCTCTAGCCAATTCCTAGGGCGGCAGAAATGCCAGAATAGCACAACCTTTAGGTGTTTACAATTTTCCAACTAACCTTTCATATTAATTTTGTTCTGTTTCTGTGCCTTGATAGTGGTACAGAGTTCTGTGCTGAAGCCACCATTTCAAGACTGCAACCACACCGGAAGACTGTGCATAAACGTTGTTCATTACTTTTCTTCCTATGATCTGCTGGAAAGCTTGTTCATGACGAGTTGGGTACATTTTCATGAAGGAAAAAAAATACAGGTTACTCACCTGTAACAGGAGTTCTAGGAATGGTATATGTTGTTCATCCACACTGTCTGGCAGGTCCCTTGCCGCTTTAAATCTTGCCGGAAGGTCTTCAAGCTGGCTCCTCCACCCACCTGGGTGGTAAAACTCTCATCTCTCAACCCCATGGCCGCCAGATCTAGCCGCTGGAAATGATTGTGCGTGTCCAGCCAAGGAGGCAGGTGGGTGGTATGGATGAACAACATATACCATTCCTAGAACTCCTGTTACAGGTGAGTAACCTGTATTTCTAGGGACATGGATATGTTGTTCATCCACACTTATTGGCAGACTCCTAGCAGTTCTCCGGGAGGGAGGGCAAGAGCACACCCCTACTTAGGTAGAAAGACTGGAGAACAAAGGCCCCGACCAGCACCCCAGCACGACCCAAGGTCGATGTGGAAGGGGAACGGTAAAGCCTGCTTACGGGCAGAAGCCCTGCGGATATCCTGGACCGGAGTATCCTCGGAAGCAGCCACCGATGCAGCGGAAGGACGGGTAAAAATGAGCGCTTATCCCTCTGGGAGGCTCCATGCCCACCCGCCTATAGTGGAGACCCATCCGCTCGTCGTCCACTTGGCTGCAAAGTCTGCCAGATGCGGCTTCAGCGAAGATGATAAACAGCTGGCGAACCTCTCCCGAACTTTAGCTTTACGCTCCCTAAGTAGGTGAGAGTTAAACAGGTTCCTGTGGAACCTGTATACGGCCTCCGAGGTGTGAATGGGGATAAACCCCGGCAGAGGCAATACCCCCGAAGGGAAGACTCCGCCACCGCCTTCGGAAGGACTTCGGGTGGGGCGCAGGACAACCTAGTCCCTGTGGAAGACTGGATAGGGAGATTATAAAGGAGCGCCTGGAACTCTCCCCACCTTCTGGATGGCAGAGTAGCCCCAAGGTGGTGTTCTTCCACAACAGGCAGGGGAAACTCGCACCTGTGCAAAAGGTTCGGATGGCTTGCTCATGAGCTAAGCCCATACCAGCAAGGATCCCACAGAAACGGGGATACTCTCCCCAAAAGGGGAGGCGTGATCGAGGCCTAGAAGTGCCAGACCACCTTCTCCACACCACCAGCTGCCTCCCGGCCCGCGCCGGAAGACAGGGGTGACCCGCAGAAGCACCTAGAGGGTCGACGGCCGAAGCCCTGGTTTAAGGATGGACCGCAGATGGTCCGGAATGCTTGCCCAGGGACAGGGGAGGGCATGGCCCTATCCCATCATCAAAAAGGAGAACTTCTCCCAGAGGACGAGCATCTTGGCAGACTTCTTAGCAGGACGCCTCGAAAGGTCGAGGACCTTGCCGAAGGACCCTAGGCCTGGCCCCTAGCCGCACAGGGATCGGCCTACAGGTGCAGGGATTGAAGGTCCAGATGGATAACCTTCCCCTGAAAAGGAGAGACAGGACCGGGCGGACTAGAAGCCGCCTCGGGAGCCTGGGGCTGAGACTGAGGAGAGCTGGATACCAGAGCTGGCAATCCAGTCTGGGGCTACCAGCATCACCTGCGCCAAGTCCCTCCTCGCCTTGCCCGTAGGTCAAGGGAAATGGGGGAGAGGCACAGAGGGGCCCGGGGTCCGTGGCCCCGATGGCATCCCCTACAGCAGGCCTTGCTGAGGGGGCGGGCATAAAACAGTCTCGGCCTCGTATTCTCCCTGGAGGGAAGAGGGAGAAGATCCTGTGCTACCTCCGGCAGGGGAAACCACTCATGAGGCGCAGCCTATGCCCGGCTTAGGGCAGCAGCCAGGAAATTGGGGGCTCCTGCCATCAAATGGCTGGGAACCCTCGACCATAAAAACCCAATGCGGAGAACCTCCTTGCGCCAAGGCAAGGGGATTGACCGAACCTGGCGGGGTAGGTAGCACATGGTTGTGGTGTTGTCCTACTTGGACTTAGACCACTAGACCCCGTACAAACGGAGCGAGCGGTGCAAGCTAAGCGGACCGCCTGGTGCTCCAGCGAGCAGGAAGGACATAGAGACTCACGAGAGGACCAGAGGCGAAGCACTCTGTATTCCCCTAGATGGGCACCCCACCCATCCGAGAAGCATCGGTCGGAGAAGACCGACGACTCAGGGCGAACGAACAGGATGTTCTCCTGCCGCAGTTAGAACGGTCCCAAGGGAGCTGCTCAACTCCTGGCTGTAGTCACGAACTGGTCCAAAGGATTTGAGCGCTAGACCTCTGGCTGGCCCTCCCACTAGGGGAAGGCCGCCCTGAGGCCCAGGAGGTGCAGGAGGTCCTGGCAGGACATAATTACCCAGCAAACCCGACTGGGTAAGGGAGGAAGAACCTCAGCCCTGTCCGCCTGAGCCCAGCTCGGACTCAAGAGTCGAGCTTAGTCCCGAAGAAGCCTCACCGCTAAGGCACGAGTTCCCACTTGGCTCCTGTAATGGGAGACCAGTCTGCCTTCCGGGTGGGGTTACGTCCGGACCCTTCAGTGCCGCAGAGACTGCTGAGCAAAAGAAGGGCCTGGCTAGGAACACGTAAGGAGATCCCCGCTAAGAAGGGAGGAGCCTCCCAAGAAACGGACGGAACGAGGAGTAGGTACATCCTGGAGGCCCAGGAAACAGCTGCACGCCACGTTCTGAGGATGGAATATCCAGGCGTGCGGGAGAATGGGCGCGAGCCCCCGTCCGTTTGAGGCCAGGAATACCTGGACACGAACCCAGGGTTGGGGGTCCGCAGCCTTCCTGATCACCTCTAACTAGAGGGCCAGGCGTGTCGGTACGACCGACAAGAGGCAGGGGACCCAAGATCCAAATGGGGCAACGGCTCGAAAGGGGAAACCGCTCGCAACCTGCGACAGGATCTACCCTTAAATACCTCCAGAACGAGGTGCGGAGCAGTCCCCCCATGGGGAAACCCGGGCTGGGACGACGGGGCCGGGGCAGTGCCCCTTGGCCAGTCACTGAGCAGGCTTGGAAGGGGAAGGAGCCGAGGGGGCTCTCGGTTTCCTGCCTCCCTGCTTCCTTTTGGAGGAAGACGCTGTACTGGCCACAGGCCGCCCAGCGCATGTCTGCTGGCCCTTGTGCTGTGCCAGTTGAGCCGCAGGGCTCAGGGGGCAAAGGGGCTTACGTGAAGGCTGACGGCTGCCCTTGACCCTCCGGGCGGGAGTGACAGAGTCCGGAGTGGCATCGGACTTCTCAGGCCCTTGGATATGTCCCTCCACTCCAGGGCCGGAAAGGTCAGTCCCCAAGAAGGGGATGTCCGCCAGCTCGTGCTGGGTTTCCAAGGAAAAGGAGGATAACCTCAGCCACGCCCTGCGGCGCATGGTCACTGCAGCCGCCACCGATCTGGCACAGGAGTCACCCAGATCCAGAGCCATCTTGAGCTGTTTTGCCACCGCCCTACCCTGGTCCCGTACCCGGACCGTGGTCCGCAGTTCAACGGGGAGATGAGGTAGAACCTCGTCCAGGGTGCCCAGAAGGGCGTGGGAACAGTGTGCCATAAGAGCCACCAAGCTGGCCTGACAGAGGCCTAGGGAGGACGCAGCGTGAACCTTGCGCCCGACATAGTCCATCCTTTTGGACACTTTGTCAGGGGGTCTATCCACATCCCCAGCGTTTCCAAGACATTGGAAAACGTCGTCGGTGACTACCCCTTCAGCCGAGGGGTGCTCCGAGAAACCAGGCAGAGAACCGACAGGGAACCTCAGAGCCACCCTGGCCGAAGGCGCAGGGCAGGAAGTAGGCCACCGCCATGGCTCCAAGGCTGGGCCCACGATAGCCTCAGCCACTGGGAAGGCCTCCGAGGGAGAACCCCCTTGGTCCAGAATCTCCGTAAGGGGGTAAGGTGCCCGTTTGGAGACGGGCTCGAGCTGCATCCCAGTGAATTCCCAAATGAGCTGAAGCAGATCCATCAAAGACGATGGGCTGTCATCTACGGAATGTTCCTGGGAAGACCCCGGGTCCTCCCTGCTAGGAAACATAGCAGAGCCGGCTTCAGGCTCCGAAGGGTCTGCAAAAAGCTGCCGCGAGGCCCAAGACACTCTTCGTCTCGCCAGGAGCGTGGCAGGAGTGAGGGACCGGTAACCTGAGGAACAGGTCATGGCCTGGCCTGTGCTCCGCCAAAGGCGGAGGGGCCGCGAGGGTCGGACGAGCAACCGGCCCTGGAGAGGGCTCCTCGACTGAGTCGAACGGCTGCCGACCAAGCGGCAGCTGCTTGCTATCCGGAGAATGAATAGGAGTCGATTGATACCCGGACAACAACTGCTGTCGCCACATAAGTTCCTCGTAACGACGACGCCAACGGCATCAAAGCCGCTCCTCATCCGAGGAGGGGGACGAGGAAGAACAGCAAAGCCACTTAACTCGGTGCTCCGACCAAGAACGCCGAGATCGGCGTGAGCGGCTAGACTGAGAGGATGACCGAGACCCAAATCCTCGGGGGGACCGAGGGTGGGCCTGGGAAGGAGCGGGACGCGCCCGCTCCTCCCTCGGCTCGGAAGAAAGGCCCAAGGGCTGTTGACCCGAAGGGACGGACAGAACCTCAGCCTCCGCCGGGGGCGGAGGGATGGCGGCACCAGAAGACTGCCCAAAAGACGGGTCGAAAGACTCGACAACGTCGACGGGGGTCCTGGCCGGCTGACCTGACGGGGACACCGTGAGGCCAGAGGCCGAAGCCGCATCCTCGACCGAAGCTGAGCGTCGGCCGATGAGGGAGGGGGAAACTTCCTGCTCCCGACAAAGTGACCCCGCCTGCGGCCCCTTAGATTTAGGCCGAGCAGCAGGGCTCCAGGGTCCCTCTCCTTTGGAGGAGAGGGAATGACGAAGCTCCTTGAACGAAGCTACATGAGATGAACCCAAGGAGAGCGGGAAAAGCGCCGCAACCGAGGGAGAGAGGGGAGAAGCCGCCCCCTCCCTGGCAGGATCGAACTGCTGAGAAACAGTCGAAGCGGACACCCGCCAGTCCGAGGGAATCTCCGGATCGGAAAAAACTACCTGATGTCCGAGCCCCGAACGGGCCGCACGGTCCTCCAGAGAGCTGACCAAAAGGGCAGAACAGAAATCGCAAGCCTGAGGATCGTGGTCCAAGTCCAGGCAATAAATGCACGTGGAATGCGAGTCTCTCCTGGAGGAACTAACCGTGCACCTCCCGGGGCCGGAAAAGGACTGAGCCATCGCCGTAGCGAAGAAGAAAAGATCGAAGTTTCAGAAAACACACTTCCAATGATTTTGAAGACCGAAATTTTCAGGAAACAGTCGAAAACGCAGAGCACTAAGGAGGGAACCTGAGCTTCTAAGCAGTAAGGAAGATCTGGCGTCATGGGGCGGAGCCAAGAGTTTTACCACCCAGGTGGGTGGGAGGAGCCAGCTTGAAGACCTTCCGGCAAGATTTAAAGCGGCAAGGGACCTGCCAATAAGTGTGGATGAACAACATATCCATGTCCCTAGAACAGTGTGCTATGTAGTGCTCTTTTAGCTGCACTTTTAGAAGCAAACCCTATTGAAAATGGAGTACTTTAACCTATTTAATTTTTTTATTGAAACAAAGCTCTGAGTTCAGGCATGCGCATTAGTCATGAACGAGTGTTCCAGCATATCACAAGAAGAATGCAGTGCTAATCTGCATAGAAGTTGCGGCTCTGGACGCTACAATCAATGAAACAGCACCACTCGGAGATAAAAATAGCAATTTAAAATAAAAAACATGCCCTTCAACAGAAATTCAACTTTCTCACTGCAAGTTGGCAGGTGAGTAGAGGCTGGGAGAAAAATGGGGTATATGAGCTTTCCTTTAAGTGCTGCTGGTAATTTCTTTTGGATGGTGAGATGAAGATATGTAGGAGATGCATCTGTCGCCTCACACAACGTGGCACTCAATATTTAGCCACTGGAGAGTATAATCCTGAGAATCATCTAGAGGGGCGGCTGCATTCTACCATGGGTAGGTACCAGCATGATCTACAAGGTACTAAATTACAAAAATGGGGCAAGTGTAATCCTCATAAGCTTGGGCAGCCAGTTTATGATACGCTTATTCAAAGCCCTTGTCCCTCCAGATAAATGGAGAGTAAAGCTTCGCAAACCATAACAGAGGAAGAAATAAGTTTAACATACTGAGGGAGCCCGAGCTGCGTCGGCGACTGGGATTCAGGAACAGACTCAGGTCGGCAGGGGGAGGGATGATGGAGCATCCCCACCGATGCTCTCCTCCCTCAGGGTGGAATGCCAGGGGTGCTGTCTAGCACCCGAAGTCCTACGGGAGCCGGTGGATGCACAGACTTTAGAAAGGCACAGCAGCTTTGTATCTAGGAGTCAGGGGCGGGGGCGTGGATTAGCGCTCGAGCAGACGAGATCTCTGCCGTCGACTCTCTGCACTGGTGTCTCAGAGGTTGGGTTATAAGGGAGTACAAGCTTGGAGGAAAATGCCTCGGGCCCCCTAGGTAAAGTTCTCCAGAGCCATTCTCGGAGTCAGGTCAACCAAAGGGCAGATCCTGCTGTGCATGCTTGCTGCAGAGGACAAGAGGGGAGGTAGTGTGCGGATGCCTCTCCTCGCTCCACCCGGGAGTAATCCAGGCCATCAAGTTAGGTCCCGATAGCAGCAAGGCACTCTAGGGGCAGACCCAGATGGCCGAGGTTGATGTGGAGGATGTCAGTACTTCAGTACGGAAGGAGAGGGGGTCGTAGGGACATAAGGCGTGGATAAATAAAAAAAAAAAAAACATACTGAGGGAGCATAAGAATCTGGGTACCACAATTATATTAATGTGTCCCCCAATGGGCTAAGGGCAGAGAATGCTCTCTCTCTAAGTCCTGTCCCAATGATCGAGAGAAGGTCATCAAAGTTTAGCTTTTTAAGAAACTGCTGGTTAGTACGGAGTTCAGTGCCTCTATATAGATATATGTATATTTATCTATCTAAGCTGCCTGGCAGACCAGATGAGACACAAGTCAGTTATTTCCTGCTTGATTACCACTGCATTATGGCATGACTTGCATTTTGGCAATATTTAGTTTATAATCTGATAATGTTCCAAATGTTGTACAACCTCCAAAGCTGCAGTGATGGAGGATTTTGGACAGCAGCTGTGCACTGGATGTCATCTGCATAAGTAGCTAGTTTGTACGACTCCCTGCCCAGAAGAACGCCCTAGACATCTGGGTTATTTTTAAGCTTCAGGACCTGTGGTTCCAAGTATAAATTAAACAGGACATGGGAAAGAGGGGGAGCATTCATGTCTGATTTTGCAATACAATTCCAGTGGGTCCACAAGTACACCACTGCAATAAACTCTGGCTGTCTGTTATACAGTACGTGGATCCATTTAATAAAGGTTTCAAGGAAGCCAAATTTAGCTACAGTCAAGAAAAGAAACACCCATAATACACAGTTGAAGGCTTTCTCTAATTCCAAGGAGACCAGGGCCACCAGAGTGCTAGGCTCCCAAGACGCAAAGAGAATATGGGCCAGTTTGTGGAGAGAGTCTTTGGAATTACCGCAAGGCATGAAAGCCCACTTGTCCAGGTACGATTAGGTATCCCCATATCTTAATGCACACTGCCAGCACCTTGGCTAAAATTTTTGTATCTTGGTTAATGAGGGATATTGATCTGTAGCTGGCAACCTGTTCAGGATCTTCCCCAGACTTCGGTATCAAGGTGATCACGGTCTTGCCAAGTGTCAGGTCGGAGATACCTTTGGCACACACTTCACTGAACGTTTAAAAGAGGTAAGAAAAGTGCAAATACAAAAGTTAGCAGTAACACCATCAGGGCCCGAGGCCCCACCTGAGGTGAAAGACTTGATGGCTGTCATTATTTCAGCTGAGGAGACAGGTGCAGCTAGTCAGTCTTGGTGTTCAGGGAACAATTTCTGGAGGGGAACTGAATCCAGGTAAGTCATTAACCATCTGGGTGGGTGCAGGTCTCTGTCACAAAAGGCCTGATAGAAATTCTGGAATTCCTGAACTGTATCGCGGGGGGCTGTTTTGGGTGCTGTAGGTCAGATGAGGTTTATTACTCTAGCAGCTTCTTGTTTTACAAGCTGGAGTGCCATCAGGAAGCCGGCCTTCTTCCCCTGGTCCACATATGAACATATGAAAATGCCAGCAGATACAGGCCTTACAGTCCATCAAGTCTGCTCGAGTGCGTAAGTAGTGCAGGTTCTAAACAAGGCACTGTTCTTGCAGGAAGGTAGAAGGCTCTTGACTATCATACTTGCATCCCACAAACCATCATTGAATGTCACTAGCTGAAACACTGCATCATACCCGCTCTTCCCTCGGCTCAGGAACTTTAACCGGGGACTGCGGCCCCGAAGGAGCAGGCAGATCCTCAGTATCCACCAGGGGAACCAGTGAAGTAGGGTTGTCGGCTTCTCCAGTCGACAGCCCGTCTAACGGATCGAGAAAAATCTCGACTCCGTCGACGGGAGTATCGGCAGGCTGGCCTGATGGGGGCACTGTGAAGCCAGCGGCCTCAGCCACAACCTCGACCAAAGTCGACGGTCGGCTGCCCAGGGAGGGGGACCTCTCCCGCTCCCAGGAATGCCGACGGTGGGACTCACCTTTCGACTCCCTTTTCTTGGGCCAAGAAGAATGTCCCGAAGGCTCCTCTCCCTTCGTGGAAAGAGACTGGCAAAGCTCCTTGAACGAAGCTGTGTAAGAGGAACTCAGAGAGAGAGCAGGATAAATGCCGCGGCCGAGGAAGAAGAAGATGCGGCCTGGGCTGCTTCCTCCTCTAGGGCGATCATCTGCTCGAGCTGCTCAGCCGAGCCAGCCGCCGGACACTGCCCAACGAGCCTCTTTGGATTTCACCGGCGGGAAACGTTTCTCGGGGTGCCCGAGCTTCAAGCAGACATGCGATGCGTCCAGAACATTGGCGAAAAGGCAGCTGCAAACTCGCCAAGTCTGCGGGTAGTGATCTGAGGCCTAAGCAGTGAGACTACGTGAGTGTGGATCCGTCCTGGACATTTTCTGCCACTGGGGAGGGCACCTCGAAAGCGGGAACAGATTTGTCCATCGAGCCGCAGGAAAGAAGACAAGTTTGAAAAACTTCAAAATCAATTCGGTCGAATCGAAGAATTAGGATCCAGTCTCAAGCGCAGAGTGCTAAGGAGGGAACCTGAGCTTCGAGGCGTGAAGGAAGATCTGGCATCATGGGACGGAGCCGAGAGTTTTACCACCCGGGTGGATGGGAGGAGCCAGCTTGAAGACCTTCCGGCAAGAATTAAAGCGGCAAGGATACCTGCCAGACAGTGTGGATGAACAACATATCCATGTCCCTAGAACTTCCTGTTTTCTACTGGTGATGCCTCTCCCTATGCATCCCAGTATCCCCATCTCCTTGCTGCCCTCTCACATTGCTTGCCCACCTTTAGGTCATCTGATATGACTACCCCAGGTCCCTTTCCATTTTGTTGTTGTTAGTATCTCACCCCCACTGTGTACTCTTCCCCTGGGTTTTGTTTCCCAGGCGCATTACCTTGCACTTCTAGCACTGAATCTAAGCTGCCATACATTTGACCACTCCTCTAACCTTGCCAAGTCCTTCTCATCCTTTCCACCCCACCTTGTGCATCAACTCTGTTGCAGATCTGTGTGTCATCTGCAAAGAGACATACTTTTCCTTCCAGTCCCTCTGCAATGTCGCTTATAAAGACATTGAAGAGGACCAGTCCTAATACTGAACCCTGCGGTACCCACTAGTAACCCCCTTTCTTCAGAGTGGACTCCATTTACTATTACTCTCTGTGTCCTATTCTCCAGACAATTCTTTACCCAGGCTGTCATCTTGGGACCCACTCCCAGGCTGGCTAACTTGTATATTAATCTTTTGTGGGACTATGTCAAATGCCTTGCTAAAGTCTAGGTAGGCCATGTCCACAGCCCCTCCCTGATCTACTACTTTGGTCACCCACTCAAAGAAATCTATCAGATTTGTCTGGCATGACCTTCCCTTGTGAATCCATGCTGCTTTGGGTCCTGTGCCTCTGGCTTCTAGATACTGACAATTCTTTCCTTCAGAAGTGATTCCATCATTTTCCCTACCACTGAGGTTAAACTAACAGGTCTGTAGTGTCCTGCTTCTGCCTTGCTCCCACTTTTGTGAAGGGGAATCACATCTGCCCTCCTCCAGTCCTCGGGTACCACCCCATCCTTCCATGATTTGTTAAAGAGGGTAGTCAATGGTGTCACTACTTCTACCCTTAGTTCTTTTAGAATTCTGGGATGAATCCCATCAGGCCCCATTGCTTTGTCCACCTTCAGTTTTAAGAGTTCTTTCAGAACCCTTTCTTCTGTAAATGGGCTGGTATCAACTTCTGTATCCAGAGTGTTACTACTGTTTGTTTTAGGTACCCCCTTCCTTCATAAATACTGAGCAAAATATTTGTTTAGTATCTCTGCCTTTTCACAGTCACCCTCTGCCCACCCTCCGTCCCCTTTATTAAGCCTCACTATCCCTCCTTGGTCTTCCTTGGCTCCCTGATGTACCTATAAAAGGTTTTATCCCCCTTCTTAACTGAGTTGGCTATCTTTTCCTCGGTTTGGGCCTTTGCTGTTCTGACTGCCTTCCCAGCTTCCTTTTGCTTTAACTGATACAGTTCTCTGTCCTGCTCCTTCTGTGATTCCTTGTACTTCCTGAATGCTTTATTTTTTCTCTTGAACCTTCACTGCCACTTCCTTTGAGAACCATAGTGGTTTCTTACATCGTTTCGTTTTATTTGCTTCGCACAAAGGCTTCTTACCTCTGTGATGGCAGTTTTTATTATTCCCCATTGTTCTTCCACCCCTCCTTCCTGCCCATTTGCTAGTGCATTCCTTAGGCACGCACCCATTTTGGCAAAGTCAGCCCTCCTAAAGTCCAGTACTTTTGCCTTTGTATGGCTTGACTCTATTGCTGTGTTTATTGTGAACCATACTGTTCGATGGTCGCTAGTTCCCAGATGGCTACCCACTTCTATATCTGTGATCCTCTCTTCATCTCCATTTGAGAGAACCAGGTCTAAGATTGCTCCCTCTCGACTGGGCTCCAATACTAGTTGTCGAAGGCATGCCCCCCCTGTAGGGCATCTAGAATAACCCCACTCTTTGAAGTGGCTGCTGCAACTGCACTCCAGTTAACATCTGGCATATTCAGATCACCCATCAGCAATATCTCCCCTTGGGGAGACGCACTTCCAGCCCAAAGGCAGCAACACCAGCCATTCATCTTTTCCTTTTTTTTTTTTTTTTTTTTTTAAACTTTATGTTTATTGTTTTGAGCAATACAATATAAAGTTATGTGTTACAATGAATGGGCATTTCAGTTATGAACTAAAAAACCACTGAGGGTGCCACTCCTTTTAACATTCAAATAGTGTACAACCTAAACTTTATGATGCATCAGCGGAGGTAAACCATTTAAATTTTACACACATAGTAAATTCAACCAGACCTGTCCATCGAGCCCATGAGCTTCATGGCTTAAAAAGCAATAAAGTCATAAGTGAGTAGTCCCGAAGCTTTCCACCTTCAAATGAGGTGCTTAATATGCCATACTTTCCCCTAGTCATGCATATAGTGTGCCCATATATGTTTTGTACCACTCATTAACACACATTTTAAACTGATAACCAAGCTAACCCTATAGCGCTTTGAACTTGCAGAACCTTTAGATAGTATGTGTGTGTGTGTGGGGGGGGGTCCTACTCGAAACACCAAGCAAATTCAGACCCCACCCCCCATGCCTTTGGTTAGTCATATAGTAAGAAAAAAGTATTCACCGTAGTAATATTCTTTCTTCCAAGGGGTCCTTTAGCATCAGTAACTATAGCAGTTAGCTGACTAGGTGCAACTGCCCCAGAGCTATGCCTTTAAGATAATGATCTTAGGACACTAGCCAATCAGAAAAAAAGAGTAGGGGAGTGTGCTGAGAGAGGGAGAGAGAGAGAGAGAGAGAGAGAGAGCAGCCTGAAGGGCTTCAGAATTTCTCAAAAATAAATGGGCACATGCCCCAAAAGTGAACCAACAGGATTCAAAAAACATGCAAATGTCCAAAACTAGAAAACCATATCTACAACCTGAGCAAGAAAACTTTTTAATATAGAGACAATTTTGGTAATAAAACTGAGAACAGAGCCCTTCTCCTAAAAGGTGAACCGGGAAGGGAGGGTGGGAGCTTACTGATGCTAAAGGACCCTTTGGAAGAAAGAAAATTACCACAGTAAGTTATTTTTTCTTCTCACCCCAGGAGTCCTTTAGCATCAGTAACTACAACAGATTACCAAGCAGTACAAAAGTGGGAGGTGGACAGAGAACCTACTTAGGAAAGAGGCTCTGCAGAACCACCCTGCCAAATTTGGCAGCAGATCTGGCTACACATCCAAATTGTAATGTTTGGTGAAAGTGTGTACAGATTTCCAGAAGGGGTATGTCTCTTGCAGCTGCTACAGAGGCTGCAGTGCCCCTGGTAGAATGGGCTCTGAGCTTATCAGGAGGTTGTTGACCAGCTTTTTCGTAGCAGAACCTAATGCAAGAAACTAACTAGAAGGAAACAGTTCTCTTGGTAGCTGGTTTTCCTCTGCCTACTTCCCCACAGGTGAGGAATAACTGAGTGGAAGGTCCTCTGAACTGCCTAGTACGCACTAGGTAGTGAAAGAGAGCTCTTAACATCCAAACTGTGGAGATTTTGCTAGCCAGGAGTGGATTTTTCAGTCAAGAAAACAGGTAAAAGACTGGTTACGGTGAAACTCAGAAACCACCTTAGGCAGGAACTTCCTATTTGTCCTGAGCTCAATTTTGTCTCTGTGAGGAATGATGTAATTAGGCTCTGTGCACAGGGCCTGTAACTCTGAAATCCTCCTGGCAGAGGTAATGACCACTAGGAAAACAGATTTCCAAGTTACAAACTTGAAATGGGCAGTGGCCATAGGCTCAAAAGGTGGTTCTATGAGCCTGGCAATGCAGAGATTCAGTCTTCAAGAAGGAACCGGCTCCCTGGCTAGAGGTGCAAAAGGTCTTTGAAAAACTGTTTAAACACAGAGTGGGAAAAAAACTGACTTTTCCTTCTCCACCGAGAGGAAGGCAGACACTGCAGCAAGGTGCAGCTTGACAGAGGAGGGCTTCAAGCCTGAAGTCTGCAGATGTACCAAGTAATCCAGCAGTTGAGAGTCTGACGCTGTAAGAGGATTGACCTTTTTGCCCTTACACCAGAGGGAAAACCTTTTCTATTTGGCTGCACAAGTCTTTTTTGCATTAGGCTTTTTAGCTATTCTCAGGATCTTAATGACCTGTTCAGAGTACTGAGAGGTTGTGAACTCTAGCTCCTCAAGAGCCAGGCCTTGAGGCGAAAAGAGTGTACATAGATAATTCACTCCTGTCTGGGGAAGGGTCGGCTCAGAGTGAGTTGGTGGCAGGCGAATGGGGCTTCTGCAAGACAGCGAAAGAAGGAGAGGTTACCAGGCTTGCCTGGGCAGTCCGGAGCCACCGGAATCATAGATGCAGGCTGCTGTCTGAGTTTCAGCAATAACCAGAGTATCGGGGAAAAGGAGGGAATGCGTATAGGAACCTCCCTGACCTGACCTGATCAGAATCATAGCATCCAGAGAAAGTGTTCCCGGGACTGGAGGTCTGCAACAGTACTGAGGAAGCTGGAAGTTGAAAAGGGGGGAGAGAGACAGATCCACTTCTGGTGTGCCTCACCGCCTGAATAGTGTGGTTAGTACTTGCTTGTTCAGAGTCCACTCGCTATGACTCTGACTGATGTGACAGAGCATCTGCCGGGGTACTGTGCTTGCCTGGGAGGTGGACAACTGAAAAACTGATCCCCCGGGGAGTAGGAGAGACTACATTTTCAGAGCCTCCGAAAAGAGTGTCCCTGATCTGGTACCACCCTGCTTATTTATGTAAAACACTGCAGTGGTGTTGTCTGTTCTTATCTGTACAGTCTGCCCTTTTATGACAGGAGCAAAGGCCTTGAGTGCTAGGAAGATTGCTCTGAGCTCCAGAAGGTTAATGTGCAACCATGACTCTTGATAAGTCCAGGTACCACTTACTGAGGCACTGTCCAGATGAGCCCCCCCCAACCCAGGAGGGACGCATCTGTGGTAATCACCTTTGTGGGAAGAGGAGCTTGGAAGGGGATCCCTACTGCCAGATTTGCAGGGTCCTTCCACCAAAGTAGAGCCTGAAGAAACTGTTCTGTTACAAGTATCAGCTTTGAAAAGTTGTTGCTTCTTTGACACCAGTGAGCTCTGAGATAGCCTTGCAGGTCTCACATCCTGTACCTGACCCCTGGAACCACTGCAGTCATTGATGCCATGTGTCCCAAAAGCCTGAGAAAATGTCTGGTTGGTCTTGGCAGTCCCTGGACAAAAGAATCTGCCACTAAAAGGAAGCTTTGAATTCTCTCTGGTGGGAGGAAGGCATATCCTTTCTGGGTGTCCAGCTGAGCTCCTATGAAAGTGAGTAACTGAGTGGGCTCCAGGTGAGATTTCTTTAGATTTACCAGGAAGTCCAGAGATTTCAGTGTGTGCTCTGTGAGGGAAAGGGACTCCTTGACCTGATAAGGAGACTTTGCCACTATGAGCCAATCATCCAAATAGGGGCAGAATGAAACACCCAGCTTCCTGAGGTGCGCTGCTACCACTGCTAGGCACTTGGTAAAAACTCTTGAAGCAGAGGACAGGCCGAAGGGCATTGCAGCAGACTTATAGTGACCCAAAGGAAGTCTGAATCTGAGAAACTTTCTGTGAGACTTTCTTATGGGTATGTGGAAGTAAGCCTCCTTTATGTCCAGGGAGGCTAGCCAGTCTCCCTGCTGTAAGGACTAAGGCCCTGTCCACACTATGCCTCTGTAACGTTACAGAGGGCTCAAACAGTTACCGCAACGGTTTGCGTTTACATCTGTAACGTTACAGAAGGCGTTTTCGTAACTTGTTGAAACCACTTATGAGGTGGTTTGAACAACGGTTACCAAAACGGTTGTGACCCTGTAACGTTACCAGCCATAGTGTGGACTCGTGAGCGTGTAGCTCCAGTATTCCTCCAGTGCAGCACGAACTGCATTGTGGGATAGGGTGCAGCTGTAACGTTACAGGGCACCCACCAATGTGGACAGGCTGTAACGGTTCCAAACCGTTATCGAAACGGTTTGCTGGCAGTGTGGACACACTGTAACGGTTCCAGTCTGTAATGGTTTGGAACCGTTACAGACTGTAAGTGGTGTAATGTGGACAGGGCCTTTATGACTAGTGACGGAGTTAACATTATGAATTTGGGTTTTAGCACATTTGTTCAGATATCTGAGATCCAAAATAAGTCACCACTCCCTAGTTTTCTTTTGTGTCAGGAAGTAACTGGCGTAGAGGCCTTTGCCCCTTTCGTGGGCAGGGACTCTCGCCACTGCTGAGAGCTAGAAGGTTTTTACCGCTAACTCCAACAGAAGTACCTGTGTTGGGGTTAGGGGCTTTAACACCTGGATATGCCCGATGTTTGGCATCTGCCTGAACTGTAGTGGCAGACCCTTTTCCACCATCTCCAGGACCCACTTCTCTGTGATAATAAGGGTCCAGGCTTGACGATAGTGGGAGTGTCTGCCCCCTACTGGCAGAAGGGAGGTGACCTGGACACTCACATCAGGGCTTAGGCTGGGAAGCAGTTGGCTGGGTAGCAGTGGCTCTTCTTTGGCCCCCTTCTGCCCCTCCCTCCCTCTGTAAAAACCTCTGTACTGAGAAAAGTCAGGCTGAGGACAGGAAGCATAAGGTCTGGGAAAGTGACCTCTGCCCCAGTTTCCCCTAAGGTGGGATTTTTATGGGGCAGCAAGTTTAGGTTTAGAGGAATGGCTTTGCCAAGAAGCCTTGTATTCGTCAACCTTTTCATGCAGTCTATTGTCCTGGAATCAAACAATACATTTTGATCACAGGGAAAATCCATGGCTTTAGACTGGGTGTCTGGGGTAAGACTAGTAGTTCTTAGCCAAGAACAAAACGCCTCAAAGAGATGGCATGGTCCATGGCTCTGGAGGCGGCTTCGTTGTCGTCTGCCATGTGGAATTGGTATTTTGTAGCTTCCAAGACAGTTTTTACAGTGTCAATCAGTTCCTGCACCATTGTGTCAGACTCACTGCGGGCAAGTCATCATCCTGGTTAGACCCCTGGGTAGGTAGGTTCAGGGTGTCCAGCATATTTTGAATAAACGTAAGCAGAGAGGAGGAATCCTCCTGGTCAGCAGGGGAAGCTCCAAAGTGAGAATCAGGGGACATACCAGGTTCTAGGCCCTTTAAATTTTTTTTTTTTTTTTAGTTTAACCAGGAGTAGCACACTAAGCTGAAAGCTTTTTTACAGGTGTGACCTGGTAGCACAGGGAAGTTAAGTGACTTGCTCAGGGTCACACAGTATGCAAGTGGAAGCTGTGGGATGTGGGAATGTGTATGTCAGGTGCGTCATAAAAATGTTCTTCCTCTTCTACATCACCCTCACAGTCTGTAGTGAGACCTATTGAAGAGTGCTTACCAGTGGAGGTACCAGAAAACAGACCCCATTTTTTGTAGGGGTCTGAAAGACGTGCCATGCTTCAGCCATTTCTTCCACAGATGGTAGCTCCTGAGAAAATTCAGGTTGGCTGCCAAACTGTGGTTGTGTACATTTAGTTTTTTTGTTTATGCTTTAAGCTGCCCTGTTGTCTCACTATTGGCTTTCCCAGGAGGAACAGGAGCATGGTTGTCCTTGCAAATAGACTTTTTAGTCACCTCATTAGCAGGTTGATCATGCTTCATACTAACATACTAAAATGCCAGCAGAATAGGCCTAACGGTCTTTCGTGTCTGCTCGTTTGGTCAGCCCCCACCCTGGGTGCTGACCTTGCTGCCCTCCTCACCTTCTCTGGCTTCTCCCTTCCCAGTTCCGGTTATTCTTGCTGCATTGGATTTTGCTTCCAGAACCCTTCCCCTGTACCTGTCCCACCCCCTTTTGAACCCCTCCACTGTCTCTGCCTCCACCAGCCCCTAGGCAGCGCATTCCATGGCTCCACCACCCTCTCAGTGAAGTAGCACCTCCTCCTTTCTCCCTGAATCTTCCCCTCAGCTTCCACCCCATGCCCTCTAGTGGCCCCTCCTCCTTCCTTTGAAGCACCCGACTGTTCCTCCCTTATTTACCCTCTTCAAGTACCTGAAGACCTCTATCATGTCACCCCGGTCCCTTCTTTCTTCCAATGTGTACATATTTAGCTCTTCGAGCCTCTCCTCATAGGTCCTATCCCCCAAGCCGCAAATCATTTTGGTTGCCCTCCTCTGGACCCTCTCCAGGAGGTTAATGTCCCTCTTTAAGTGTGGCCTCCAAAACTGCACGCAGTACTCAAGGTGCGACCTCACCAAGCAGTTATACAGAGGAAGTATCACTTCCCTCCTTCTGGAGGTGATCCCCCTAGTGATGCACCCCAGCATCCTGTTGGCCTTGGCTGCTGCCCTTCTACAAGTCTCAGAGTTGTTCATCTTGACATCCACCACCACCCCCAGGTCCCGCTCAGCCATCGAGACTTGTAGCATTCCCCCAGGGTGTACACTTGGCCCGGGGTTCTGGCCCCCAGGTGGAGTACCTTGCATTTCCCTGCATTGAACCTCAGCTTCCACTTTCTAGACCATCTTTCCAGAGCCTCCAGGTCCCCCTGTAGGGCCACCCTCCCCTCCTCCCCATCCACCACCGCCCCCAGTTTCGAGTCATCCGCAAAGAGACTCATCTCACTCCTGATTCCTGTCCTTATGTCAGAGACGTAGTCGTTGAACAGAAGGGCCCAAGGACTGAACCTGTGGGACCCCACTAATGACCCTCCTTGGGATGAGACTATCCCGCCAACTCGACCCTCTGGGTCCGGTCCTGGAGCCAACTGCCTATCCATCTGATCATCTGGTTCCCCACCCCCATTTCTCCCAGCTTATCCAACAGGCACACGTGAGGAACAGAGTCAAATGCCTTGCTGAAGTCTAGAAAGAGGACGTCCACTGGTCTACCCAGGTCCAAGACACTCGTCACCCAGTCATACAACCCCACAAGGTTTGTCTGACACGATTTCCCCGGGATGAATCCATGTTGTCTATTGTCCAGGCACCCTGACTTATCCAGGTCCCCCCCCAGCCTCTCCTTGACAATGCCCTCCATCACCTTGCCCACCACGATGTCAGGCTGACAGGCCTGTAGTGCCCTACCACCTCCTTGATCCCCCTTGTGATAGGCACTATATGCCACCTTCCAGTCCTGGGGCACCCACCCTGTCCTCAGAGAGATGGTGAAAAGCTCCACCAGGGGTTCGCCAGGACATCCGCAAGTTCCTTCAGCACTCTGGGATGTAATTTATCCGGCCCCGGTGCTTTCTCCGTCTTAAGGGAGCTGAGGGCTTCCCTCACTCTCTCTGCTGTGATTTCCACTTCCAGTACCTCTTCTCCCTGCTTAGCCCTCCTCCCTCCTGCCAGTGATGCCTCCCCCTCTCCCCAGACCCGCCGATCGGTAAGGTCCCCCCCTCCTCAGTATCTCTGTCTCCTCCCATGTATGATGCAGCACCCTCATTTTCCTTGGTGAAAACTGAGGTGAAGTACTCATTTAGTACCTCAGCCTGCTCCCCCGGGTCTTGTGCCCATCTCTCCCCTGATTTAATCCTGCTAATCTGCCCCTTCACCCTTCGTTTTTCCCCAATGTATCTAAAGAAGAGCTTCCTTTTTAATCCAGACACTTCATCAGTGCCCCTTATTAGTTTCTGGTTTTGTAGGAACCTCCTCAGCTCCTTTGGAAGCTTTATTTTTTTAGGCACCTCATCGGCACCTGCTTTTCTTGGCTGGACCTTGGAGGCTTCATCAGCACCCTGTTTGAATTTTTATTTTCTGATGGCCCCTCATCTGTAGCCTTTGATTTTTCCTCAGCCATAATTTTTTCAAGTCTCTTTTCTCTGTTTCTCAAAGTTTTCTTGCAAAATTTGGTGCAAAGAGATCAAATATGGTCTGGACCTAAACACCTAAGGCACAGGCTAAGAGACTCTGCTAAAGCAAATATTTTTTGTTTTTGGGCTCTCTGACATGCCAATCCACAGAGAATCCTGCAATATACTGTAAAATGAAGAAAAAAACAATAGTTTCCTTGCGGTATGGAACTGCATTTACAGAGGTAAAAAGCAGTAAAAAAACAAAACAAAACCTTAAAATCATCGGTTCCCAAAAGAAAAGGGGAACCACGATTAACATACCAAAGGAACCGGCAAATGTACTTAGACGCAATTAAAATAAATGAAAAATAAAGCGGAGGGAACCGCGGAACCGACCAAAAATAGTGGTTCCCGGGAGGAACCGCCTCCAACCTCTCCCATGGGAGCTGTGCCTTCTCTGGGGGCCCTTCCACGGCAAACTGCCTGACTGCCAGCCAGCCCTAAGAGCCACAGGTACGGACACAGAGACACAGCCTGGCCTTTGGAGCTACCGGGCTTGAATCTTGGTGTTTTCCGTCTCCACTGAATGATTTGGTTCTGTATCTCACTTCCACAGCCTTGACTGGACACTTCACCTTTCTCCTGCCCTCTTATTCGACACTGCTTTCATCTCTCTCTAAGCTGCTTAGTTTGCACAAACTTATATTGCTGGGTTGTATTTACTGCTCTGTATACTTTATTGAATTCAGCATTCTATTTTATTTTTTTAATAATGCTTAATGTCTACTCTACTGAGATATAAGTTGCCAAATAGCTTCCTTGGAGCCGCTGCCTAGCTTTTTTTTTTTTTTTTATTTTCCATTAGTAGATTATATGTTCTAGCCATTAGAGGGCTATATCTTTGGTAGCAATGAAATTTACTATGTCCACTCCACTATTAGCAGGTCACATGCAGCTGCCACTAGGGGGCTTCTATCCTATCTGGTACATCACACGCACAGTTATCATAACTCTATGTACATTTGTCTGCTTCTTCTGCCTCCTACGAAACCAGGGCTACCTGCAAGCTGTTCCTCCTATGAACACTGGCTACGTCCACCTCCTCCAATCTCTCTCTTTCATACTGCTGCTGATTCTAAGTTATGGCACTTCACAAAGTGATATGCCGGATCCCCTATCCCGTACCACTATCGAGCATAATATCCATTATGACCCAGGCTTTATCACAGGTAATTTTAAACTGTTAACCAAGGGTCACTGGTCCTGCTGCCTCAACAGGGGTGGCTTACTGCTGGGGTCCCTGCCTCATACCCCACCCTAATTACTCCACGAAAGCTCACAGTACTGTGCTTGAACACTGAAGGCACCTCAGCCCCAGAAGATCCAATAAGCTTTTTTTTTTTTTTTTTTTACAAACAACTTAAAGTAAGCTAGCTCAGAATCATCCTACTTTTGCTGCTTATGTCAGGCAACGTTCACCCTAACCCTGGCCCTGCATCCACACACGACCACCCTAAAAAAGGAACTATTAAGTCTTGGAAACCTGGGATTTTTTTTTTTGTGCCTTGTCTCACGCGCACCGATATCCTCCAAAGAGCCCCCGAGCTGCAAGCTGCCGCCAGCTGCCCTAACTCACCCCCAGGTAACTGTACTCAATGCATATGGCATGACCACTTCTCCAGACTCCTGGACAAGATCATACTCTATGAAAGGGCACACCATGCGTTGTCCCCAGGACCACAGGCCTAAATTTCCCCTCCTTAGTCTGGCGCATACATGTATTCCTTGCCCATTACAGCTCCTCTAAAATGCTGATATCAGGGAAATGACAACGCTCAAGAAGCTACAAATTCCTTCTGAACCACATTACCCGCCTATTATTAATGCTATCGGGTAATGTACACCCCAACCCTGGCCCTCCTCACTCTCAGAATAGCCCACAACAAAAATCTGCAGTACTCACCCTTGCCACCTTAAACATCTGCAGTCTGCTGCCCAAACTAGACAACCTAAAGTTATGGGTTACCAAACACAACCCTGATATCCTCTCAATCGTGGAAACGTGGCTATCGTCCAAGGTACCAAACTGTCATCGTGCTGCCTGGATACACCCTTTTTAGGCAGGATCGTACCTCAAAGAAAGGAGGGGGTTGAGTAATCTACATAAAGGACGCACTTCAGGAGCATAACCTTCCCCTCCCTAACAGAAGCACCAATCTGCAAATCCTACCCATCAAAATGCTACTGGGCGCTCACAACAAGGTGCTTACGATCCTCAATCTACATCCCACCCAGAACAACAATTCCCAGTGCTAGCGACCTCGTGGACTTTATTGCCACCCTGCACCTCAACTCCAAGATCATTCTTCTTGGGGATTTCAACATCAATTGGCCCTCTCCCGCAGCTGCTACGGTTAGAGACACTAGCGACTATCCACTTTTCCCAGATGGTGGCAACCCCAACAAGGGTCCACTACAAAACTGGTACTAGCACACTGCTGGATTGGATTCTCTCAAACCGACCAGCCCACATGACCAGCACCACTGTCCTCCCTGACTCGCTGAGTCATCATTCACCCGTTACCTGCACCTAGCAAAACTTCAGAAAGCCCCCGACCAGAACCATAACCAGCCATGTACTCCTCAAAGGGCACCTACCACAACTCAAAGCGGACCTTCAAGGCCTAGATTGGTCTAACCTACATGAAACAAACGGCAGACATCGCACTCAGATACTTCATCACAAAATTTAACTCCACTTGCGGTAAACGTGCCCCCCTGAAAACAAGAAAATCTAAAGCTCCCTGCAACCCTGGATAGCATAGAAAGTACAGATTCACGTAAGAACTTGCGTAACAGTAGATCTTCCAGAAGAGGCTCTTGCAGTAGGTAATTACATATAGGACTGGCGCTGACGGCGCAGGACCCTGAGAAAAATTTCTAGCTAGCAGTCCCTGGCAAGGACCGCCCCATGTCAGGTGACCTGTGTCATCTGACGTCGGCATAAAGGCGGTCCCGGACGCCCGCCTTCCAGTTCTTTCCATACAGGCCGGAAGGCCGGACGAGAGAGAAGCAGATATTTCCCTCAATGGAAAAGGAGCTGAAAAAGCCTAGAGGGTGGAGGGTGGGAAAATTATTACCTGCAGGCCTCTCTCGAAGATCTACTGTTCACAGTGAAGTTCTTACATATTTCTCTATCTCCTGAGGCTCTTGCAGTAGAGTAATTACATATAGGACAGAATCCCAAGCAGTCTGGAACAAATGAAAGGCACCGGAGAAGGAACTACTCTAAAAGTATTAAATAATCTGGCAGGTCTCAAGAAAGGAGGCTTGCAAGACAACTAACCCTAAGCCTGCTCTGGCAGAGGCAATGTCAAACTGTAATGTTTAGTAAAGGTATGGACTGAAGTCAAGTGGGGCAGCACAGATGTCTGCACTGAACACGTTCTTGAAACAAGTCACAGGCGGCAACTCCATGAGTGGAAGTGACCTCTGACTTGACCCAGGAGGGTCTTGTTGTACTTGTCATAACAGAAAGTGATACAATGGGCCAACCATTTTGATAGGCATTGCTTAGAGACAGCATTGCCTCCTCTTTTGAAATGAAAGAGGCGAACAACTGATAAGTCTTTCTGAGATCCTTCGTCCTATCGGTGTAGTATCTCAGAATCCTGTGAACATCCATGGTATGGAGCAGGTATTCTCCTTGACTGGAGTACTCGTGAAGAAAGCAGGTAATTCAATAGACTAATTTAAGGTAGATTCCTTCTATCTTCTGAAGAAACTTAGGATTAAATGCGAAGAGCTAATGGTTCTTTGTGAAAAATCAAAAAGGTTTTGCACATCAGGGCCTGGGCTCGGAAATTCTACGAGTAGAAGTAATGGCCACTAAGAAGAAGCGTCTTCCACGATAAAAACTTCAAGTCTGTGGAAGCCGCATGAGCTCAAAGGGGGAGGGTAAGTTTCTCAAGGACAAAGTTTAAGTCCCAAAGGCGGGCTGGAGTCGGACAGGGGCCTGAGATGAAGGACCCCTCTGAGGAAAGTTTGGATACCTCCAGCTGGGCAAATGCCTTGTCAGTGAAAGGGACATGGTAGGCTGAAATAGCCGCCATATGGACTTTCAAGAGGAGTGACTGAGACCAGGTCAAAAGATGGCGCATGTACTCAAGCAGAATGGTCTCAGGGCAGGAAAAGGGCTCCACGTTCCTGGCCGCAGCCCAGATAGAAAATCTTTTCCATTTCATGGCGTAGGTGGACCTAGTGGAGGGTTTTCTAGCCTCCACCAGAATCTCGGCCACCTTAGGAGAAACGCCAAAACGAGATTGAGCTAGGTCTGCAGGAGCCATGCATGAAGTTGAAGGGACTTGAGTCCCGGATGGACCAGGGTCCCCTGATCCTGGGTCAGCAATCCTGGAGATAAAGGAAGGAAGAGGAGGAACCTCTGAGTATTGTTGTAGAAGAGAGAACCAGATTTGCCTGGGCCAGAAGGAGGCGATCAGAATCATTCGCTCCTTCTAAAGCCAACTTCTGTAACACACGAGGGACCAGAGGAGTGGGGAAAAGCACAGGCGAATCTGTCCTTCCAGCTTAGAGATAAGGCGTCGTTCCAGAAAGCGCCTCGCTCTGGAACGAGCGAGCAAAAGATTGGAAGCTTTGCGTTTTGGGAGGAAGCGAACAGGTCTATCTGAGGAGTCCCCCAAATCTGGAAGATGCTTTTCAGAACTTTTTCGTTCAATTCCCATTCATGTGGTAGAGCCGATGAGCAACTTAATCTGTTTGCCAGGATATTGTCGACTCCCGGAACATGGATCGCCGTGAGGTGAAGGTTGTGAAGCGTTGCCCAATCCCAAACCCTCATCGCTTCCCTGCACAGCGGGTAGGACCGAGTCCCTCCCTGCTTGTTGATGTACCACACCACGCACATGTTGTCCGTTTGCACAGCTAGGTGACGGGAAGGATGAATTGGTGAAGGGCCTGGAGAGCATACAGCACTGCTCGAAGCTTCGAACACGTTGATATGAGAACTACCTCCATCTTTGACCACAGGCCCTGGGTTGGTGAGGACCAATGGGCTCCCAACCTTCGCCTGAAGCATCCGTGGTCAGAGTCTGATCGGGAAGGATGAAAAAGGGGACCCCGGAATAGGTTCTCTCGAACCATCCACCATTACAAGTCTCTTACCACCGGTGAGGAGATCAGAACTAGATGATCTAGATGTCTACCAGTTGATCCACTGAGATCGGAGAGTCCACTGAGAGATTCTCATGTGGAAGCCCGGCAGCATGGCAGACCGTCAGAATGGCCGCCGCCATAAGCCCCAGTAGGCGGGTACAGACCTTGCAGGACCCTCCTGCATTCCGATGGGAGGAAATCTGTGTGACTGGAGGAGGCCCCCTGTCCGGAGGCAGAAGGCCTTGCACAGTGATGTTCGAGATGCCCCGATGAACTGGAGCCTCTGTGAAGGCTCCAGGTGAGACTGGAATGGTTGATGGTAATACCCAGGCCAGTAAAACCTGCTGGGTGAGGAGGAAAATGGAGTTCCTCCCTGGGCCAGGGCCGCCCAGGAGCCAATCGTCAGGTAAGGAAGAAACCTGAGCTCCCAAAGAGCACTTGGGTGGGCGCTACCACTGCAGGCATTTGGTAAAGACTGGGGGCGAGGGAAAGACCAAGCAGGGCCTTGGTGGTAATAATGGACCCCCTGGAGCATGAGCCACAGTACTTCGGTCCTGCGAAGGGCAAATGGGAATGTGCGATCGCATCCTGCATATCTAGTGCACAAAGCCATTGGCCCGGCGAAGCAGAGGCAAAAGGGTTTGAAGGGAAAGCATCCTGAACCTCTTGTATTCCACATACAGGTTCAGAGAGCTGAGATCGAGAATAGGTCTGAGATCTCCTGTCTTCTTTGGTACAAAAAAAATGTTGCAGGTGCCGTATTGGTCCTTTTAAAAACAGATCCAGAAACAAATGATTTGATACCTTTTATTGGACCAACATGGATGTTACAGAAAAGAACAAAGTGCTTTAGCTTTCGAACCAACCAGGTCCTTCTTCAGAAGCTTTGTGGCAGTATTTTCAAAACTTTGAAACTTTGAAAGACTGCCTAGAAACTGAAAAAGGACTTCTGAACAATTCAGCAAAACTTTACTATTCTTCTATATTTATCCATCTGATCCATAAAACCATCAAATCATTGTTCTGATCTGTTCTTTAGAACGAAGAAGAAGTAGGAAAGTAACCCATCCCATAGAAGTGAGGATGGGTTCTATAACCCTATTTAGCAAGGGCGCAAGATTTCTTCCCTGACCAAAGGAAGATGGTCCCTTGAGTTAAGCGGAGTTCGGGGGTTTCTGTAGAAACTCTATGGAGTGCCCCTCTGCTATGATCTGAAGCACCCATGAATCCGATGTTATCCTCTCCCAACCCGGAAGGTGGAGGGAGAACCTCCCTCCTACCGGTTCCTCCGGGGCTACCAGAGGCGGTGGGAGAGGGAAGGAGTCAGGTGGTGTGAGGCAGCGCCGCAGCTGGGGCACCCGTTGCTTTTAGGCGGCGGGGCCTGGCAGCTGTGGGGGCCAGGACGTTTAGTGGCCCGCCTTCCCTGAGGGTTTCGCCTGAGGGCCGGCTGCGTCTGCGAAGGGCGGCGCTGTAGGGGATGGGGCGGTACATTGAATCAACAGACTTAAGGCCGTCCCTTCTCCTGCAAATCAGTAATGATGTCCTTGACATCACCAAAATACACAGAACCCTGAAATGGCTTCTTGGATCACTGACTGCACCTCCGGGACCAGACCTGACATGCGGGCCATGCGTGATGCCGAAGACTCACGGCAAAGGCAGAACTCCGTCCTCGCGGTGTCCACTGCGTGGTAGGTCGTCCTCAAAATATAGCGACTGGCGAGCAGGCAGAAGCGGACCAGGTCAGCCAACTCCTGCTTGACTTGGGAGTCAGGCAAAGAGTCGATCTTAGATTCCGCCTGGGTAAGGACGGCCTTCTGGTAATCCCCCATGTGTGCTACATAGTTCAGGGCCCTAAACCCCAGTGTGAAAGAAGCATAGATCTTCCTTCCATACTGATCCAGAAGGCGAGATTCCTTATCCGGGCGAGACAAGCTCAAGTGTTTCGGGTGTGCTGACCGGCCGTGAGCGGTGCTAATCACAACTGAGTCTGCACGGGGGTGAGAGTCTACAAGGTCTACACCCTCCGGAGCCTGGTATAGCCTGTTCGACTTCCTGGGAAGAGGGGCTAAAGCCGACGGTTGCTTCCAAATCGTGGAAACAAGGTGGGCGTGAGGCTCAATCCAGGGTGGCACTAGGGTAGGAGCCGTAGGGGTTAAGTCCATATGTTCGGCGAGTTTAACCCGTTGAGGATTTGGCTCTAAGAAGTGCCACTGATGGACCTCCTGGATCTTCCTGAGCAACTCCGTGAAGGAAGGATCCTCCAGAGGAGTCCTCGGCCGGGGTTTGGACGGACAGCGTGGCTCGTCGTCTTTCTCGGAACATCCATCGGAAACCTCCGAGGAGTCCGAGAGAGAAGGGGAGGAAGAATCTGAAGCAGAGTAAGACTCCCTAACTCGACTAGGGGGAGGAACGGGTTCCTTGGGGGATCCCAGAATAGGTGCTGCCCCTCTCTGGATCCGAGTAAAGCCCGGGGAATCCGGAGGAGGAGGAGGAGTGTGCCGTCTGGGCGTCGAGGGCGGGGGTGGTACGTCGCGTAGGCAACTCTCCACTCCTTGGTGAGCTGAGCCTTGGCCTCAGCCCACCAGGAGGCAAGATCTCCTGAAGATCCACGGCAGCCTAGGGGCGGTTGAGGAGGAGGGGATAGGTGTCTGGAGGAAATCCGTGGGGAGGGTATCGTAGACCGGCTGCGGGTATACGGAGCCGGTACTGCAGGCGAAGGAGTCGGCACGGGTACTGCGGCGCAGGATACTGCGGACCTGGGAAAACCGGTGTCGGATATGGCGGCAGATGCCCAGGCACTGGAGGAGCTGCCGGAGCAGACGGCCCAGCCGGGTACTCCACGGGCTGATCAGTCAGGATAGGCCCGTGGGTGGAGAAACCCGATGGAAGAGAATATTCCCGCCGGCATTGGAGGGGCGGTGTTGGGGGCGGCGTCAGATCGGCTCTTCAGGAAGAGGATCGGATGGTAGCCCAGGGTCCGAGCCTCGTCCGGGGAACCGGAGGGAAAATCCCGGGGTCGGGCGGGGGCTGGGGCTCCCCTGATAGCACGCAGGCTGTGGGAGCCTGGTGACAGGTAGCACGGGGTCTGCCGTAGGCTCAGAGGCCCGGCGCGCGGAGGAGCCCGGCCGTGTGGCTCATGGGCCAGAATCGGCGGACGCCAGAGGGCTGGCGTCCGACTTGAGTCCTCGGAGGCAGGCCGAGATGCGAGAGAGGCCCGGTCCGAGGGGACACTGCCGTGTGCCGTCCCGAAGGTCGGCGTCTTGCGGCCTTCTCGGCGTGCGTCAGAGGAGCTGGCGTCCGGCAAGGAGGTGCCGCGCCAGTAGGCCGCAGGCTCTGTGAGTACTGAGGGCTAGAGTCTCCTTTTGCCCGGAGACACCCAGTGGGCTCGAACACGAACCCGGCCGGGCGGGCGACACTTCCTCAAAGCCTTTGAGGCTGCCGCCAGGCGATCCCGGAGAGATGTTACCTGCCAGCGACTCCGGCGGTCGGCGAAGAAAACTTTCTCCGGTGCCTTTCCTTGTCCGCTTCTTATGCCCTTCAGGGAGGTCGACGCCTGCCGAAGTTTCTTCAACTCTTTCTCCATCGCCGACATCTTTTTGAGGAGATGGGCTTCGAGGGACTGCTGGCGTCGCCTGCGGGTGGCCAAGTTGAATCGAAGGCAGTGCGGACACTTGTCGACCGCATGGTCGGGGCCTAAGCAGAAAAGGCAGAGGGAGTGACCGTCTTTGTGAGGCAGTTGGGCGCCGCATGAGTCGCACTTATTCTTTGAAGGGGACGACATAAACCGACGTTCACCTGACGAAAGAAGAATAAAATTCTTTACTGAAAACTTGTTCAGAAAAACCGACGAAGTAACAGGACTGAGTGGTAAGAACTTAACCACGAGGCGCTGCACGAGCTGACAGCGGGAAAGAACTGGAAGGTGGGCGTCTGGGACCGCCCCTTTATACCGACGTCGTATGACGCCGGTCACCTGACGTAGGGGCGGTCCCCGCCAGGGACTGCTAGCTAGAAATTTTTCCGAGGGGTCCTGCCGCCGGCTGGCGTCAGTCCTATATGTAATTACCTACTGCAAGAGCCCTCTCGAAGTAAGATCTCCTGCTACAACTCAATGCTCGGAACCAACTCTGGATAAAGGCACATGGTATAGCTGCCAATATTCAACTACAGAAAAAAAGCTAGAAACAAGTGCACAAAGGCTATCCGCCAAGCAAAAATGCTCCTACTATAAGGAAGCTCTCTCCAACTCCTGGATCTACAGCAAATCCTTCTGGGCCAACCTCAGTGATATGACTGGCAAGGATCCTAAAACAGCCCCCTCCATGCTCCTAGTCAACGATGTACCCACAGTGGCTTCACTCCAAATAGCAAATGCACTAAATACTGCCTTCACGGACCTAAGTGGAGTGTTCCCAGCAGACTACTTCGACCCTCCAGTCCAGAAGCACCCAGTAGGAGATCAATCCCCTACGGGGAACCGCTCTCTTTTTTACTTTAAAGAAGTTAGCATTACCGAGGCTAGAAAGTACCTTGAGAAGGTGCTGGGAAAATCGAAGCACGGTGGAGACACCCTGAACCTTAAGTTCATCACTATGGCCCTTGCAGAAGTATTAGACCCCCTGACCACCATCATCAACCTATCCCTCCGCCACTCTCAGTTCCCTCAGCTCTGGAAGTCGGCTTCTCTAAACACCAGTTCACAAAAGTGGAGACTGGGCAATACAGAACAACTACAGACCGATCTCCATATTCCCACCACTCTCCAAAGCACTTGAACAGATAGCGGCAGATCAGCTTATGGAATACCTGAACATGCACAAACTCCTATGCCCGGAACATGGGTTCCGGGCGAGACACAGCACTATCACGGCCCTGTTGGAATTCACTGGTTATATCCATCAAGCCCTAGATCAAGGGCTGCTAGTGGGGGCTACCTTCATCTACCTATCAAAAGCTTTTGATACAGTTCACCACACACTCCTCCTTGAACAGCTAGCTGACACCCGTCTCTCTTCTGATACAATTCTATGGTTTAACAGCTATCTCAGCAATCGCTTACAATGGGTCAAGACTGGGGACATTGTCTCAGATCACAAACCTGTCCGCTCAGGGGTTCCCCAAGGATCAATACTGGGGCCCCTCCTCGTCAGTATCTTCTTAAATAAACTTCCAGGCTCTTGCACCAGTCACATGCAATTGTATGTTGATGATGTCGTCATTTTCACCTGCAACTCCAACCCCAAACTACTTCAAAATGACCTCCAACTAGGATTTACTGCTGCCGAAACATGGTATAAGGAGCACAGACTAATCCTGAACTACAAGAAAACTAAGACTATGATCTATTCCAGCACCCGGAGCAAACACAAGACCTTCCCACTATCCATCCTGAACAACAGTGGTAACGTGCTGGACCTCGTGCAGCACTTTAAGTACCTGGGTATCACCCTTGACTCCACCCTGTCCTATACACAACATACAGACAACACAGCCAAGGCCATCAGTTCCAGAACTGGGATACTCCACCGCCACACATATGAAGCACTTAACATGGCCATCACCAACTCAATTGTTACCCTCGTTGACTATGGCCTGGCAGTTCATGGTTTGGCATTGGACTCAGCGCTCCATCGCATCTCCCTGGCCCTTAAGAGGCCTGCTGACTCCTCACAGGCAGAGGTGTTCAAATCCATTTTTATTACTTGCCCAGCCATGACTGTAGCTGAATTTTCACTTGCCCCTATTAATTACCATGAAATTAGCTCCATTTTTCTGCATGCCTTTCAATGAAATTTACTTGTCCCGGACAGGGGGCAATGGGATTTGCACACCCCTGCTCACAGGTGCTGCAAGGCTTACACACACCTGTGATCTCTATTTACAGTCAGGGTGGCTCCAGCTGAAGAGCAGAGTTAAGTACCATACCTGTCTACTGGCCAAAAAAATTCACACTAAATCTGATGCCACCCAGGAGTCTAGAATCTGCTCATGCACCATGTAAGTGCCAGGCTGATCAGAAGCACCCACAGCCAAATTTTCAGTGAACCTAGATGCCGCACTGCACAGGGTCAATGTGCATTCTACTACCGTGCACCACACTGGACCAACACCCTTCCTTCAGCCATCTCCGATACCACAACCACTGGTGCTTTCAAGCATAAGCTCAGGCAACACCTTGACAGAGATGACAATTGTGACTGCGTTGGCCATTCATGATGAGCAAAACAACTTTCCTACATTTGGACCACCGTAACGCAGTAGCACTTAGTGTTACACCTAATCCTAGAGGCACCTACCTTCACAGCACTTCACTGTCCCACCCCCATCTACCCCCTCCCCTCTGGGCACCCATTCCCCTCTCTGTCCCTGCCCTCATGCCCCCCCCCATCTGCTGCTCTCCTAGCCCCATTGTCTCCAACCTTCCCCAAGTCTGTTCTTAACCCCTTACGCAGGCATACACTTCACTATGCCACAGCTGTGCCTGTTCTCCACTCTGTTTCTCCGACAAGTATGCTTAACTCTCCAACGCAGGCACCTTCTCAACAATGCCATAGCAGTTTCTAAATGCTATACTTCAAGCTAAATGCTATCCCAATCTTGTAATTCACACCAATTTATTATCTACCTAGCTTGTAATGTATTTTTTTTGTACCTGTTCAATTTTTTCTTGTAACTGACATAGAACCTGCAATTGAGCATCCCGCTCACAGGTGTTCTCCAAGATATCATTCAATTAAAAAAAAAAAAAAATCACTAGAAAACTAACATACTCTCAGCGCACTATAAAAACAAGTTTTTGAAGAAAACTTTACCAGGAAAAAGCAGAAAGGCTTTCAACAAGTAAAGTTGAGACACACCTCGGGGGCAGTGTTGCTCAGTCAGTGGAGAAAACATTCTGAAGCCCTTCAGGCTGATCTCTCACAGCACACTCCCCTACTCTTTTCTGACTGGCTAATACCCTAAGCTCATTATCTTAATTATCTTAAAGGCGTATCTCTGGGCAGTTGCACCTAGCCAGCTAACTGCTATAGTTACTGATGCTAAAGGACTCCTGGGGTGAGAATTTAATGGAACATCCAACCAAGAATTGTTTGCAAGGCAACATTAGAACACAAGGTCTCTAGTCCTTTTGGGGAAAAAAACAATCCCCTGCGGGTGATGCCTCGCCATTCCAGGACGAAGAAACAGACAATCTGGAAACCCACAATGCATCCTTAAAGTAGAGGAAGCTGCCCAGTCTTACCTAGAAATAGTGGGGTCACCTACCTACATTCCAACACACAATAAAGAAAAAATTTATTCCACAGCATCTTCAGGTCTCTTCAGAAATGTGACCATCCTGGGCAGCTATTCAGAGTCTCTGTACAGGCATGCTTTTGGCCCCATTTCAAGGCTTCAATGGGATACATGAAAAGATGTATCCTGCCTTCATATGCAATCCATAGGTGAGTTGGAAAGAATCCCATGTGGGATGCTAGCCTACCATAACGCGACACAGACTTCATCGAAGTTCTTGCGTTTTTGACTTGTTACATAGCAGATGATATGGTAAAACGATTTGCTTTCCGTCACACAGCAAAGTTCCTTTTTGCTTCACAACTGCCAAAAGTAAGTCCCAAATGCCCATGCCATCTGCTGACCAACTATTGTATGTGTGGCGTCAGGCGGTCCTGATGTGTGCTGCTGGCTGGGGCGTTTCCGGGGGATGGGGGTCCTGGTGCCTGCGGCATAGCCCTGGGTGTTGTAGCCTGCTGCAAGAGCTCCTCTCGAAGATCTACTATTACAGTAAATTCTTACGTAACTGTACTTTGTTATCCCTCTGTACAGACAGCTGGTGAAGCCCCATCTGGAATACTGCGTGCAGTTCTGGAGACACAATCTCCGCAAAGACAGGATGGAGGCAGTTCAGAGGAGGACAACTAAAATGGTGCAGGGTCTGCACCAGAAGACTTATGAAGAAAGACTTAAAGAGCTTAACATGTGTAGCCTCGAGGAAGGTGGGGCATGACAGAAACTTTTAAGTACCTCAAGGGAATCAACAAAGTCCAAGAGGGTAGCATCTTTCAGAAAAAGAGATATGCAAGAACTAGGGGGCACAATCTGAAGATGGGGGGGCGGCTCAGAGGTAATGTAAGGAAGTATTTTTTCACAGAGAGGGTTGTGGATGCATGGAACGGCGTTCTAGAGGATGTTGTGTAGTCAAAAAACAGTGGTGGAATTCAAGAATGCATGGGACAGTCATAAGGCAATTCTAGGGGGTGGGGGTAGGAAGAAGTAGGCTGTTGGTTAACTAGGATCTGCAGCTTATCCATTGGGTAGGGAAATGGGCAGACTGGGTGGGCCAAGCAGTCCTAATCTGCCATCAAATTCTACGTTTCTATGTATCCATCTCATCCAATCGGTCTCATGGTGTAATTCTATAGGCCTTTTGCAGGGCTTGAACTTTGTGGGACACCTCCTCACCCATTTTTTTTTTTTTTTTTTTTACTACTTTTTGGTGCCTCCCACCGCCAGCACCATCTGCCCGGTAACAGACCTCTCAGCTGCGGCTTCCCATATTAGCCGCCCTCCCAGTACCCCCTGGCTTACCGCCCCCTCCCCCAGGAAGAGTCGTGGCACCCGACCCCTCTGAAAGGTGCCACGATCGACGGGATAGGGCGGGAGTCGGCCTGGGAGCAGACTGCAGCCAGGGGTCGGGCGTCATCAAGGCGGTGGATGGCAGGCTTTTCTTCCCCGTAAGCGGGGGGGCGGGAACGTCCGTCTTGCTGGCCTCCGCCAGGGGTCCCTCGAGCACTGGTCACACACCACACCCCCTCCCCCCGGAGGAGAGCAGTCCACTGGACGCTCGATCCTTCTCCCCCGGCCGGCCCTCCGACAACCCATGTCCGTTCCCGAACCCGGATTGCCGCGGTGCAAGCAGAAATCCAACCACTGTGCCGACAGGCCGGCTCCTCCTCTCCCATTTGTTGTATTAGCCATTCGTGAAGGAATAATAGTAAATGGTCCCCTTCAGCACCGTCTGACATTCCCAGTAAACGAATGTCTGCGGCCCAAGTCTGGTTTTCTAGAGTCTCCAGCCTTGATTTTAGGTGACTGCTTTCCCAAATCGCCGTGAAGACCGTCCCCTATTGTCGCGTCTGCTCTTTTGGAGGTATCAGATGTCACCAGTTTGAATGGCATCCACCGATGTCTCTAATGTAGCCACCCCAGTTAGCTAAATCATCTAATTTATTTGATAGTCCTGCTACAGTACTGTTAAGTCAACTGAATTTATGTCCTCTTGTTTGCAGTGTTTTCTTCATTGGATTCAGGTGGCAGATCTTCAACGCAGCCCTGCGCTGACCTCGGGGTCGGAGCCACAATAGTGTTTTTTTTGTTTTTTTTTTGACTTGGCTCCTGCACCCCAATTCTGTTCCTTACGGACGTTCCCCATCTTACTCCTGGGATCTTCAGACACCTTTTTATACATTTTCTGAACTGCAAGCCTTGCAAAACTTTAGAGTTCTTAACTAAAATCTCAGATCTTGTTGTCGTGCATTGTCACATTGCAGCCATATTGCTCGGGCTCCACAGCGCGACCCCCCCACCCCCCAACCATTCATCTTAAGGAAATTCTCTCCCTAGCTAGGCAGTCAGTGTTCTACTTTGACTTTCACATACTTGCCATCTCATGAACCACTACAAGGATGGCACACACCCGCCTACTACTACTGCACTGGAGTGCCAGCGTTTGGGGTATGAGTTTAAGTCCTGGTGTAAAACACGAAGCCACATCCTTCTGGCTCAGAGGCGGATATGATACAGACACACCCAGATGCCAGGAGTTGAGCATGGGACACAAACCCAAGTCTTGCACACTGTATTACCACTGATGACAGCGAGCCAGACAGAAATGAATACACTTAACATTTTTTTTTTTTTTTTGTGTTAACCTGGACTGCCACATTCTGCAAAATGTAAAATTCTTCTATGAAATGGCATGGCACAAGCGAGGAAAAGATAGCCCACCTCCTGTCCTGCTCCAGAGGTGTAAGACTGGACCTCCCTACCCCACTGAGGACAATGGTAACCCCTGGGATTACACAAAATCCTAGACAAATTATGTCTCATAGTGTATATACCAGAGTCAATCAAGTGAGAGAACGGTATACCAGACCAAACATGTCACTGTACAACAGGGGATATATTTCACAACTTGCTAGAAGTAACAGTTCTAAGTACTACAGTTGCAGCGAGACAGATTTCACTTACCTTCTTCAGGCGCCGAGCTCTCCGACGAGCTGTCTTTATCTGAGCTGCCTGAAGATGCTGTTTTGCTGGCTTGTTTCTTTATGGCTCCCTTCTTCTCGACTCCCTTCCCAGCTTTACCCTTCTTTTTATTTTTATTGCCGACGCCCACTGTCCACTGCAAAAAAAAAAAACAAAAAACACTACGGATCACATTCACTTAAGTAAAATACACAAACAGTGAAGGGTATGAAGTACTTTTTATAGCTGTAGTGTTATATGTGAAAAAAAATTAACATCACTTAAAATGTAGAAATCTGGAGTACAGATTTTTTGCTCACTTGGGTTTTTTCTACTGATCTGCCAGTCTGGCCACTTCTGGACAGCCCTCCTCAGCCTGGTCACCCACCAGGTCTTACCCTTCTCCCCACATGACTCACCAGTCATGGCAAGCCCCCCTGCCCCTTTGTAGCGGGATCTAGTAGGTACCCAATCGGTGGTGCTGAACCTGAGAGGGGGTTGTCCATTATCGTTGCTGGCACAGTCGTTTCCTCTATTTTCAGCCCATGGCACATTAACTTGCAATGATGCAGCAGCCTACATCAACATCCCACCCAGGACTAGGGCCTCCCGACTGCTGTACAACCAGTCTCTACTAGGTGTCAGGCGTACCACAGAAAGCACAGTACCCCCTCACTGGGAGAGGGGAGCAGTACGCCAGATACTCAGTCCTCTTCTGGCCAACACCAGGCAACTCAGGTCCGCTCCTGAACCCAGGTCACCAGCATGGCTAGTGGTAGCACTACAAACATGCCACCTGGACAGCACTGGAATACAGATTTAACGATCACGTCATTATGACCATCTTAAAAAAAATTAAATAAAAAGATGGCAACAGAGTAAGTCAGACATAAGATGAACTCAGTGGTGGGTAGCTGGAGACCAAAGGCAACTGCTCCATGTGGCAAGGATAAATTGGCTTGCTGATGGATCAAGAGAGACCTTGGTCTACCAACAGAAAAAATGGGTGAAAAAAGTAAAGGAAAAAAAAGTACAGTTGAAAACTTGTGGCAGGCAGTTATTTCACAGTGTGACAGTCTGAGTGGATAAAATGTCTTTCTCTAGGTACCAATGGGCACATGGATGTACTGGTTACCCCATACTCACATCCAGCTGAATTGTGCCCTCAAAACAGCACCTTTACTCTGTCTCCAATGCACCCACCCACAGAAGTCCTGCTCATCACATGGCTGCATAACGTGCTGGAGAAATTCAGTGCTGTCTTCCATCTGTGAAATGCGAGCGTAACACCTCCACAGCTCATACCACACATCACCAATCCAGTGAGTGACAGACCCCCAGCTGGGTACTGCTCTTGGATCTCCCAATCTGTGCTGCCAATTAAGCTGTTCACCCCTCCCTGGAACTGCCTCTCCGTCTTGCTGACAGATTTGATGTTTCAGTGACAGGTGGCCCTCTGGGAGGAAGTAGGGGGAAAAAGAAAAACTGACCATAGATGAAGACCACTCCTCTGTAGGTCCTGCACTACCGACTAGATGCCTCTCCAGATCTGGATTGTGTTCCGGAGGGGTTAGGGCAGCCCTGAAAGCACTGCCACATGGGGTAATCTGTGGAGGATACCCAGGGAGAGATAAGACCTAAAGAAGGTGGGTGACAAGGCACTGCCACAAGGGGTTATCTGTGGAGGTCCCCAGGGCTGCCCTAACCCGTCCATGCTCACTGCATGTAATGGGCCCAGGGGAGAAAATGGAGGAAAAAAAACACACCCAGCGACAGGATGAACAACTCCCAGGAAAGCGGTTAAACCAAGTGCAGAGGAGCAGGGTGACAGGGCTTTGGGGTCAGAATGGGCTGCTAGGGAAGAATCAGGAGATAAATTTATTTATTTAGTTTTGTTGACCGGGTAAATGGACTAGACAAATTCAGCCTATTTTCAGGCAAAACCCCAGGGAGGGATACAGATGAATGCCAACTGACCTTAAACTAGATTAAGCTGTTGGTGGCATTTTTTAGTGAATGGGGAGAGAATCTGGCCAGGGCACTGGGGAAATTCTAACTCTTGCACCAGGGGCTCTGCTTCCTGTGAGCAAGGATGGAGGAGCCCAGTTTGGAGTAGGACAGGATGGCGGATGACTGTGTGGAGAAGATGGATGCTGATGTACCTGCAGTAGTGGAAGAGATAGTTGTCATACCAGAAAATGGCACTGAACACATGGATACCACTGCAGTGAATGTCATGCAACTGTACCTGCTGAATCTTTCAATGGTAAATCAGAGGAAGAATGGCTGAGAGACTTGGTAAAAAAGAACCGAGATCTTGTCTTGTCGATTGTGGCTGCTGACAGCCCCAGAGTAACTGACCAGATAGAAACTCCAGTGGCGATATCACTGCAACAGGTTCAAGGATCAGCTTTCCTCCAAACTGACAGCATGGAGACAGTTCGCAGCAAAGATGCAGCAGCATCAAACTGGGAGCTATCAAGGGACCCGTCAGCCAGTGTTTGATGTAGCATAAGCAGTCTCGCCTGATAGCCCACTCTCAACGCTACCTAGCACTAGTGGAATGACAACAGCTTCTGTTGGGAATGTATCTACCTACATTTTGAAGCGAGACGCCCTGGCCCCTGAAATGACTGCAAACACCACTCCTACTAATACAGTGAGTGCTACGTTTTTTTTTTTTTCTCCTACACAGGCTGCTTTTACTAGACCCTTTTTAAGAAAAGGGCACCAAACTGCTAACACAAAACTTGTGGAGAATGAGGAAAAAAAAATGCTTGGCCCCTTGAAAACTCACTTAAAAGTGCAGGGTAGAAACAAGTATAGAAAGGATCATGGGTTCCTGACCCTACTGTTTTGCAAATACCTGGAACAGACCCTGAGGATGTAGAGAAAGTGCAAATTACCCCCCATCTTCTCCAGACCCTTCTGGATTGCAGAAAGAAAATTTGTGTTTTGTAAATGATTTTGACTTATCACTGCATTCTGAGGATGTTGATACTTCCCCAACCAGAACAAAGAATAGACCCTTACTTCTCAGTGAGTCTGAGGGGGGAAATGAGGACACTGGGCAATCCTGGGGAGACCGGATGGAAGCAGAACAGCCTGAACCTGAGGTATTAGTCTGCTGCTGAAAACACTAAAACAACTTGGGCTACCTTTAGAAAGAGGGACCATTTTAATGCATATACCTTACCAGCACAACAGAAAAATACCATAAGGCTCCAGTATTTGGGCAGTTTGGAAGTTATCACCTGATGGGGTCTATGTGAGTGAAACTTGATAAAAAAAAAAACAAACAAACTATTCTCTCCCGAATGAGATCTACACCCTGATTCACACGTCTGAGGGACAATCTCTATGATAAGTTTTAAATCTCTATAGTGCCTGGACAGATCTTGGGTCAAGTATGAAAAATTGAGGTACTCTGAACTACGGCTCCCTTTCAGAGCCATTCCCCTGACAAAACCTGTTTTTAAAACAATAACCATCTTGCTCAGAAACAAGGGGTTATCTGTGCATGATATCACTCACTGGCTATCACAGAGGTGTAATCTGATGGGTCCTCCTCAGCCCATTTTTGACATAAAACACATTTGGATAGGGGCTGGAAATATAAAGTGAAGCTCAAAACAACAAGAACTGGTCCACAACATTTGCCAAGCAGCTTATTCCTGGGATCAGACAGGGGACATTGTTTTTATCCAGGCCAGCCGAAAACCTGCTTTAAGTGTGGATCTTTCCAACACCTGAGCTCTGCCTGTGATAGATTGAAATGTAATTTATGTTTGGGGCTTGGACATGTTGGACTTGACTGCACAGAGGAAATGCAATTTATGTGAGGAAACGGGACATCCATAAAGGGCCTGCCAATGGGCCACGCATAATCAATCAGACAGGCCTGAACATGATGATCTAATAAACAGCTGCTGAAAGAACTAACATGGATTGCTTAAGGCAGCAGTAGGCAAGGCCTCCTCCGACTGACAGATAACATAGATCCAAGCACTAATACCTTTCCAGAAAACAGAGCCCAAAGTGAGGTTACTCCCCCCCCCTCCCAAACTATGGATGTGACTGCTCAACCACGTCCCCAAGACTCTCAAACAGCAGCACAACTTCATGACTATGCCAAAGACATAGACGCCCTTCCAGCAACATATGTACCTGTTCTTCATTCAGAAGCTGCTGGTACAACAGGGGAAGAACTCTTCTCTGAAACTGAGGTAATGCCTCCCCCTTAGAACCCCGTGGTTACGAAGAAAAGACCTCTAAAAGTGGTACATGCATAACCCAAACCCACAAAGGCTTCGAAAAAATCTACCCCAGTGACTTTAACCAACAGATATACAGCTCTACAAACGGAAAGGCTGGAATCGGACATAGATGAGGATTCAGAAACCTCCTCCACTATACCCTCACAGCATATGATAACCTCTAACTCTGAAGATACCTCTGCAAAACCACCGCCCCTAGTGAGTAAGGAAAAAAGACTGGGCGTACCAACATGAAGAAGCAAAAGGAAAAAACATCCACCTTAAAAAAAAAAAAAAAAATGATTATTACTACTCCATTAACCTCGACGGTGGCCACCTTGAACGGCAATAGCCTCAAATCAGGCAGAAGATGTCTAGATAACCATCTTAAAAGACTCAAATGTTGATATTTATCTAGTACAGGATACCAGACTAAATAAATCACTGGTCTGTGCTGCTCAAAAATTGTGATGTTGAGGACCCTCCTTTTTCCTCTTCTGGTGAAGAAACCTGTGATGGGGTTGGGGTGCTTTTCAGGGGGACTGATTTTTCTATCACAAGGGTGGTGGATATTGTACTTGGGAGGGCTATGTTGGTAGACTTTACTTATGCTAATTCTACTTGGAGATTAGTAAATATCTATGCTCCTCAGATAAAAATGAAAGTGTAGATCTTTTCAAACTAATTACACCTTACTTAATGACGTCACACCATGTTTTATTGGGGGGGGGGGGAATTTAACTGCTCCTTAAGTAAAGGTGATAAAGGGCAAAATACCACCAAGGACTACTGTGATACGAATTGTTTGAAACAAACGCTAACAGCAGCAGGGCTTATAGATACATATAGGGCACTGCACCCTAGGGGTGGACATACTTTTCAAAAAGGACATCATACCACCCATATAGATTTTTTTCCCCTCTAAACATGTTAAAATTCACTCACCTAAGGTATGTCTATAGAAACATCTGATCATGCAGTTTTATCCTTAGTAATTGGATTACAGGAAAAGCAACCTTTTGGGAAGGGTTACTGGAAATTAAACAAACACTTATGGAGAATCCAGATATCCATGGTTTAGTTTTAGACTCATTCCAGGCTAGGAAAATCACTAGCATGTATGGAAATGGATCTAAGTACGTGGTGGGAAGATATGAAAATAGAATGAAACATGTTTTCCAACAACAAGCTTCTCAGATTCACACTGCACAACATAAAAGATATTGAACTTTAAAAATCACACCTTGCCACTGTACTGTCGTATGCTAAGGAAGGGCAGGGTGATTATTCTTCTCAGATCGCAAATTTGAAGAAAAGAGATGGAATCTCTGCAATATTCGAGGGCTATTTCATTATTACAAAAACACAGGGTACAGTGGCGTGAAAAAGTATTTACCCCTTCCTGATTTTCTTTATTATTGCATATTTGTCACACTGGATGTTTTCAGGTCTTTAGACAAAATGTAATATTAGATAAAGGGAACCTGAGTGAACTTTTTTTTTTTTTTTAAACTTATTTCATTTATTTAATGAAAACAGTTAACCAACACCAACTGGCACTGTGTGAAAAAGTAATTGCCCCCTGACACTTAACTGGTTACGCCACCTTTAGCTGCAATGACTGCAACCAAGCGCTTCCTATAATTCAATATCAGTCTTTCACATCGCTGTGGAGGAATTTTAGCCACTCTTCCTCGCAGAACTGCTTTAATTCAGTAACATTGGTAGGTTTTCGAGGCATGAACTGCTCGTTTCGGATCCTGCCACAGCATCTCTATTGGGTTTAGGTCTAGACTTTGACTAGGCCACTCCAAAACTTTAATTTTACTTCTTTTCAGCCATTCTGATGTGGACTTGCTTTTGTGTTTTGGATCATTGTCTTGCTGCATGACCAACTACGCTTCAGCTGACGGACGGATGACCAGACATTCTCCTTAGAATTTTCTGGTACAGAGCAGAATTCATAGTTCCTTCAATTATGGCAGTCGTCCAGGTCCTGAGGCAGCAAAGCATCCCACACCATCACACTACCACCACCATGTTTGACTGCTGGTATGATGTTCTTACTGTGGAATACTGCGTTTGCTTCCTTGCAGACATAATGGGATCCATGTCGTCCAAAAGTTCCACTTTGGACTCATCTGTCCATAGAACATTTTCCCAAAAGGCTTGTGGATCATCCAGGTGCTTCTTGGCAAATGAGACACGAGCATTTATGTTCTTCTTAGTTAACAGTGGTTTCCATTGCTACTCTCCCATGAAGCCCATTTTTGCCCAGTCTCTTTCTGATTGTGGAGTCATGAACACTGACCTTAGCTGAGGCAAGAGAAGCCTGCAGTTCTTTGGATGTTGTTTGAGATCCTTTGAGACATCCTGGATGATTTACGCTGCGCCCTTGGAGTAATTTTGGCAGGCCGCCCTCCTGGGAAGAATCACTACTGTTCCAAGTGTTCTCCATTTGGAGATTATGGCTCTCTCTGTGGTTCGATGGAGTCCCAGAGCCTTAGAAATAGCTTTGTAACCCTTTCCAGACTGATAGATAGCAACAACTTTTTTCTGATCTTTTCAGGAACTTCCTTTGATTGTGGCATAACATGCTTGTTGAATCTTTGTGCTGCCAACTCTGATGGTAAGGGTCAGAATAAGTGAGTTTTATATTGAGCAGGGCTGGTTGTAATCAAGCCTGGCTGTGTTCAATCAGCTGACTCTAATTATCCCTTTAATTGGATTGATTTAACTAGGGGGCAATTACTTTTTCACACAGTGCCAGTTGGTGTTGGTTAACTGTTTTCATTAAATAAATGAAATACCTGTAAGTAAAAAAAAAAAACAAGTGTTATTTGTTCACTCAGGTTCCCTTTATCTAATATTACATTTTGTATAAAGACCTGAAAACATCCAGTGTGACAAATATGCAATAATAGAGAAAATCAGGAAGGGTGCAAATACTTTTTCACGCCACTGTATGTACCCCAGGTAAAGGGGTACATGGAGATATTTTTGAAAGTTGCAGAGACAGTACAGTCTAGAACTATGGATTCATTAAAAACTGGAACTGGGGTGGCGGTCACAAATAGGCAAATGTTAAGAGGTTATGGATACCCATCTGGTTAACTTATACACATATACTACACATGGCCCAGAGCAGAGTAAAACTTGCTTATCTACTATAGAAGTACCACATATTATGGCTGACCTCACAGAACCTCTAGTAACACCTATTAAAAAAATAGAAATAGAAAATGCCATTGAGTCATTAAACAATGATACGGCCCCAGGAGTGGATGGCCTGATCACTGAATTTTACAAAAAATATATTTATGAATTAATGGATATTTTGGAAGTTGTATATAATTGGATTCTATTACACCAGACTATGGATTCTAGATTGGGTACAGCCATTCAAATCTTTATCTTTAAGAAGGGAGAGAGAACAGATAATAATTGGAGGTCCTTAAGTCTGTTAAAACACAGATATAAAAATCTTATGAAGATTTTGACCGCAAGACTGGCCACACTGGCACCAACTTTTACTCATCCATCCCAAACATGTTATGTGAAAAACAGAACAATTTATAACTTGATTATTACTAAGAGAGTTAACTGAATTGGGTAACCTAGATGACTTACATGCATGGATACATATTATTCATGGATCAGGAGAAAGCTTTTGATAACATTTCACATACATTCTTACAGGAGACCCTATTAACTTATGGAATACCACAAACCTTTGTTGCCTGGATAATGCGTCTTTATAGGTATGCCACAACAGTTCCTTCAGTTGATGGTTTGTTTTTTTTGGGTAAATTCATACAAGTTTGTAAGGGGGTTCGGCAGGGATGCCCGATGAGTCCCCTTCTCTATATTTTTTGTTTAGATTCCATAGTGTGTCTCTCGGAACAGTACACAGGAATTGGAGGCATCAAACTACAGAATATGGCTTTAGGAATCAAAACAACGGCCTATGCTGATGACATGTGTTTGGTATTAGCAGATCTAGAATCAGGAGCAAGCACTCAACAAAACAGAACTGTATTCTACTTTCTCTGGGGCAGGCATTAATAAAAGAAAAAGCAGGGGGTATTAAGCAACTCAACCCCAGTAGTAAGAGATATTAAGTGGATCCAAATCTCAGATCACCCTATTACGATCTTAGGAATCACATTTGGCCGAGGGGACATGGGTTTACAAAGCTGGAACAAAAGATAAAACTAGGTAGACAGAAGAAGCCGAGTGGAAAATGTGGCAACAGAAAGAAAAAAAAGTGCACCTGGTTAAAACTTTTTTACTTCCTATTTTTACATATGTGTGTGTTTTATCTATCCTCTACCAGTACATTTGGAAACTTTTATTGAGTTTATTTTTTCAGATGATTTGAGGGATCCACCTGAATCCAGACAAGAGAGAGATATCTACCAATACAGGAACGGGGCTTTAAACCTTATTAATCCCATTTCTTATTATAGCAGCCTTTTTTAGCTTTGAATATTTCTCTTATAGGCACCCCTAATGTGGCAATCTGGCCACTATTTGCAGAATATTGGATTAAACCTTTGGTGACTTGTTAGACAAATACTGGAATTATACCACCTACTTTTTGACAAGCCCCAAATTTTTTAAAACCAGTGGCAGCTAAGCTTCAGAAATGGAAATTACTTCCGGACCAGGTTATTGATAAAAAAAAGACCACAGATCTACACGGTGATTCAAAGTCAAGCCTTTTCTATTATTCCTACTTTTAAAGGGATAACAGTACACAATAGCATAAAAGTAAAGACTTCACTTACTGATGTTCATACACCTCCACGATGTGGGATGTACAATGGTTGTGCTGCCATGGTTAACGAGGGGTTAAGTCTAATGTAATGCATAAGCCAAGAGGAATGTTTTTGCCCTAGGCCTACCTGTATAGTACAGGAAGAAACCATGGAACATGTTTTGCTTTTATGCCCTCATGCACAGGCATTTTGGTCTTTACTTGCTTTAAAATGATTCAGGCACAGTGGAAAAAAAGAGGACATACTAAAGAAACAGTGGGAGGATTTTCAGACACGTTAAGGTTTATTCATGAAGGAACAGTAAGTTCAATTTTGACATGCATTAAATTTGTCTGGTGGCAGACGAGATGTAAATATGTAATGAGACAAATCTTATACCTTGGCAGTAATATTACATGTTGAGCATGAATTGAATAATTTGTAGTACTGTGATAAAACACATTTCTCTGCACGTATTTGAAAAAAATAGGTGGAAGAATGTGCCAAGTATACAGATGTAGATGAATTAGAGTAGGTACAGGACTGTATTGCTATGTGAAGTATTTGTGTTTGATGTTTTCTTTCTTTCTCCATTTTTTCCTGCAATTATTGTAAATATGACTGATTATTGTTCACTTTGGATTATTTGTATATGAATGTTATGGTTTTTTTTTTAATCTTTGATTGTTTATATTCCTAATAAAAAATTCCCCATCTCTTTTCAAGAAGTGCCATGGGATCTAACATCCACCTGCACTACCACGAGAACAGGCAGAAGGGATCTCGGTTTAATGTCTCATCCAAAACACAGCACCTCAGGAGTGCAGCACCCAACGCATGCTGCACTACAGTGTCAGTACTGGGATTTAACTCAAGTGCCTGGTGTGGGGGATAGAACCCACAGCCTTCTGATCTCCCGGCCTCAGAGGCAAGTGTACTACCTGCTGAGCCACAGACACAGAGTATATGAAAACGAAAAAAGGCCTTGCTAAAATCCAGATAGGCCACATTCACTGTCTCCCTAATCCATGTCCCTGGCCACCAAGTCAAATCAATCAGATTTGTCCTGCATCCCCCCAAATGAATCCATGTTGCCTTTAGTCTTGTAGCCCACTGGATTCAAGATACTCGACCAACCCCTCCCCTTAACAGGATTTCTACCGATTTCCCCACCAGTGAAGCAACACTAACAGGCCTACAGCTGCTAGCCTCTTCCTTGCTGCTGCTTTTATGGAGTGGGACCACATCTGCTCTCCTCCAGTCCTCTGGAACCATAGTTGTTTTCAGTTGGCTGTCTAATAAGGATGTCAATGGGGCAGCTAGCACTTCCCCCAAGTTCCTCTAGTACCCATGATGTATCCCTTCCAGGCCAACAGCCTCGCCAACTTTCAGAGCAGCTTTCAGGATTCTTTCCTCTGAAAATGAAGTTGCATCCACCCCATTCCTGCTGCTTCCTGGAGGTGCCCCTCCCCCCATGAAGACTGAACAGAAGCACCTGTTCAGCATGTCTGCTAATTCTTGATCCTCTTCTGCACAGTCTCCTCTTGCTGCCCTCCTTATCCTCACTACCCCTCCCCTTGCTTTCCTGTTCTCACTTATGTACCCAAATAAAGTTTTACCCCCTTTAGCTACCCCATCCTTTACTCTGCACCTTTGCTCCACTCACTCTCTTTTTTGGTTTCCCTCCATTTTACTTGGTATACCTCCCTTTCTTCTTCCCTCCACGTTTCCTTATACTTCTTGAATACTACCCTTTTTTCCTTCACCACCTTGGCCACTTTCCTAGAGAACCATATTGGTCTCTTTTTCCTTCTACTTCTGCTCACTTTCTTCATGCAGAGGCTGGCTGCATTAAATTATGCCATCCCTTACTTTTCCCCAATGTATCTCCACCCCTCCCTGGCATCCCCCCGCCAAAAACAACAAGGCAGTTTCTGAAGCTGTATCCCATTTCTTATCTGCCATCCTAAAGTCCAGGACCTTCACCCTTGTGTGGTTTGCCTCTGCTCCTGAGTTAATGTTAAACCACACTGTACGGTTATCACTGGTACCTAGAGGACTGCCCACTGTGACGTCTGCAATGCCATCCTTGTTTGTAAGCACCAGGTCCAGCACTGCCACATCCCTAGTGGGCTCCTTGACTAGCTATCTGAGAAAATCCCACAGTACTGAGTTAAGGATGGCCCTGCTCCTTGTTGAAGCCACAGATGAAAGGCAGTCATGCAATGACCCAAGTATCAGTGTCTCGCCCCCAATCAAGCGCTACCACTGTGCTGCCACCCGATGGCTGCATAGTAGAATGACAACTGCTATCGCACAGTTATGGGGTGGCTCCATGCAGCAGATTTTAGTGTGCACCACCACCACTCCTGGTTTCAGGAATACTGGATTCAGTCTTTTTTTTTTTTTTTTTTTTTGTTAAGGGCCTAACAACCCTCCTACTATTATTAATACTGGCCCTTCCAGATGCAAGCAATTGATCTATTTACACAGATAATAGCTCCTGAGAACCTTAATCAAACAGTTTTAACCCCTTAGTTTAGTGCACATCCTTACTCATTTCTGTACAGGTGATGTGTAGCGGAGAGGGGCAGCCGAAGTTGTCTGGGACCCAGAGGGCTCCTCACGTGGACCCTGAAAGACTGATATACCAAGTCATTAACAAAAAAAAAACCAAAAAACTCAAACCCCCCCCCCCTTCATGAAGACAACTTTTCCCTCTGAAGTTAATATTTAAAAAAAAAATAAATTATAATGGGGGCCACCATCAAGGGGACCCCAATGGCCAGAGTAGAGCACTGCCCTATAGTACTTGCGACATGGGTACAGGAGCAGACTCTAGTGGTCACAACAGAAGACCGGCCAAGCCAGGGCAGTTGCCATGCAGCAGTGCACCTTGACTTGGGAGAGTTGGTGGTGAAATCCAGTGCCTCAGCAACTCCTGCAGAAAGGCCAGGGAGCTTGCTCCTGCTACAGGGGCTATGCTGCGTGTAATAGAGGCCATCAGGCAGGTTCTGTCCATGCCAGGGGAGGGGGGAGGACTATGGGAGATAATGGGGGGAGGGTGGGACATCCTAGTACTTGACAGGATGATGTAGTCAACTACACCCAGACCATGTAACTGGCGAGCTCCCCACCCACTCACCAGTTCCTGCGCTGGGTCTGGAAATGCGTGGGGGGGTACGCTGTACAGGACAAAAAAATTACTTACCTTAGTAATCATCTTTCTCCAATGTATTCTTCTATACTCATAACTATATGGATACAAAGACAGCGTCAGCAGATAAGGGCCTATAGCCCACCCAGTCTGCCCATTTGAGCTTGTAAGTTCACTTTATGTTTTCCTAGAAGTCTGTTGCCCCCTTAACCCTGACCTCCAGAACTCCTTTATGACTATCCCATGCATTCTTAAATCCTGTGACTGTTTCAGCCCCCACCACTTCCTCTGGCAGGGTGTTCCACTTGTCCACCACCTGTTCTGTGAAGAAATTCTTCCTCACATTTCCTTTGAATCATCCTCCCTCCAACTTCATCCCATGCCCTCTAGTCCTGGAACATCTTTTTCGCTTAAAAATAGTGTATTCCTGCACCCTGTTCCTCCCTGTAAGATACCTGTATGTCTCCATCATATCCTCTCTCCCTCCTCTCCTCCAGGGAGTACATATTCAATTCTTTCAACCTGTCCTCACAGAATTTGTGATGCAATCCATGTACCATCTTTGTTACCCTCCTCTGAACTTTCTCTACCCTGTCTATGTCCTTACATAAGTAAGGTCTCCAGAACTGTACACTGTACTCCAGGAGGGGCCTCACTAGTGTCTTGTATAGTGGAATTATGACCTCCCTCTTCCTGCTGGTGATGCCCCTGCCTATGCATCCCAGTGTCCTATTTGCTTTACCTGCAGTCTTGTCACACTGTTTCCCTACCTTAAGGTCATCAGAGATGATAACCTCAAGATCCCTTTCCTGTTTGGTGCATGCTATATCCTCACCGCCCCCTCCCCCAACTGATAGTGTGGCAGGGTTTTTGTGCCCCATATGCATTATCTTGCACTTCTTTGCAATGAATTTCAACTGCCAAACCCCTGACCATTCTTCAAGTTTCTGCAGGTCCCTTCTCATTCTGTCTACACCCTCTGATGTGTCTACTCTGTTAGAGCTTTGTATCATCAGCGAACAGGGAAATTCTAGGTCCTGCACAATGTCACTGATGAAGATGTTGAATAGGACCGGTCCCAGCACTGATCCCTGTGGTACCCCACTGGTCACTCTTTCCTCTGTGGAGAGACAGCCATTTACCACCACCCTCTGTGTCCAGCTGCCCAGCCAGTTACCTACCCACCACACTACTGTCCTGCCCACACCCATATTCCCCAGTTTGTGTATTAGTCTTCTATGAGGCACCATGTCAAAGGCCTAGCTGAAGTCCAGATAGGCCATGTCCACTGCCCTCCCCTGATCCACCTCCCTAGTCACCCACCCAGTCGAAAAATTCAACGAGGCTGGTCTGACATGACCTCCCTCGGTAAAACCATGCTGCCTTGGGTCCTGTAGTCCACTGACAACCAGATGTTCCACCAATCTCTCCTTCAGTAGTGCTTCCATGATCTTCCCCACTACCGAGGGGAGGCTGACTGGTCTGTAGTTCCCTGCTTCCTCTTTGTTCCCATTTTTGTATAAAGGGACGACATCTGCTATCCTCCAGTCTTTGGGTACCTCCCCTGTTTCCAGCGATCGGCTAAACAGGATTGCCAGCGGTTCAGCCACCACCTCTTAGTTCTTTAAGGACCTAGGGTTTTCCCATCTAGCCCCATTGCTTTATCAACTCTTATTACTTCCAGTTCCTTCAGGACCCTTTCTCGTGTAAAGGGACTTGAGTCCATTTCTGCACAATTCCCACCCCTTGTACTCCCTTCAGACCCATTACCCTACTCTTCCTCAGTGAAGACTTAGCAGAAATACCTGTTCAGTATGTCAGCTTTACTGTTATCCTCCACGCGGCCCCCATCCTCCCCCTTCCGTCTCACTATCCCTCCCTTTGCCTTTCCTTATGTACCTGTAAAAGGTTTTGTCCCCTCTACCCACCGATTTTGCAATGTGCTCTTCTGTCTGAGCTTTGGCTTCCCTTACTGAACTCCCTGCCTCCCTTTGCTTCTCCTGGTACTTCTCCCTATCCCCTTCTGCCTGTGTCTTTTTGTACTGCCTGAATGCAATCTTTTTGGCTTTCGCTTTCTCAGCTGCCTCCTTGGAAAACCATAATGGCCTCCTCTTCCTTTTCCCCTTGCTAACCTGCTTAATTCATAATTCTGTTGCTCTTGTAATCCCCGTTTTAAATACTGCCCACTGTTCCTCAACCCCTGATTCCTGCCCCATTCCCCTTAATGCCTCTTTCAAGCATCTCTCAATTTTCCCAAAGTCCGCCCCCCTAAAATCCAGGATACATGTTTTTGTGTGGTTTGGTTCTGCTCCTTCTGTGATTTCAAACCACAATGACTGGTGATCACTGTTCCCCAGGTGCTCCCCCACTGTTATCCCCATCACACTGTCCCAGTTTGCGAGCACTAGGTCCAGTATTGCCTTCTGCCGAGTTGGTTCCATGACCAGTTGCTTGAGGAAGGCACCATGAAGGGAGTCCAGGATAAATCTGCTCCTAGTTTATGCTGCTGCTGGTATGCTCCAGTCCACTTCTGGAATATTGAGGTCTCCAACCAGGCACTACCGCACCCTTGTCTGCCATCCTTAGGATGGCTAGCATCAGTTCCCTATCTGTCTATATATGCAGTCAGCCTCCTAAGTAGAGCTGCCCGGAGAATTGGAACTATATGCAAATGACAGAATTATCATTGACTCGTGACATAATATTCAAACTGCTGCCTTTATCTGCTGCAATGTTCTATCAACGTATCAGATGTCTAAGGAGCCTACAAGGTAACCTATACTAAGACTTACCTACTTATACCTTTGTAATGTTAAACAACTTAAGCTATCCATGACAGCATGAAACATGTAAAACAGCATGCAATGATAACCTCCCCCCCCCCCGAATACCAGAATCACCTGGAAAAAGAAGGGAATTACTGTTTCCACCAGGAGTATAAAACATCTGTGCCAGTGTTTAGGACTCTCAAATCAAAAAGACTCGGTTAGGAGTGCAGAGGCTGTGGTTCCAGAAGGGGAAACAGTGAGGGAGAGTTATGAGTATAGAAGAATACATTGGAAGAAACAAGATTACTAAAGTGATAAATTTTTTCTTCTAGCCCAGGTATTCTTCTATATTCATAACTATATGCAGTCAAAGCAGTATCTTTGGATGTGGACAGAGAATCTATTTAGGAAAGAGGCTCTGCAGGACTGCTGTGCCAAACCTGGCATCACTTCTGGACTGTGTGTCCAAACTGTAGTGTTTAGTAAAAGTGTGTATGGTTCTCCAGGTCGCTGCTTTTACAGATCTCCACTAATGGAATCTCTCTTGAAGCTGTTATAGTAGGAGCTGTGCCCCTAGTTGAATGGGCCCTCAGGCCTGCTGGGGGTTGCTTGCCAACTTCTGAACAACAAAACTGAATGCACTGAACGATCCAGCAAGAGACTGACCTCTCAGAAGCTGGGGTACCTTTACCCACAGGTGATACAGCTGTTGCTTGTCGTGTCTATGATCCCTGGTGTGGGTCATATAGTCACTTAATGCCTTTTTTACATCCAGATTATGGAGTATGTGCTCACCTGAACTAGTATGTTCAGTGAAGAAAATTGGCAATGTTATGAATTGATTTAAATGAAAATCAGAAACAACCTTAGGAAGAAATCTCCAGTTTGTTCCAAGCACAACTTTGTCATTATGGAAGGAGAGATGGTCCTTCACCACACAGTGCCTGTAACTCACTTAACCTTCTGGTCGAAGTAATAGCAACCAGAAACACAGTTTTCCATGTGACATATTGTAAATGAGCAGAAGACACAGGCTTAAAAAGGGGGTTTCACGCATTGAGCAATGCATATCGTTTAGGTCCTACTTTGGGACTGATTCCCTGATAGGTGGGTGCATGTGGCACAAACCTTTGAAGAACTTTTTGAAAATGGCATTATCTGCTATGAAAACATTTTTCCCAGCAGAAATGCAGGCAGAGACTGATGCTAAATAAACTTTCAGGGATGCATATTTCAACCCCTGGAAATGCAGATATGTGAGGTATTCCAGGAGTACTGGGATTCCTGCTAGAGCAGGCGAAATTTCCTTGGAATCACACCAGACAGAGAACCTTTTCCATTTTGATGAATAGGTTTTCATAGTGGAAGGTTTCCTATATCCTTTCAGAACATCCATAACAGAATAGAAATTGCTAGGGTAGAAGAGGCAGAGGGAAACGTGGAGGCCTTATGGGTCACCTTACGATCCACAGCAGGAGATAAGGTCAAGCTGGGTGTAGTATATAGGCCCCCTGGGATGGGTGATGTTCTGGAGGATGGTTTGCTGGACAACATCATTGCCCAGTGTGGACCAAAAGGGGAAGGAGTGGTGTTGATGGGGGAACTTAATATGCCAGGTACAAACTGGGGAACCATGTCCTCTAAGGTGGCCAAGGAGCAGAGGCTGCTGGACGGCTTCCAGGATGTGTTCTTAACACAGCATGTGATGGAGCCCACAAGGGAGGGGCATGTCCTGGACATGGTTCTGGCAGATGGAGATCTGGTAAGAGGACCTGGTTATGAAGGATCCCTGACTGGGAGGCGACCCACAATACTGTCTGGTTTCAAATAAGCATGGGGGGGGGTGAGATCTAGGACACTGGCAGTGGACTTCAGGGGGGCAGACTTTGTGGGCATGGGAAATATTCTCAAGGATCACTTGAAGGGGATCACATCAATGACAAATGTGGAAAGGAGATGGGAGGTCATAAAACGGGGACTTCATGAGGCAGTCAGGACCTGCGCTAAGGTGAAATGTAAGGGAGCAAGGTCACATAAACCATGCTGGTGGTCCAGTGAGGTTCAGGTAGCGGTCAGAGAAAAGAAGGCGGCCTACAAAAAATAAAACAAGGGGGATAGGGATAAGGAAATGTACCATCTTGCATCTAGAAAAGTCACCCCGATGGTGAGGGGGGCAAAGTCCAGTAAAGAGCAGCGGCTGGCACAGGGGATACATGGAGAAGGGGTTTTCCGGTACATTGGGAGGCGGAGAAAAACTAGGGCCATCTCAGCAGATTGAGATCAGAAAGAGGGTGGGTGGAAGAGGCGAGGACCAGGCAGAGGTATTTAATGAGTACTTTGCCTCTGTGTTCACTAGGGAGGGGGATGGGATATCTACAAAGCAAGGCACGATGGGGATAGAAGCGGCAGTGAGTGGGATCAGGGGAGCAACAGAAATGGAGCAAGAGGGAAGGAGAGGTACCCCAAGGGTGTCACATCAGGATAAGGATAAAAAGGCCAGCAAGATGGAGGGGACAGATAATGCTATCTCCGCCAAAAGCGTTTGGTTAGCCCTCAAGGCCCTAAAGAAAGACAAATCTCCTGGGCCGGATGGCATTCATCTGAGAGTACTATTGGGATTGGCGGACATACTGGCTGCACCCCTGGCGGAGCTCTTCAACAGGTCACTTGAGACAGGGAGGGTACCTAGGGATTGGCGAGAGGCACATGTGGTGCCAATCCATAAGGGGGTCGAGGGAAGTACCAGGTAACTATAGACCCATCAGTTTGACCTCGGTTGTGGGAACATTAATGGAGAGTACACTAAAGGAACGATTGGGGGTGTACTTGGAGGAGGTGGGAGGTCTGGATAGTCGTCAACATGGATTTGTGCCAGGTAGATCATGTCAAACCGATCTTGTTGAGTTCTACGAATGGGTAACATCAGAACTGGACAGGGGAAAGTCTGTGGATGTATTATTCTTGGACTTCAGCAAGGCGTTTGACTCTGTCCCCCACAATGGTCTGGTGGAGAAACTGATGGGGTTGGGAGTAGGCCCTTTGATGGTCAGATGGATTGAAAACTGGCTAGCAGGACGCACCCAGAGAGTAGTGGTCTGTGGGGAGCTCTTGAACCCTAGAGAGGTTGTTAGTGGTGTACCACAGGGCTCGGTCCTGGGTCCGATACTGTTCAATGCATACATATCGGACATCAGGTAGGGTATAGGGTATGAAATGAGTCTCTTCCCTGATGAGTCCAAGATGGGAGCAGTAGTTGAGGGAGAAGAGGGGAGGTTGGCCCTGCAAGGGGACCTGGACACCCTGGAAAGCTGGGCTCACACATGGAAATTAAATTTCAATATCACCAAGTGCAAGGTGTTACATCTTGGGTGGGGAAACCCTAAACACAGGTACACCCTGGGAGGGGAGGCGCTGGAGGCCTCAACAGGGGAAAAAGACCTAGGGGTCATGGTGGATGCATGTATGAATAACTCTGAGCAGTGCAGGAGAGCGGCTAGCAAGGCAAACAGGATGTTGGGATGCATCGTAAGGGGGATCACCTCTAGGAGCAAGGAAGTTATTCTGCCACTGTACAATGGACTGGTTAGACCACACCTTGAGTACGGTGTACAGTACTGGAGACCACACTTCAAGAGGGACATACAGCTCCTGGAGAGGGTACAGAGGAGGGCACCTAAGATGAGATGAGGGCTAGGGGATTTGACATATGAAGACAGACTTGAGGAGCTCTGCCCGTTTACACTGGAGGAGAGGAGAGACCGGGGGACATGATTGAGGTCTTCAAGTACCTCAAGGAAATAAATAGGGTAAACATGGAGGGGATCTTTAGACTAAAGCAGGGAGGTATCACCAGAGGGCATGGTTTGAAGTTGGAAGGTGGAAGGGTTGAGGAGGAGGTTATTCACTGAGAGGGTGGTGGACCCTTGGAATGCACTGCCTGGCGAGCTGGTTCAGAGATCCACAGTGGAGGGCTTCAAGAGAGGGTGGGACAGACACAGAAAGTGGATGTATCAGAGGATGGCCTGTCCCAGGGGGGTGGGGATGGATGATAGGGGTTTCTGGAACACAAGGGGGGGGGCCTTGGCACCCAACTAGGGATCTGAGGTTCGAGCAGACTCGATAGACCGCAAGGCCTAATCTGCTGGCAAATAGTATGTTAGTATGTTAGCTTGAGAGAGATTCAGGTTTGCATATTCTAAGTCCTCAAGAGCCATGCCTAGAGTCTGAGAGACTTGACATTCGGGTACAAGACTTTCCCCTGATGGGAGGTCAAAAGATTGCAACTCCTGGGGAGGTGTAGCGGTTTGGACACCGACATGGATTGCAGCAGAGGATACCAAGGCTGCCTGGCCCAGTCTGGTGCTATTGGGATCACTGATGCAGGTTGTGACCTGAGCTTGATCTTGACTCTGAAGATGAGTGGAAAGGGAGGAAAAACATACAGACTTCTCCCTGACCAGTCCAGAGCCACAGCATCCAGTGGGATTGTACCCTTGGCTGGTGGCCTGCAACAGAATACGGACAGGAGGTGGTTCTCCTGGGAGGCAAAGAGATCCACTTCTGGTGTGCTCCACCTTATAAATGGCCTGTAGAGAGGCATTCAGTGAGTAAACCAGATTCCATACTTTCATGGCCTCTGTGCATAGAGGGTCTGACCTTGTTCCCCCTGCTTATTTATGTAATCCATTGTTGTGGTGTTGTCAGTTCTGACTTGCACCACTCTGCCTTCCACTAGATGAGCAAATGCTTTTAGGGCTAGAAACACTGCTCTGAACTCCAGCAGATCTATATGCAGGAGTGACTGCACTTGACAAGATCCCATGGGTAGTGTGTTCTCCCAAGTGGGCACCCCATCCTAACAGAGAGTTATCTGTTGTAAGGGTAACTGAAGGGTTTTCCTTTTGAAAGGGTACCCCTTCCCTGAGGCTGTCTGCTTCCTTCCACCACTGCAGTGCTTGAAGCAGGGTTCTTGTTACTGGAATCAGTTTGGTCATCTTGTGTTTTCTCTGGCACCAATGTGCTCTGAGGTGAAACTGTATAACCCTTATTTGACACCGTGCTACCAGGACTGTGCCTGCTGCTGCAGCCATATGTCCCAAGATCTGCAGGAATTGTCTTGCTGAGCATGGCTCGTTCGGCTTGAACAAGATAGCCAGACGCAGGATGCTTTGCACCCTGTTCCGAGGAAGAAAAGCTCTTCTTGTATTGTTTTGTATTGTGTTCAGTTCTGCTCAATAAAGTGTAGGACTTGTACTGGAGTGAAAATGGATTTTTCCTGATTTATCAGGAATCCTAGAGATTGCAGCAGGCTTAGTGTTACCATTAGGTGATCTTGCACCTGCTGTGGTGACTTTCCCATGACTAGCCAGTCATCGAGATGGGGAAGACTGATATTCACAGTCTTCTTAGATATGCCACTACCACTGCCAGGCACTTTGTGAACACCCTGGGTGTTCTGAAACCGAGATACTTCCTGTGAGACTCTCTTATTGGAATGTGAAAGTAAGCATCCCTCAGATCTAGAGATGCCAGCCAATCTCCCTGCTCGTTAACTGGCAAAAAGAGCCAGTATGACCATTCTGAACTTTGGTTTTATAAGATATCTGTTCAAGAGTCTGAGGTCTAGAATAGGCCACCACTCCCCCATTTTTCTTTTTGGTGAGGAAATATCTCTAGTAAAAGCCTCTTCCTTTCTGATGGCTTAGTACACACTCAACTGCTTTCATGTGGAGTAAGCTTTGAACCTCTTTTTCAAGAGTTTTTTCTCTATGAGACAGGCTGGTTTGAAAACCCTTGATTTTAGGGGAGGAAAACACTTGAAGCTCAGGGACAAACCCTGACTTACTACTTCCAGGACCCACTCGTCTGTGGTGATGGAATACCAGGCCTGAAAAAGGTAAGCCAGTCTGCCCCCTACTGGTAGTGGGGAGGCAGACGACTATTCAGTCAGGGGTTTTGTTTCACCAGGGTCCGAGCCTGGTAGTTTGGGAGCCTCTTCTGGAGCCCCTTCTACTTCTTGTCCTGAAATACCCAGTCTGCTGTGGGTATGTTTGGAACTGTGGGACAGCCTGTGTCTGATTAAAGGGCCTACCACAGGCTGTCCTTCCTCTGCCTCCCCTTCTGTAAGGCCTAGAGGAAGATGAAGAAGGCCTGTCTCTGGAGGAATTACTTTTTTAGGTGGCCTTATACTCATCCACCTTTTTCATGTTTGCTTACCAAATAAAGAATGATCCTCCACAGGAAAACCCAAGGCCGTATCCTGGGTTAAATTGGTAGCCCTAAATCATGCCAGCCTTCTAAGGGCTATAGTCAAAGCCATCCACCTAGCAGCATCGTCACTGGCATCTGCTGCCATTTGAAACTGGCACTTTGCTGCCTCCAGTCCAAAGCTTGCTGTTTCAGCCAGGTCATCAGAGAGGGGTGAAGGAGCTTTCTCTGACATTGCCAGTACAGACTGCCACAGTGATTTCTGATACTATGCAGAGTAAGCCTGATAGTTAGACTGCCTTACTCCCAGAGGAGCAGCTAAGTGCCCTTTCTTAGATATACTGTTTTTCAAAAGTCCTCAGGTGGGCGAGAGGATAAGGGGACCCACACCTTCTCACAGGCTGCCTGCTGGACTATACCCCGATGATCAGGATGATAAGAACAGAGGAATTCAGCCCACTGTCTGTCCAGCTAGTATTTCTTGTCTGCCTTCTTATCCAGAGGTGGAACAGAATTTGGAGCCTGCAGGATTTTAAACAAGTTTTTTTAAAGACCTTGTTTATTAGGAGAAGAATCTCCTTAGTGGGTGTTAACCAGGGGCGTCATTTAGGGGTAGCCAGGGGTTGCGGTTGAGACCCCTATGATTTTTTTGCAACCCCTATGATGCCCACTGCAACCCCTAAGAACCCTAAAATAAGGTTTCCCTAGCATTTATTTATATAGATGTGGTGGTGGTTGGGGGAGTTTTACAACCCCTATGATTTTGCTGAAATGGGACTTTGTAACCCCTATGATTCTACTGAAATAATGCTACTGAGTATAACCTGCCTCCTTCTGCTTGCTATGTCCCTCCTATGCAGTCCATCATCCTTTGCTTTCCCACCACCATTGAAAATTGGGCCACTACTTTCAGTTCATCCTGATTGATAACCCTGAGGTCCCTTTCCTATGAGGTATATGCCATGACCTCTCCTCCCGTTTTGTACTCGGCTCGGGTTTTTTTGTGTCTGATGATCATGACTTTGCACTTTTTTGGCATTGAATCCCAGCTGTAAAATTCTGGACCGCTCTTCTAGTCTTTCCAGGTCCCTCCTCATGGACACCATTCCCTTCATTATGTCCACACTATTGTAGATCTTGGTGTCATCTGCAAATAGATAGACTATTCCTTCATGCTTCACCTTTGTGTCCCTTATGAATGTATTGAAGAGAATAGGGCAAAGTACTGACTCTTGACCCCCATCTCCCCGAGACTTCCCTATTTAGTACAACCCTCTGGGTTCTATTCCTTCAAGCTTCACCCTTATGTCCCCTATGAATGTATTGAAAGAACAATGATGAGGAAAGGCTGGAGGTCTGTAACATAGTTATGCTCAGAACCTTTCACTTTTCAGCCACAAACCTCACCTGTTCAGTGTACTTCCATGGAGGAGAACATGTTCTTTTAATGAGTTTCCTCAAGTGGCGTATCGGTGAATACTAACATATCCAGAAGTTTGCAACTGTAGAGATATATTGGTCTGTATTTAAAATAACTGCTAATGATTCAGTGGTCAGGGCACAGAGGAATTCAAATATATGCATCCAACATTTTAGCCATTTATTCCACATTAGATTGGCAGTTTAGTAAGGTGATGGGTTTGCTTTGAGCATGTTGTATTTAATCAAGTGTTCGTCAAGAAAGGAAATTCTTCACAGCCTAGGTGACACCCGAAATGCACTTCTAACACTCACCAGTCAGATACCAGTCCAGCTTGCCAGCAGTGCCTCCAGTCAGGTCAGCTACCAATCTAGTTTGCTAGTAGTGTCTGCAGTCAGCTACCTGTCCAGTTTGCTTGCAATGAATACAGCCAGGTTTACTAGCTACCAGTCCAATATGCCACCAATCTCTCCAGTCAGCTACCAGTCCAGCTTGCCAGCAGTGTCTCCAGTCAGGTCAACCACCAATCCAGTTTGCCAACAGTTTCTCCAGTTAGCTACCAGTCCAGTGTGCCAGTACCATCTACAATCAGCTACCAGTTCAGTTTGCCAGCAGGATCTACAGTCAGCTACCAGTCTAGCTTCTCAGCAGTGTCTCCAGTGAGCTACCAGTCCAGCTTGCCAACAGTGTCTCCAGTCAGATACTAGTCCAGCTTGCTAGCAGTGTCTCCAGCCAGGTCAGCTACCAGTCCAGTTTGCCAGCAGTCTCCAGTCAGCTGCCAGTCCAGCTTGCCAGCAGTGTCTCCAGTCAGGTTGCTAGCTACCAAGTCTAGTTTGACAGCAATGTCTCCAGTCAGCCACCAGTCCAGCTTGTCAGCAGTGTCAACAGGCAGCTACCAGTGTGGCTTTCCAGCAGTGTCTGCAGTCAGCAACCAGTCCAACTTGCCAGCAGTGTTTGCAGTCAGCTATCAGTTCAGTTTTCCAGCAGTGACTACAGCCAGGTTACTAGCTACCAGTCCAATTTGCCACCAGTCTCTTCAGTCAGCTACCAGTCTAGTTTGCCAGCAGTGTCTCCAGTCAGTTACAGTCCAGCTTGCCTGCAGTGTCTCGAGCCAGCCTCCAGTCCAGCTTGCCAGCAGTTTCTCCAGTCAGCTACCAGTCCAGCTTGCCTGCAGTGTCTCCAGTCAGCTACCAGTCAAGCTTGCTAGCAGTGTGTCCAGTCAGGTCAGCTACCAGTCCAGTTTGCCAGCAGTGTCTCCAATCAGCTACCAGTCCAGTTTGCCAGCAGTCTACAGCCCGGTGGCTAGTTACCAGTCAAGTTTTCCAGCAGTGTCTCCAGTCAGCTACTTGTCCAGTTTTCCAGCAGTGTTTCCAGTCAGCTACTTGTCCAGTTTGCCAGCAGTGTCACCAGTCAGCTTCCAGTCCAGTTTGAAGGCAGTGTCTCCAGTCAGCTTTCAGTCCAGTTTGCAGGCAGTGTCTTCAGTCAGCTACCAGTCCTGTTTGCAGGTAGTGTCTTTAGTCAGCTGCCAGTCCAGTTTGCAGGCAGTATCTCTACTCAGCTTCCAGGCTAGTTTGCAAGACCCAAGCAAGGTAAGACATGTCACTAGTAAATATTTCTAAGAGTAATAAAGGTAAACCCAACTTAATGGGGGGTGTCCAGTGAGCTGAGCATTAATGTTGAAAAGAAGAAATATCCAGGGACTTAAGTACTTTATGTAAGAATGGGCATCGCCATTGACTAGTCTTGGAACCCTTATGGTTTTGGTGAAATGATATGGAGAGGGTGGCGAGGCAATATTCTGACTCTTGTGACTCTGGGAGGGACAAGGGTGCAAATTACTGGGCATGGGAGGAGGTAACAAGGTAGTAAAATTTGTTTCAAATGACCTCCTAAATGCACTGAATTTAAAACATTTTTTACGGGGGCCTAGGAGCCCCCCAGCCTACAGTTTCCCTTGCAACCCCTATGGTTTTTCTGAAATGACGCACCTGGTGTTAACCCCATCATCTCCATATATTTGGTGTCCTCTTCATCCTCCATGACCTCTGTAGTAGACAGGTCAAGAGCATCAACTATTTTCCTTACAAAAGAAAAAGAGGAAAAATCCTCTGGCCTTGGAGGAGAACCGAATTCCTGCTCTGGTGAGATATCTGGTTCTATAGGCTCACCTTCATTAATTTCTGCCTCATCATACTCCTCATGCTCCTTTTCCTGAGATGGGAGTGTAGAGGGAGCAATCGGGGTTTGAACTCATGGAAGGAGGGTCGGAGCACGTATAAGACCCTGCAAAACCTGGATGACCTTCATGGCCTGGGCAATCTCCTCTGCTGATGGCAGGGTGTGAGGCATAGATGAAACCCCTGTAGACTTATCACCAGAGGTTCAACATGCTTAGCCTTTTTGATTTTCTTGGAGGGGACCGGAAAGTCAGCCAGATCACCCATCCCTTTAGTAGTACTTGCATCACCCTTATCAGGGGGTGTTCAGAGAAGAGACAGCAGTTTTACCCGCAGATTTGGAAGGAGTGGGCTGGTTAGAGCCTGCAGCAGCCTTTTTCAGTGTCTTCTGTAGTCTTTCCATTCTTTTTTCAACAGTTTTCTGGGGAAAAAGCTTACAGATCTCACAATCTGCTGAGAACTGGTCAGTCCCCAGGCAGACCACACACAGATCATGCTTGTCTGCCTTAGCAAAAACGTTCCCACACTTTAGGCAGGTTTATAACCTGGGGGTCCAGTCTTTTCTTGGGTTTTTCAGACATATTCAAGAGAAAAAAATAACAACCGCAATAAAGATTTCCCTCAATTTTTTGTTTTGTTTTGCAGTTGGTTCAGGAATCAGTAAAGTTCCAAGAAAGAACAGAGGATTCAGCGAATCTGAACCGGGTTAGTGGTTCACAGAAACCGGTTCAACAGTTTCAAAACAAATTTAGTTTAAAAGTAAATAGCTTTAATAAACGTACTAAATAGCAGAAAAAATATCTGCAAAGTCTACTAAAGCCCCGGTTCCCCAACAGTTATACCGAACCATGAGGAACCGAGAAATAAAACTAAAATCACACTATGAAACTAAACTAACGTATGAGGCAGAATTAAGCAACTAAAGGCAGCTGTAAGAATAACAATATAAGAATACTTATATTCTATGAGGAACCACGAGGAACGACTGATTTGGGAAGTCTACTGGGCATCTTGACTTGTCAGGCTGAGAAAGAAATCCGATATGTTGACTGAACGTTGCAGCAGTTTGAATGTTGTGTCACAAGCCAATATAGTTCTATCATTTGCATATAGTTCCAATTCTCTGGGCAGCTCTACTTGGGAGGCTGACTGCATATAGTTATGAATACAGAAGAATACCTGGTGTTAGAACACAGCTGCAATGGACTCAGGGACAGAAGGAGATGTATAGTTGTTGGTCACAGTATGAGGGAAATGACTATGCAAGGTAGGGGAGAGAAAGGAAAAAAAAAAAAAAAAAGACTATAACAAAGAAAACGAAAAAAGCAATGTGGAGGCCTGCCCACTAGCACTAAGAGTGGCGGGGCTGCTGAGCACCTTACCTCGTACATCAGCGGTGACCCAAGTTCAGGAACTAGCTTGGGTCACCAGGATCAGCAGCCATGGGGTGTGCCGGGAGTGGAGGCAGCAGCCACCAGGCAGCTCTTCTCACCTGGATCAAGGGGTCTTGACAATCTGCTCTTGGCTGACATCAGGCAGATGGCTTGGTGGCAGTGCTGAACACCTGAGCAGCAGACGCATCTATGTCACAAGGGTGGAGAAACAGCCACAGGTTCCAGGTCATATGTGTGCTTGTACACGCATGTGCCATCAGTGTCACCTCGCACCTCTCAGAAAACAAAATATAGGACCCGAGAGACAGTTGGCACACCACAAACCTCTCTGGACCTGGACCTGCACCATCAGGTGCAATCTGTATGTATTCATGATGGGGGTTGGGGGACAGCCCTCCCCTTCTGGCCCTGTCACTGGAGGGACTCCATGGAGGAATCTGCACAGAGGCAAGTCCAGGGGAGGTGGTTGCTGGTCTTGGGGAGGTGGGATCAGAACAGTCACAACCCAGGATGTAAAAAGATGTATGAAGAAAAAGCAATGTGGAGGCCATTTTAGTCCCGTGTGCTAAGTCGCTAGCTGGCTTAACTGCAATCCTGGCATCAAGGTGCAAACCCTGGTCCTCAGAAGGATAAGAGTGTGTGGAAACACACAAAGATGTATAGGTCTGCCAGGACTTTTTATGTGCAACAGATATGCAAATCTCTATTTTAGTTCAGATATTTAGGTAAAAAAATAAATAAAAAAAAGTCTAGCTTGGCCCAGTAGCGTTACCACTCATTACGCCAGCAATCCAGGATTGGGAACAGTAGTCAGGTCGCTTGGGGGGGGGGGGGTCCACAGTTGGAGAATGGAGCATCCTATGGACAGCTCTCCTCCCTTATGGAAGGAGGGACATGACATCCACTACCGGCCTGCCTGCCACCAGCCGCCTCAATAATGGGAAGGCCTGCCCTCTGACACTAACATGCATGTCACTGCAAAATAGGCAGCCCTGAGGAGAAAATCAAGGGGGGGGGGGCCCAGATGAGCTAGATGCCGACTAGACCCTCCGAAGTCCCTGCACCACTAATTAGTGCTTCCTCTAAACATTTGGACTGTGCTCCTTGGGAGGGCCAAGGCAATCCATGGGGAACTTCTTGGAGTAAAGCTAATTCCATGGGAAGATGGGAGAGTCAGAACTGATGGGAACCCGCTGACAAGACGAAGACAAATAATACGATGTGAGAGGAAAAAGAAAAAAAAGACAGCGTCCTTTAAAATGCATTAAGGCCAACACAGTGACCAGAGATAATACCTCATCATCGCTGTCCGAAGTTTCCGAATCAGATGATGCTGCTGGCTTGGCTACTGGCTGTTCCTTCTCCTCTGAATCACTGCGTTTTCTTTTAGCGAGTGACAGCAGTTCCTGTCGGAGAGAAAGGAAATAAATCAAAATGAGAGTCAACTTATCACTATACAGAACACTTGAAACAAGAAATTTCCCACATTGTTAAACTACTAAAACAAACTGCTCTATAATTGAGGCCCCATTAGACAGGGAGTCAAGAAGTTTAGACTACATACACCTGCTGGTAGTGAAACTACATATTTTGCTATGTTAGTGAAGAAGTGGGGTCTAGTGGTTAAAGCACAGACATGGACACCAGGAGATCACAGCTTCAAACTCCACTGGAGCCAAAAGCTTACTGTGTGATATTGGGCAAGTCACTTAACACCCCAGTGCTCCAGTCCACCCAGCTGCAGAAATGGGTAGAAACAGAGCCCCACTACAGACATGATGCTACATCTCAGCTGGGCTACCATGGGTAAATAAACTGTAAAATAAATAATTTCTGATAGGTTACCTAAACCAAAACACCCAATTTAGACAGGGTCAGAGAATAATAAAAAAAAAAAAAGTCTGAATTTTGCTGTGAACCCCACCACATCTAGCAGCATCAAAGATCTTTCCCAGAGCAGGAAGCCATAAACACCGATTGCGTTGTTGCTGCTGCTGTTGTAAACAGCAAAACAGAAGAAAACCCAGAGCTAAGACTCTGTTCTAGGTCAGATTACAAGTAGTTGCATTACAGAGGACTGCAGAAGATTTATCATATTTGTAACCAAGCAGCTACCCCTTGGAAACAAAAAAGGAGTTCTATATTTTCTTTGTGCATGAATAAACACACATATATTTCTGTTGGAATGACTCGAGTATCTTTCTCTCTAATACAGAATACATTTAACGTCTCAGGAAGAAGATGGTACAGTGACCCAATGGTGTTTACCTACCAAGTAAAAAGATTTATCCAGGTGTCAAAGATGTACCCACATGTAAGCTTTTAGAAGAGTCACACCAGGAGGTACTGCTGCCAGTGACTCCACCATGACTCAAGCACTCACTTCACTGATTTGAGTGAACTGTGTGCAGTCTGTAAATAAAGAAAAAAAGGCCCACCCAGCAGAGGCTGAGTGACAAAAGATCACCACCACACCTGTCCACCGACAGGTCAACATATCAGGTTTATAAAATGCCCTTTTCCAAAGACACACAGTGCTATACAAACTAAAATCAATACTGACATTGCAAAGGGGGGTGCCAGAGAGCCATCCTCCAGGTCATATGCACTCCTGCAGGTTCTCTCCCACAAGGTGGCAAAATTGATTAAAAATAAGGCACTCTACACAAAAAAATGAAAATTATATACCAACCGTAACTCTTGATCTTCTCTTGTATCTTCACCAATATTGCTGGGTATAAGCCAGAGACGCATACCCGCTACGGGAGGTTTTTTTTTTGGGGGGGGGTGAGGAGTCAGCACCGATGGCGCTGCCCACGTGGTTGACACACTGTGCAGAGCAAGCGGGTTGGCCATTAGGCACCACAGACTCCCTCCTCCTCCATCCAGGTTCCGTTGAGCCAGAGAGGAAGAAACAGGTTTGTAGAAACAGAGTGAGGCAAGAGAGCCAAGGGACAGAAAATAGAAAAGACAAACTGAAAAAGGCAAAAGCCAAAGAGAGGACAGAAAGAGAAGATTAACCTAACCGGCCTTAGGGCCTCAATCCTTGGGCAGTCTCAGAAAAAGAAAAGGTAGAAGAGATGAGAGTAAAGGATAAAGGGGGAGGAGAAGGGCTGTCTGCCATGATAAATTGGAAGACCACTGGCTTTAGAGTTTCAAAACCCCTGCAGGACTGAAGACAAGGGAGAAAGTATCCCGCTAGTTAAAACAGGTTAAGGAACCAAGGTCTAAAGGGGATTAAAGGACTTGTAGACTTGTTGAAGGCAAACCTTTCCCCCTCACCCTTTATCCATGAGTGGTATGAATGTCCTAGAGCCTAGGTGTCACGCCTTGAAGGGCAATCAGTCCTGCTCAAAAGATGAGAGAGTCCTGACTTAGGTGTAGGGAAAGAAATCTGATAGAAGTTTTCCCACTGGGGTACTGGCGTGGTCCCCACTTCAGGAGAAGAGAACCACAGGACATCAGTGCCATAAGAAGAGGGGGAGGAGGTCCCATGGACTCTCTTAGGACTGCACTGATAAGATGACAGCCAGAGGTGACAAGCCAGGAGATTATCCAAGCCCCGAGAGTGGGACACCCTAGTGCATGGTAAAGAGAATCCAAGGGAGCTCCCTCAGAGGGTTTAGGGCGAAGACCCTACTCACCATCCTCTACGGTGAACGCTCTGTGACTTTCAGAGAAGGAACAGAGAGCTCTGAGGTACCAGGGGGACTCTGCCCCCAATTGGCCTCCAGGAGGGGAGGGTAAGCAGAGTGGAGGCGACGCCCAAAAATTGAGGCCCATGAGGGGATGGATGGTGGAAATCAGTAATGAACAGTGAAGGTACAAGAGAAGATCAAGAATTATGGTAGGTACGTAATTTTCATAGCTTCCCTTGTCAATCATCACCATTCATTACTGCTGGGTGAGTACCAAGCCCCCTTGAGAGGACTTGGCACAGCCTTGAGGGAAGAGATCCCTCAGCCTCCTGCGGGAGAGACACTAGCCATACTAGACCATAAGAGTCTAAGGCTGCTCAGAGTGAGGAGGTTCCCCCGTGGCCGGGGGGACAGAGGGCGCCCTTGAAGAACTCTCCTCGCCATGCAGGAGAAAAGGCGGGTTCCCCGGAAAGTGGAGGAAATTACCCTAAACCGGGCTACAGGCGACAATCTGGATAGATGAAGCCACACCATCTGCCTAATGCAGATCGTTGTCCCAGCTAGCCTGGATGCCACCTCACTGGCATCTTAAGATGCCCTTGCCTGATGCCTTGCTTGCTCCAGACCTTGAGCAGAGAGGGCAATGCCCTGTCTAGATCGCTCCAAATCAGGCAAAGATGCTAGCATCTGAGCTAACATTGACCACAGGTGCCTGATATAGGCAGCGTGGTGTGCCTGACGAGAACTATACACATCAACGCACGGGCTGAAGAGAGAGAACGCTTCGTCCCCACTGCTCAAATTCTGCAGAAACTGGATACGGGGATCGGTCATGCGCCAGGCGCTGAGGCCCGGAGGGAGTGTCTACGGATGTCAGGCCCGAAGGAGGGTGAGGTAGGGAACCCAGACACTCCTGACGATCTGGGGGGCTGGTGAAGGAGTGGCTAGAGACTGCCAGGTGAAGATAGATGCTTCCTGGAAAGGAATGGGCCAAGAAGGCACCACCAGGTGAGCAGCGCTGAACTCCCCGAGAAATGAGCTTGTCTCACACTCAGTATTGCTCCCTAAAACATGGGAGATGCGAAGCTCCTGTACCAGCCTCGAAAGTAACCTTTTGATATTCAGTGAAATCTGCTAAGAACAGGTGAACAGAGTGTTCCTCTGAGGAGGAAGAGGAGCTTGAGTGTCCAGAGGACTCCTGTAGTGGGGGAGACAGGCGAAAGACCCATTCGTCCATGGCCCTGATATAAGTGGGAAAGGCCGCCGCAGTAGCTCTGAACATATTCCAGGTTCAGGGCCCTGTGGGGCCCATAAGGCCCAGGAGAGGAGAAGGTGTCTGCCGAGGGATGGGCGAAGGGCACTGAATTGAGTGCCCAACTTCTGCCAGGGCTAAGAGACCCAGAGACTGATCCCACCGAACGGGGGCCTGAGGCCATACCGGTTGCAAAGCTGAACTCAGGTGGCAATCTCTGAAGAGCCCTAAGGGAAGTCTCCTGTGACGCGCCCGGGGCTGCATGTGTCCAGAAGGGCAACCCTCCGCACTGCCAACTAAGGGTGCCTCAGACCACGAGGGAAAGGCAGGGTTCAGCGCTGCAACTCCTTCCCACCCACCCCCCGCTGGGTACTGGAAGGGGTCAGCCGCACCTCACCCCAGCTCCTCAACCCCTCAGACTCATAGGCAGCCCTCTTCCTCGACCCCAGTGCAGTGGAGTCCCCCGATTCTACATGTCCCCCGAAGGAGACTGCAGAAGACGGGGTCCCCATCCCCCCTTGAAGGGCCACGACAGCACCAGGAATGGCAGCTGCCTGAGCCTCCCCAGAGGACGACACCCCAGCACGGGTTCCTGAGCCATCTCCAATGGATCCACGAGAACAACAGGCTCCAGGGACTCGAGGATAGGGACACTGGGCCGGCTGGTGCCACGTCCCAAGGGGCCCCCCAACTCCGAAGAGTCAGGTTGCCAGTCCAGGTCCACCTCAGAGTCATCCTCCTCCAGAGAGGAAGCAACAAGACAGACCTCCAGGCAGTCGCACCGCAGGACATGGCACCACCCACGGCACCATCTTGATCACTGGTGCCACAAACCGCACCAGGATCCCAGACGGCGGCGCCAAGGGTCCGCCAGTGCCGGGCCCAGCAGCCATTGGCTGCGACACTGGGGGAGCCTGCACCTCCATGGAGGTGATGGGCAGGGCAGCGCCAGCAACGCTGCTCCACAGGGAACCGCGTTGCTCCTCCAGCACCGCAAAAGAGGCCTCCTCCTCGGCAAGGCTAGTAGTGGAACAGGCTGCCTCCTTGGCAGGCCGTATAGACCCAGGAGGGGACCTGGAGGAAGGGTCAAGAGTCCTGGTCTTGGCGACCTGCGAGCAACATTGTCCTCCGAAAGTTGCTGGGGCCCTGCTGACTTTGAACGCACGGATTTCCAGAACACAGCAGTCCATGGAGAAGCAGGCATCACAGTTGTCCATATCGTGGTTGGGTCCCAGGCATCGCAGACAAACATCATGCCAGTCTGAAACGGAAAAGTGCTGGCCACAGGGGCACCGACGCATGGGGGCACAGCCCGCTTTGGATTTACATTTTGCCCCAGGACCAGACATGATACAAAATAAAACACAACTTTAGCATAAGATTCCGGCATCACTGACAAAAAGAGAGGAATGGTCTTACCGGATTCCAACGACATCGGGATGAGAACCGGGATGAAGGAAAGGAGTCAACTGAAGGCGAAGGCCTAATGGTGTACTTAAAGCTCTGACTTGTGCAGCAGGTGTGACCCTGACGGCGGGAAAAACAGAACTGGGATGGAGGAATCATCTGAGGTGCCTAACTGCCAACTCGTGTGCGCTGCGCAGTGCGTTAGCCACATGGGTGGTGCCATGGGCAACGACTCCTCCCCCTGAAAAAATTAAAGAAAAACTCCCACGGTGGGTGCGCGCCTCCAGCTTACACCCAGCAATAATGAATGGTTAAGACTGACAAGGGAAGATCTACGAGAAGCATTGGATACAGCATATTTTTCTGAATCAGTAGATACCAGAATTAATATGGGCAGAACAAAAGGTCAACAGTAGGGATCGCAGAAAGATTCATCGGTACATTCCAACAAGGCCACAGATCCCTCGTGCAGTATTGGGGCTGGTAACCAAACAGCACAGACAGAAGCACCATGGCAGGCTATCCTCGAGTCTATGTGGGCCATAGACTCCAAGATGGGAAAAAACTCTACAAAAACTGGAGAACCATTATGCCGCAATCTTACAACTCTCAAGCTCTGTAGCAGAATCAGAAAAAAAGGGTGGCATCTACACATACCACCGTAGCCTCCCTGACTAAAGAAAACAGCAACTACGAGGACACCTGGAGGCCCTGGAGAATGAGATAAGGTCCGGGAACATTCGGATGGAAGGGGTTCCCGAAGGAGTTGAGGGGACATCCGTATCTTTTTTGCAGAACTGACTTCAAAGTAAGCTACAGATTAAAAGAGGACTTTCAATGGCATGTACTTACTAAAACCCACAGAGTTAACCCAAGGGTCTATCTGGTAGATACAAACCAGCCATGCACCATTTCGGTTAAAACCAGGGCATCAGAGACCCGCGGTGCGGTCACTGCAGCAGCCAGAGCAGTATACCCTTTGGAATTTAACGGAGCATATATTAAATTGTACCCAGACATCTCCAACCAGACCCACGCTAAAAGAAATCGTTCTGATACAGTGCGTCAGCGACTCCATGGACTGGGAATTATTCATTCCTTTTCACTACCCACACAGCTCAGAGTGGTTTACAGAGGATAATCCTGGCAATTTACTAATCCACAGGATGCAGGTCGTTGGATGGAAAAATCGAACATGAGTTTGCAGCATGTTGGGCTCTAACTGGACCCCCGAGTTCTGACTCAGAAGAAACCTGAGCAGTGAGTCGATTAGACAACTGGGGCTTGGCCTGGAATACAGATTAAAATTCTTTACTGAGTGACACGTTTGTTCTGGTTTTGTGGGGGGTGAGCTGTTGTGCTTACCGCCTAATTTTGTTATTACTGAGAGGAACACATCTTAGAAGTTAACTTTATGGCTCAAGTGGCAGTATTGTCACATGGTGGTCGCAAGTTCCTGCCATTCTTTTGAATTCCTTCACTATGTGCTCAATACCGGACAGCTTCATGCTAGTTCAGTGTTGTATGTTGTAGAACTGAAACTATATAATTTAAAAATGTACTTCTCTTTTAATAGTACTGAAGTAAAGCACTTCTCATAGCTGTTATATTTTGACATGGGGGGGGGGGGTGGAGAACGACACTGTTTGGCCAGGAGTAGCACACTAAGTCAAAGCTTGCTTCCAGATGCAGCCTGGGAGCACAAGGAAGTTAAGTGACTTGCTCAGGATCACACAGTATGTACCTAGGCAGCTGTGAGATTCATACCCAGGTCTCCAGATCTGCAGCTCAGAGCCTTGACCCACTGTGCTATACTGCTCATGGGTCACAGTTAACCTAGTCATGCAATAGGTTAAATCAGCAATCATATGATTGTGTTAATGTGTTCAATTGAAATCTCCCTAATTGACGCACCTTATGCCACTGAAGAGGCTGGCAATTACTGAGAAACTTTTGGGACTTATTACAAGACTATTAGTCCAGGATTACCCCTCCCCCCCAAAAAAATCATTTTCTACAAGATTACTAGAGTCAAATATGTATGTCAATCATTTGCGGATGTAAAAACTATTTTACCTATGCCCAGTGTGAGATATCGTGGATGTTCATTGTCTGCGTATACAGAAAATTAATAAGCATAAAGTAAAAAAAAAAAAAATACTGACATTGCACACATTGCCAGATCCTCATCAGTCCATTCATGACATCCCATTAAAGAGGTAAGGCACTACAGAAGGACGCTGATGGCACAATGAACAAGGAAACAACAGTGTAGGATAAGAGAGACTGTCACGATATCACGATTGTACAGTATATTCCTACATCAGAAAACAAGGTCTTGATACCATGTGCAATTTCCAATACCACAATTCACTGTATACCATGGTTTTCTGGCCTTTCAGTCAAATTTGTCACGTTTTAGGGACAAATGCCCCTTCTGAGTCAGCAAATCCCCACAAAAGTTTGAGTAGACTTCTTTTTTGAACATAAATGAGTAGTTCCATAATACCATGTACATTACAATACAGTGGTATTCACATGTGAGGGTTATCATACCATCACAATCTGACATTGCTAGTAGCAAGATGGAACTTACAACGCCCCAAGGGCACTGAGGCAGGACACGCAGCCATGTGCCTCCAACCACCTGGAAAGTGTGGCTAAAACTCTTACTGCACACAGTCACAGGCTGCTTCTAGGTACACTTAGTGGTCAATCAGCGGTGCACAGCTCATGCAAACTGCAGTCTGGCCAGGAACAATGCTGGTGTCAACACTGGGTTGGACAGATGGAGGCATCATGACACACGGGTTCCAGGAAGCGGAGTACCTTCCACTCTTTGCAGTCAGACATCAATGTAAGCAAGATCACAATACTGATGTATGCAAAGGAATAGCACTAGAGACATCAGCCTCCATGTAAAATCCTGCCCTGAATATCACATTCTGTAATTTTAGGTGAAAATGTACAACTTCTGGGGCTCATGACGCTGACAACCTAAGTTCAGGAATGAGCTGGAGTCATCATGGGACATTGGGGATGGGAGGAATCGCTGAGCATCCCGATAGATGCTTTTCCCCTCTTGGGGAATGACGCCTAACAGTGCTAACGCCACCTCTAGGTGCACAGGTGGCAGAGCAACTGCCGTGATATGGGGATGGGCTACTGAGATGCATCTGGGCGGAGCATGCGTACCATGCTCCTCCCAGGACCTAGGTCCCCATACAGATGTCCCCACGAGGATGGGAAGTTACAGCTGGGGGGGGGGGGGCACGCTAAGACATAAATCTCCTCTGCCAGAGCTCCCTCACAGCCGGCAAAACCGGCCTGATGGCAATCTGTCCACTACACAGGGCAAAGGAGCACACTTTCAAAAAAAGTGTATTTCCTAACTTCTAAAAAGTGTATATAAGGAACATAAATATCCCTCACTTGGAGGAAGGGGTTAGGCAAGTGCGTTTAAATCCTTTGGTTAACACCCTGTGATGTGGTGGTCAGAGCATTTTAAGCCCCTTTTGGGTCCGAATCCAGGGCTCCTGATGGGACAGGCTGCAGTACAGAGCCAATGAGAAGTCCTAACATTATCTGCGGGCCATGACATTTCCTGCTTTTTGCTACCCCTTCCCTGGGACCTCTGTGGCAAGGACTCCAAAGCATTGTATAGAACCAGCGTTCCACCTCCTGCACCACCGGTGGTTATTCAGGTGATGCCTGCAACCCCTAATCTGGGAACCCTCCCCAGAGGCAAACATCCTCTGGGACCCTCAAACCTGTACCCCACTGACCCTCCATCTTTCCACGCTTCTTCTTGAACCTCTGTCACCAGAGTCGCAAGTGGCAACACTGTTGCGCCAACAGGCCAGTGAAGAAAGGTAGGCTTTTACAGAAACATAAGACAATGTCGGCAGAAAGAGACCACTGATTCATCCAGCCATTCCTCTGTCAGTGACCTATTGTCTAGATGAGGTTTTTGGCCTTGCCACCCCCACCTCGCTCCCTGGCTTTCTGCAACCCCCGAGTAATTATGAAGCACTTTCCCCCGTCCCAGTTGTGCTTTAACCCACTTATGCTTTTTGTGCTCACTATCTTTGCCGATAGGCTATTCCATGGCTCAACCACTCAGCCAGTGAAATAAAACTTTCTTACTAAGGTATAAGTAGCTAAGAAGGCTAGTGGCCCATATATGCTCCTGCCATTCACCCGTAATAGGTCAGAGTATTTCCATTTGAGATGTAGTTATCTAGTCATTTTTTAAACCATTTTCTTTTTATCTTTGCTGATTTATAATGTTTAATTGTAGTTTATTCCACGGATTAATCACTCAGAGTATAAAATGATTTCCTATTATTTGTATTCAACTTTTTCGGTTGCAGTTGGAGTGGGTGGCCCCTTGTACCCAACCTATCATTTTTAAAATCCAGACCCAATTCACTTATCAGATAACTGTCTTGCAATATGTCATAACATAGCAGAAGATCTCTTCGAACTCTTGTTTCCACGGACATCAGGTTTAAGTGTTTTAATCGTTCATTGTATGCCACTGTATTTAGGTTGCATATCATTTTGGTTGCCAGTCTCTGCACCTTTTCTATTCTATTTGTAGTACCCCCTAGTGATTGGTCCAGATACTGGGCTTCCATAGTCCAGTAGTGGTCTAACATACGATCCGTACAAGGGCATTATCACTCTCTCATCCCTACTTTTAAAGTTTCTTTTTATAGTCCATAGTAGTCTCTTTGCCATTGTAATCTGAGCATTGCAGTGCTGGTCGTATTTTAGTGATTCAGTGACCATTATTCCCAAGTCTTTTTCCTCATCTGATTCTCCGAGTTTTCTGGTTTAAGTTATATTTTGCTTTATTTTTCAGTTTGCTCAAATGAAGAACACAGCACTTCTCATCGTTAAAGCTCATCCCCCCCCCCAAAGTTTTGGCCCATTTTGTTATGTTGTCTAGATCCCATTGGATTGTATCGACATCTTGTGTTCTTACTATGCCCGCTAGCTTTGTATCTACAAATTTGCCCAGTCAATTTGTGAGATGTTGACCCATATCAGACACAAATATTTATTTATTTAAAACTGGTGACCGGGAAAGGCACACTGAGCCAAGGCTCGTTTCCAGGTGTGACCCGGGTACAAGGTGTACACTGTTAGAAAGCAGAGAAGTACAAACAATATCTTGTTCCAGACGTATAGTACAGAAAAAGGGCATTTCATAGTAGTAAGCAGTAAGGTAACAATTTTGCTGGAACAGACGATTAGAAGAACATCGGGACATTTGATTTCTAACAAAATTGTATTTACAGTATATTACAAGTGTATGTATAGACCTATTTACAAGTAGAAGTTGTCCAGGGTGAGCTAGACTAGCACAGCGAAAATACGGCAGGTAGATGGTTATGCGGTTTGGGGCTGGCGAGTGTAATAGTATTTATCTGAAAGGGGCCACTGAGGGTAGGCTGGGCTCGAGTTAAGGAGGGTTCAGATGAGCATCTTGGGCAGGGAGGAGGAGAAAAGAGTCTGAGGAGTTGTTTAAAGGCTGATAGGGAGGCGGCCTGGTGGAGGGTGGGTGGGAGGTTGTTCCAAAGGAAAGGAAGCCGGTAGGAAAAGGCAGCTTGCCCGGAGGCTAAGGGGGGGGCGTGGGAGGTGGAAAGTACATGCGTGTCTGTGGCGGAGTGAGTAGCCTGGGGAGATGGCTGGAGAGAGGCGGGAAGAGAGGTAGGGAGGAAAGGAGCCAAGCCAATATTTAACTATGAGAGAGGCGCTGTGGGCAGTCCACCTTGAGAGTGTGGCATCAGGGACAGTATGGAGTACAGGAGGCAGTGATGAGTAAGCAGAGGGGAGGCAGTGGCGAATCAAGTGAAAGAATTAAGCAGGACGTCAAGTTTTGAGATGGAGGAGACATGGGCTGTGCCATAGATGACGCCTGCATAGTCCAGAACTGGTAGGATGGTTTTGCGTATACGTTCACTCCAGGTGGGAAGGGGAAGGCTGGCTTTGTGGCAATAGAGGATGGCCAGTTTGGGACGGAGTTGGTGCAGATGGCATCGACATTTGTGGAAAAGCTGAGGTGAGTATCCAGCCAGTCTCCCAAGTACTTAAAGGTGGGTACTGACTCAAGGGGAACACCGTCCAAGGTGGAGGGTGGAGAGTGGTGGAGTGGTGGTGGTGGTGGGGCAGGTAGGGAGGCTTAGCTTTTGTCTGGTGCTGAATACCATGGTGACTGTTTTTTTGGCATTAAGTTTGAGATGGTTTTTCAGGAGCCAGGCTTGTACTCCTGTTGAAATCTCTTTGGAGATTTGGGAGCACACTGTCATGAGAGGGTCCTGAGGTGTAGATGATGGTGTCATCAGCGTACAGGTGCACATTTGAGGAGAGACAGGCAGAGGGGAGGTCATTTATGAATAGGGAGAAAAGGATGGGACCAAGGATAGAGCCTTGGAGGACGCCAGAGAGGATGGGGAGAGGGTGTCGCCTATTTGTACTGACTGCTTCCTATTTTGGAGGTAGGAGTGGAACCAATCGATTACTCGTAACAGGGTGGTGGTAGTGGAGTGAAGTTTTTTGAAACCTGACTGGAAGGGGGAGAGGGAGCTGTTTGTTGACAGGAAGGAGAACAGTTTTGACAGCATAAGGGATTATTGGATTTTGGCATGGGGAGGAGTGAGATGGGTCTGTAATTTCCCGGTAGGGAGGGGTCGCCACATTTGTGGAGAGGAAGGATTTTGGCTAGTTTCCAGGCGGAGGGGACCATGGCTGTGGTGACAGAGAGATTTAATACGTGTGTCAGAGGTGTGACTATGGCTGAGGCAGAGATACAGAGCAGTCTAGGATGCAAGCCATCAGGGCTGGTTTTGAACTGGTTCAGAGAGGTAAGTGTAGACATCCAGGGGTGTGAATGAAGGAAGGAGGAAGCCGGGGGATTTGTGGAGGTGGGTGGAGGAGGGGGTATCAGGGAAGGCACAGGAGATGAACGAGTTGAAAAGTTCAGATACAGTAGCAGGATCTGTGACAATTTTGCCATCCATGTTGAGGATTGGACTTACTTGCTTGGCGGGTGGGTCGATGAGAGAGTTTATCACCTTCCAGATGGACGCCAGGGAGGCTTGGTAATGGGCAAGTTGAGCCTTAAACTAGTGGGCCTTGGATTGTTGAATTGCTTTGGTGCATTTATTTCTGAGAAATTTGTAGGATAGAAGGTCGCAAGAGGCAAGGGAGGCTTTTTATTGCCTCCAAGCCTTGTCCCTGGATCAACAAGGTGATGAGGTCGGCTGTGATCCAGCGGTGATGGCGTTTAACTTTAGTTTTCCTGAGGGGAGCGTGGCGGTCCCATGTGCTTGTGAAAATGTTGCAGAAGTGGGATAGGGCGATGTCAACGTCTTAGGTGTCAAAGACTGGGCGCCAGTCCGCATTTGTCAGGTCACGCTGTAGGGCAGATTCGACGAGAAGGCGTAGGGGACAAGATAAGATGAATTAAGGACTGGAGTGCGGTGAATGGATTTTGCGGATACAGTAAGAGATACAGTGGTCGCTAAGGGCATCAGAGAGAATGCCTGAGGCAGAGATCCTGTGGGGGGTGGGTGGTTAAAATCCAGTCCAGAAGGGAGTGTGTTTGAGATCAGTGGTTTAGTCGGGTGGGTTCTTGGATTACCTGGGAGAGATTTAGGGCTTCGATCCTCAGGGCAGCTGATCTGGTGGAGGAGGAGAGCCAGTCTAAGTTGAAGTCGCCTAGTAGAACGAGTTTGCCATTTGAGGTGATCGAGAAAACGGCAGAGATGGCCTTGATGAGGGAGTCAGGTGAAGGCTTTGGAGGGGTATACAGAACCCCTATGTAAAGGGGAGTGGACGAGGGAAAGGATAGGTGAGCGACTAAGGATTCGTGGGAGGATGGGCATGATTCTTTGAACGTTATGGAGTGCCTGGCATACATTTGGAACAGGACTGGCCCCAGCAACAACCCCTGTGGCACCCCACTAGTCACTACTACAGGTTCAGACTGGTAATCATTTATCACAGCCCTCTGGGTTCTGCCCTCCAGCCATTCCTGAATCCGTCTTCTAATTCTGTAAACCAGTTGTGTTTCTACTAATTTTTGTATTATTGCCTTATGTGGTACTTTACTGAAAGCCTTAGCAAAATCCAGGTATATACAATCTACCTCTAAACCCTCGTCTAGGGCAGTCGATTATTTTCTCATTGAAGCATAGTAGGTTCGTCATGCACGATCAACCTGAAGTGAAACCATGCTGGTCTCCATCTCTTAAGCCTAGTTTCTCTACGTGTTCGGTTATTAAATCCTTGATTATGGACTTCATAATCTTTCCTGGGACAGAAGTCCGACTAACTGGCCTGTAGTTACATAGATACATAGACAGTGTCGGCAGATAAGGGCCTATGGCCCACCTAGTCTGCCCATTTGAGCTTGTAAGTTCAGTTTGTTTTCCTAGAAGTCTATTTCCCCTTACCCCTGACCTCTAGAATTCCTTTATGTCTATCCCATGCATTCTTAAATCCCGTGATTGTTTCAGCCCCCCACTTCCTCTGGCAGGGTGTTCCACTTGTCCACCACCCGTTCTGTGAAGAAATTCTTTCTCATGTTTTCTCTGAATCGTCCTCCCTCCAACTTCATCCCATGCCCTCTAGTCCTGAAACATCTTTTTCGCTTAAAATAGTGTTTTCCTGCACCCTGTTCCTCCCTGTAAGATACTTGTATGTCTCTATCATATCCCTCCTCTCCTCCAGGAGTACATGTTCAGTTCCTTCAACCTGTCTTCATAGGACTTGTGATGCAACCCATGCACCATCTTTGTTGCCTTCCTCTGAACCTTCTCTACCCTGTCTATGTCCTTACGTAGGTATGGTCTCCAGAACTGTACACTGTACTCCAGGTGGGGCCTCACTAGTGTCTTGTATAGCGGAATTATGACCTCCTTTTCCTGCTGGTGATGCCCCTGCCTATACATCCCAGCATCCTATTTGCTTTACCTGGATGCCTTTGTCACACTGTTTCCCTACCTTGAGGTCATCAGAGATGACAACCCCAAGATCCCTTTCCTGCTTGGTGTATGCTATATCCTCACCCCCCAACTGATATATTGTGCCAGGGTTTTTGTGCCCCATATGCATTATCTTGCACTTCTTTGCATTGAATTTCAACTGCCAAACCCTTGACCATTCTAGTTTGTATAGCTAGCTTTACTTCCTTTTTTATGGATTGGTACCACTAATGCCTTTAACCAATCAAGTGGGACTTCGCTATTGGCTAGTGATCTTGAGAATAATATTTTTAATGGGAGTGTTATATTAGGTGATAGGAGTTTTAACTTTACAGGAGATATATTATCTGGGCCTGCTGAGTATGACACTTTTAGATTATTTTTTTAATAATACATTCAGTGGTTGTTTATTCCGATTGTAAAACTTTCTTTGATTTCACCTTGGTATGACTTTTTTGAGAATACGGATCCAAAGTATGTATTAAATATGTTCACAATTTTCTTTGGTTCTTCAATTGGTTGGTCTACGGAGAGAATTTATATAGCCATAGAAACCTTTCATGTTACCTTTATTTGCATTTTTGCCAGGTTAAGTTCCATCCTTTATTTTTCTTTATTCTATTCTTGTACTGTTTTAGCACAGTTTTGTATTTATGCCAATTGCCTTCAGTTTTCTGTCTAACATAGATCATATAGTCACCTTTTTTCCTTTAGTAATCTTTTTAGATTATTCGTCAGCCACTTGGGTTTGATGCCTTTGGCAGTGTATTCTTACATCCTTCCTTAATCTCCCTCCCACTAGTTTACATTCAAGTCCCCTTGTTTCTGACCTGCCATCTCTTTTTTTTTTTTTAAACTTTCAATCTTTATTAAAATAGTTTTATGAACTTAAAACATGACAGACAATTAACAATACAAGTATCACCTAATATAGACTTATGGCCCACAGGCCCTCATACTGGTACAGATGAATTTAGACATAAGAGAATATGCAGAAATTATATTCCTGGTAATTCATCCACTGTACAGTATTAAAAGGGAAAAAGAATAAAGAGTACAGAGGTTCAAAGCTTTAACTAGTAACAGTGGTCCTATATCTCAGGTGGAGAGTAGTGCTCGGAGGTCCATGTACGTCCCAGGGTCTCATGTACATGGAGGGAAGGAATCCTAGGGGACCATGACTCTTCCCCCCCCAGCTAACTGCTTAGGGGAAAAAGTCAGGCTGTCGTGGGGAAATGTAAAGGACCCAACTCCTCCATATGAGGTCAAAGGACTCAATGTTTTTATTCAGCTTGGCTGTCAATTGTTCTAACTTATACACTCAAACCATTATCTCATCCCACTGAGTCAATCTGAGGGGGTTAGGTGACAACCAATTTTTGGTAATTACTTCCTTTGCTGTCAACAGGCAGATGGTTAACTTTTTTGTGACTGGGTCCCTGCACATAGGAGGTAAATCAGAAGAGAAAGATTCCCACGGTAAGGTTGTTTATTCCCATAAAGATTTGGGATAGGGCATCCGTGAGGCTACGTAGGAAGGGTTGTAATTCTGGGCAGTGCCAGAAGATATGGCCATGTGTCGCCCAGTTCTCCCCATAACCTCTCCAGCATTTGGAGTCCCTCCCCTGTAGGTACTTCGCCTGCACCGCGGGGTTCTGAAATACTTGAGGAAGACTTTCCAGGAGAATTCCCTCTGGGTCGGAGAGAACATGCCCCTGTGGATATGACTCAAATGTCTGATCCACTGTTATTCTTTGAGGTCTATCCCAAAGTCCCTTTCCCAAGAACCTTTCAGTAGAGATGGAGATCCCCCCCAGGGCTTGAATCCCTTTGTATAAATATATCATAGGGTTTAGGCTACCCTGTCCATCTAGAGCTGCACTGAGTATGTCCAGTACAACTGGATTGGGAGCATCCTGAGGAAGGTTTCTAATCTGTTTGCTAATGAAGTGCAAGGCCTGCATAACACTGAAGCTCTCCTGCGGTCTAAGAGCATATTTTGATTGTAGTTCATTAGTGGTGAGTATTTTCCCATCTCTGACGAAATGGTTTACCACGTGAAGATGCATCCTCTCCCACGTTCTGCAACCATGATCCAGTAGCGCCAGGGTAAAATGAAAGTGGTATGGTAGGGAAAATAGTAGCGCCCTGTAAGGGGCCCACTTTTTAATGTCTAATCACTCTCTCCAGATTTTGATTGTGTTGGTTATATAATTATTATTTGAGATATCTTTTGAGGTCATCGGGGGGCATTGCAGCAGGATCCTGTTCAGATTCATTAGGTCTTCCTCTCTAGTCTCCAGTTCCTTCCATTTTGCTTTGTACTTTGGGAGTAGCCAGTGTACATAAGGATTCGAAGTTGGGAGGCCATATAATAGAGTTCTAGGTTGGGGAAGGCTAACCCACCCTGCTTTTTGGGTAGCTGAAGTATAGTAAATTTAATTCAAGGTTTTTGGGACCCCCAGATGTATTTGGAAATCTTTTTGTTTATGCTTCTAATCAGTCCTCTTGATAGGGGTATGGGGAGTGTCTAAAAAGATACAGCAGACGGGGAAGTAAGTTCATCATCACTGTGTCCACTCTCTGGATGAGGGGGATGGGGAAGGATTTCCATCTCTCCACATCTGCCGATATTTGCTCTATGAGAGAAGAATAGTTTAACTCTCCAAGTTTGGTGAAATCGCCAGTGAGGTGAACTCCCAGGTACCATATGCAGGACAAGTTCAATTTGAAGGGGAAGGAGCTAGCCGTCTCTGGGGCAGGGGAGTGTTACATTTTAGAACTTCGGTTTTAGTGGTGTTTACCCTGTACCCAGAGATTGCACCAAACTCCTCCAATAGCTGCCAGAGAGATCGAAGAGACTGCTCTGGGTTTGCTAAGTAGATCATTAGGTCATCAGCGTAGAGAGCTAGTTTATGATGTTGTCCCCCTGCTGTCACTCCCTGTATATTCAGCGATTGCCTAATTGCCTGGGCCAAGGGCTCCAGGTACAGTGCGAATAGCAGGGGTGACAGAGGGCAACCCCGCCATGTGCCGCTTTGTAGCGGGATTGGGTCAGATATTGATCCGCTGATTTTAATTTAGGCCACTGGGTTGTCATACAAGGACCTGAATACACCCAAGAACTCCCCGGGAAACCTCATTCTCCATAAAACCACCTCTAAAAAAAAAAGGCCAGGCCACCCAGTCCAATACCTTTTCAGCATCGAAAGGGGAGGATGAATGAGAGGCATGGTACATAAGGTGTAACGTTCTCTTTATGTTGCCTAGAGTTTGCCAGAGTGGTATAAACCCACACTGGTCCCTATCACTCAATCAAGGGAGAAGCCCTTCTGCCCTTTTCACCATTACTGCTGCAAAGATTTTATAGTCAATGTTGAGAACCGATATTGGCCTGTACGAGGTGCATGCTACAGGGTCCTTCCCAGGTTTAAAGATGCTAGAGATGGTAGCATAACGCCAAGATGTTGGGGCTCGCGCCTCCCTCTAAGGCACCCTGATAGGCCAAGTGGACAGCTGGTAGTAATTGGGTCTGGAATAACTTATAAAACTCTGCCATATAACCATCGGGGCCAGGGCTTTTGTTGGTCTGCAGCGAGGAGATCATCAGGATAAGTTCCTCTTTAATAATAGGGGCCTTTAGGGCTTCCTGTTGGTCTAGGGAAAGTGTGGGAAGGGAAAGACCCGATAAAAATCCATCCACTCTCTGAATGTCTATTGTACGTTCCGGGGTATAACGGGAACGGAAGAAGGAGGTGAAGATTTTAATTCGTGAAGGGTTCCTCTCTATCCCTCCCATATTGTGGGACCTAATCTGGTTTATAGAGGCCTGATTTACTTTTTTCCTAAGACGATGGGCTAATAACCGGGTGGCTCTAGGGCCCCCCTTCAAAATATTTGCTTCAGAAACTGCAGGGCCTGTTCTGTTCGGATCTCTAAGATATGCTGGATCCTTTGCCTGGTAGCTTCTATTAAAAGGAGTACTCCTGCATTTCCCTCCGCATGCTCTGCTAAAAATGTTTTAAACAGATTTTGAAGAGTGGACAAAACCTGTGCCTGTGTCCTTTTGTGACGAGATGCAAATTTTATAATTTCACCTCTGAGGACTGCTTTAAGCGTGTCCCACAGGAAGCTTGCTGGGGTTTGCGGGTTGTCGTTATCTATTAAAATCTGCTGTACCTTGTCCTCCACCTGCTCTTTAAATTGTGGGAGGTTAATTAGGAAGTCGTTGAAACGCCAGAGTGTATTCCTGCATGCGCCCCAAACTCCAGCCAAATTAGAGCATGGTCCGAGAAAGCTGAAGGTGTCATCTCACAGGCCACTATCGATCTTGAACTCTCTTGACACGTGAAAGAAGTCAATACGTGCATATGTCTTATGAGGACAGGAATAATGAGGTAACCTTCCCCGAGGGTGTATGAGCGCCAGGCATTTGTCCACACTGTCTCTTTCATATATACCTGGGCCGCTCTTTGTGCAGCCAACTTCCTGTTGGGGTTAGTTGTGTCTTGATTATCACAGATAAAGTTATGGACACCCCCTACCACCAGCACCCCTTTATGGTATTCAATGATTTTTTGTAGTAGGGATCTAACCACTCCCGCATCTGAGCCCAGTGGTAAATACAGACAGACTAATGTGATCTGTTCTCCCTTATACAAACCCTCCACAATAGCCAATCGCCCTTTGGGATCGAAGCAGGTCATAGACATCTCAAAGTGAGTATACCTGGGTACCAGGATTACTTTCCCTCTCCTTTTGCCCTTTTTACACGAAGAGGCCACCACATGTGTGAAGTCAAAGCCCCCCAGTTTCTGATGTTCTGATCTGCTAAGATAAGTTTCCTGGAGAAGGAGAAATGTAGGTTTTTGTTTTTTCAAGTAAGGGTTTTATGTCTTTTGACAGGGTTATTAAGCCTGTTCACGTTATGTGAACAGACTACTATCTTTCTAGTGGGATCCATCCGAGCTGATTAAGGAATTCTAGGAGACAAATCTCCCCTTCTGGAGCCCAAACATTCTGAAGATGTGCTTTATTACATGTAAATGTTTCAGCAGCTAACTCTATGATATTCTGTTTGCTTACCTGGTGAGCAATGTAAAACAGCAACTTTAACCACAACTCTATCAACATACGTACAAAGTTACCTCCAAGGAAGAGGAGCTTTCTCTTTAGCTCCTTAGTTTTCACCATGGAGCAGATCTGCTAACTCTCCACAAGAAGGGGGAACAAGTGGCGGGAACATCCCCCAGTGGCCCCCTGTCCAGGCATATTCTGGATTGTAGCCTGCTGTTCATGGCTACTACATGTAGTCATCATCCAGCCCAGGCTGGTCGCCATCCCAGAGCCCTCCAGTAATTCCTATGGGAGCATCATCCACCTAACAATAACCACAATAAAAGTAAATCAATGTATTAGAGGTCCAACATCATAAGAGGTCATCTATGGAGAACCAGGTCGGCAACCTGTAGCCGTAAAGGAGATTTTATGTTGATCATTCAGCAGCTATTATCCCCCCCCCCCCGCATACCAGCTTAATATACCAAAGCCTGTAAAAGGAAAAAAAAAAAAAAAGGTGTAGTAAAGCACTTGAGAGATATTTACACATCTACAAAGCACTTCAAATGGATCGTTACAACCTACAGTCAAGGCAAGTGCACTGTTCGAAATTAGTCCATCCCCCGAGGTGAAGCAGGTATGCCCCACTCGCTCTGGATGTGGTGTTTTCAAAAAATGGCACTCAGCTCCAACAACAGTTCTAGCTCAGCAGTCGATTCCCTGCAAGGTTTCAGAGTCACAGACTAGATTGATAGATGGGAGGAAAAAGTCTCAGTGCGAATACAGGCACGCTGGGTAGGGGGAAGGAAGGGCACCAGGGCAAGTCCAAGAGAAAACAGTCTTAAAATTAATTAAACATGGGTTAAGGGCGCTCCCTTCCCCGGACCGATTATGCAGTACTACCACAAAATCGAATAGGCCACGTCTGAGCCCTCGGGGTTCAAAGCGACCAGATCAACGCAGGCACCAACTTCAGAAAGAAGGGGGCAACCCCACCCCCAGTCTCCTCCTCCTAACTGACGCCCCAAGCGAGAAAAACTTACTGTGCTCAGGTTTGAGGCGAGTTTCCCTGGGTCGGATTCCTCCTCCCTCTGGCCACGCTGTTGCATCAGTTGACTGATCTCCTGCAGGGTTGTGGGGGCCGCCCGCCTGGCCTTGTTCCGGTGATGATGCTGAGATCCGGGGTGCCATCCTTCTTTCGGAGGTCTGGGTTGTTTTCTTGGGGCCAACTCTTAAGTTTCCACCCTTTTGCTGCTTCTGGTGTAGAGTGGGTAACAGGACCGGACTCCTAAAACATTTTAAGTCGGGCAGCATATGGGATCTGGAACTTTACCTGTCTGCTTCGGAGCTCTCTCAGGAGTTCAGAATAGGCCATTCTCTGACTCACTATTTCAGCTGGGCAGTCATTATCCAGGATCAGCCTAGTAGTACAGTATGTTGGTTACAGACTTTTTGGTCCAGGCTGCTCGGAGAATCTCCTCATCCTTAAAGCTCGAAAGCTTCATAACTATTGAGCGTGGCCTTGCTTTGGGGTCAGTTGAGTGAGGCGCCAAAGCCCAGTGTGCTCTCTCAATTTGGTACCGGAAGGTCGGGGACAAATCCAGGACATCTCTCAGCAGGTCTTCAATGAATTCAGTCATTTTCCCTGTCTCTGAGCCTTCCGGTAAGCCATATATTCTTAAGTTATCCCTACGGGATCTGGCCTCTAGGTCCAGGAGTTTGGCTTGCGTTGCCTCTTGCTGTTTTAGGAGGTAGCTGACCGCCATGTGGACATGGTCACTCAAGTCTCGAGGGAGGAAATGCGCGTCTCCGTCTCTTCTAGGTGTTCCTCCGCAGCTGTCAACTGCCTCTGAACTGTTTGCAGTTCTCTATGATTTTCTCCTCTAAAAGCTTTCATCTCCTGAAGCAGAATTTCATAACAGGAGCGGGACAGCAGTTCCCCATCAGTGTCAGGATTAGGGCCAAACTGACTGGTCGGGGAAGTACTCCAGCTGGCTGATGGTCGCTGCTTTATTCCGTCGCCATCTGAAGTCGTAGGATGGTTTTTATTGCCACTCTTGCCAGACCTATGTCCTCCGGCTGATTTAGATGCCATGGTTTCAAAAATTAACTGGTTTTCTCTTGCCGGAGAGGTTATGATCAGTGAGTGATTCCCGGAGCTCTGCTACAGCGCTGCCATAAGCTCGGTGATGTCACCGGAAGTCCCTGAACTGCCATTCCTGCTAAATAGTTTCTCTCAGTTTACCTTTATTCCTTTCAGGAACTGTAAACGCTTTATCATGTTGCTCTTCTCCCTTCTGGCCTGCAGTGAGTACATGTTCAGTGCTTTAAGTCGATTCTCATATGATCTGCCCTACTAGTCCTGAATCATTCTGGTTACTCTACGCTGTACCATCTGTAGCCTGTCTTTCCTCAGATGAGGACTACAGAAATGGACACAGTACTCTAGGTGTGGTCTTACTCTGATTTACAGCAGGAGGAAAAAGATCCTAGTACCCATCTATCAAAACCCCTTCCACCATACCCCAGCATTCTGGCTGCCTTGCTGCAGACCTCATTGCACTGGCTAGTTTGTGTCAGGGAGCTGTTTAGGAGGACGCACCAGTCCCTTTCCTCTGATGCAGTGGCTAACTTAACCCATTCCCATCCAGTATTCCCCTTCTTGTGGTGGTTCTTAATGTGCATCGCCTTGCAGTTTTTGGCACTGAATTTCAGCAGCCACACAACCTTGGTCCACCTCCCTAACCTCTGCAACTCACTTACCCCCCCCCTCCTCACTGCAAGCATGCATGGGACAGACACAAAGGAAGCTTGGTAGAGAAGCAAGGGGGGGAGGAGCCAGAGATCAAGTAGGGTCTGCGGTAACAGGATAAGACAGGCAGGGAAAAAAATATGCATACTGGTTGGGTAAAGCGGTCTTTATCTGCAGTCAGATTCTATGTTTAGCTGTCTACCCTGCCACAGAGCTTTCACAAGGGTATACTGGTACCCAGGGCCAGTTCAAACTATATGGTGTTATGGTCAATGGACCATACTAGTTCCCCAACCCACACTACACCTACCGTTTCTGAGTAGGCAAGTGCCACATCAAAACTGTCAGCCTGCTGTGGGGGTTCCCTGGCTAGCTGCACAAGCGTAATCCTGCAACATATCCAGCAGGGCCTGACTTCGGGTGCTCTTAGTTGCTGGAACGTCCCAATCTATGTCTGGTAGATCAAAATCCACCACACCCACCTGACCACCCCCTGCTCTATAATGCTTGTACAACAAATACTTCAGATACAGAAAGTCGTCAGAGCAAATATAAACTGAGCTAACCCCATCCAGCTCATAAGAAAGTTAGCTGATTGGGCCAAAGTAGGCAGAATTAAAATGCCAACTTCGAACTGCACCTTAAGAGCAACTTTTCTGGTGCTTTGCACAAATAAGAGGAAGCTCCCTCATATCCATGGGATCTTCTCTGCAGTGTTACAAAAAATCTGCTAACACCCCAAAGAAAGAGAAGGGATCGTAAGTTCCCCGAAGAGTTAGTTGCATGATCCCTTCCACTTCCCCGTTGCTGTCCACACCCCCACGCTCTGTTTTATGACGTATGTATAGGAAGAGCACTCAAGCACAATTTGTAAACATAGTTTTAGGCTGTTTAAGTGACCATTTGATAAAATCAGACCAGGGTGCAACTCACAAAGCTCTTGTTATTTGCCTAGCCTCAATTATCAAATAGTCATAAATTGACAAAAACTGTGTTTACAGAGAACACTCCATAGACTCGAATGGAGCAACACCCTCTGCATTCTCCCTATAAATGCATCATAAAATGGAGTGTAGGGGCATGGCCAGCGACTGGGAAATGGAAAGGGATCGTGTAGGTAGCCCCTCAGGAGCAATTTATGATCCCTTTCCTTCCTTTTGGGTATCACCTAAAAAAAAAAATGCTAACACCACAGTGGAGCTCCCATGGAGGCCATGTCCAATCTCTTACTTGGGTTCAGTTTTTTAAAATACAAGAAAAGATTCTCTTTAAAGTGGCTCTCGGGGGTGGGGGTGGGCTGTGGAGCCCAAGCAAGACAGCAGCCTAAAAGAACTAGTTCCATTCCAGCATTGGAAGTCTTGCTCTTTAGTTGCTATACTGGAGTGTGGATTGCTGAATTTCTCAACAGAACAGTGGAAGACGACCTTCTCCTCACCATGGGCAATCCTCGTAGAGATTGGCAACAAACTCAGGGAGAAAAAAGTAAATCTATCCCTGGCCCTCCAACCACGAGGTCTACCACCAGAGAAGTGACGTAGGCAGTCACAGATAAAAAAGGAGGAAACACTACAAAGCTTGGGACAGAAACTCACTTGTTTAATCCGATCTGTCATAGGGCTCTCTGACAAATTTGACTCATTGACAAATCGTGTTAATACCGTGGAAGCAGAGATGGCAACAGTTAAAACAGCATCCACGGAGAGCAGAAAAAGCTCCAGGGCCGCACTGGGAGCTACAGCAAACCTAGTTAAGGAAAATCACCACCTTAAAGCTCGCCTGGAATCCCTGGAAAACCAGGCCAGAGCTTTAAATATTCATTTACTGGGAGTGCCAGAACGATCTAAAGGTGACCACATCATGCTTTTTTCTTAGAGACTGGCTTGCTCAACAATTTGGGGACCAGCTAACTAATAGGCTGTTCCACATTCAGAAGGCCTGTCGTGCAACTACCAGGGGTAGGCCCGGTCAATTTGGAAGCGCCCAGAGCAATCATGATGGTGATGGGTGGTGTGGGCTCGAGAGATTATCTCCTAAGTCTGACCCGGCAGTAGAAGTCCTTGTTTTGCGATGGACACCCTGTCAACATATATCCAGACTTGAGCTATGCCACAAGGATGAAAAAGATTTGATGGGGTCCGTGCGATGCTTCGTGCGGATGGAATTACGCACGGTATATTTCCTGCGCGTCTCCGAATAGCAACATCGGGGAAGATTTTTGTATTTTCTGATCCGGCAGAAGTGCTGAAGTGGGGCCCAGTGGAATACCTCAGCCCGCTCAGCATGACAGGCAGATCTTGATTCCAATAATGAAGAAGAGGGACAAACCCACTTGAGAACTTTTCTCTTTCTCACCAGGTTTGAAATATGCAATCTCTGTTGAGACTTTACTGACTCTGTTGATGGCATTAACTGTTTGTTACAGCTCATGAGGCAGCATGTTACTTTTTTAGTTAGCAGTTATTAATGGTTCCTCTTTTCAAGGGTTCAGCCTCTATGTTATTTGGTGAACCCAGTATGGCAACTATAAGGAGCAAGATGTTGAATTAAAATTATTTTTTCACAAGTTTACTACTCTCAGATTAGCCTTTTGGCTTTTACTTTGGTTGAGTGCACGTACAACTCTGTTCCTTTTAGAAACTAAATTGTTTTGTACATTAAATGTGAAAATTTCCTTTTTTATTAAAAACATGCTGCTCATGGACTCAATATTGCAGCAGATGGACATATATATGGACAACCCAATGGGAAGTACCCTTTCAAGGACATATCTTATTGACATGGCTCATTCTGTGTTTTCTCATTTCCGTTTTATAGTGCACGTATTTATTAAGAGGAGGGGCATCCTTGAGCCGGCCCAGTGGCGTTGAGGGTTGAGGTGCTGGATGCCACACCTCGTGCCACACTGGCAACCCGGGTTCGAGAGCAAGTTCGACCGGCAGGGGGAGGACAGTATCGAGCGTCCGGAGGACTGCTCTCCTGTCCTGGGAGAGAGACGGCATCGATCCCGGGCTCCTGGCGATGGCAAGCTTACAATCCAGTAACCACGGGGATTGGCTGCAGCAGAGATTCTGTGGGCATGCATGGGAGTATACGTGCCAGCACTGGACGCAATGCAAGTCCGAGTCAAGGGGGAGGTTTACAACAAAAAAGGAAAAAATCCTGTACCACAGGAAGGCAACGTAGGCCTCCAGGAACTTCGGCACTCATGCTCAACACTGGACTTTCCATTGGCCATCATCTCAAGCCCTCGCCTCTCCTCCAGACCCAGCTGCTTTGATTTCAGAAAGGTCACCCATGGTAAGGAGTCAGGTGGTCCCGCCCCAGGGGGCTTAGATCCGGGGGATCAGCCAGGTTCCCAGAGAGGGAGGTGGGATGTCTCAAATACCCCATTGGGCCAGGGAGAGGTTTCAGGTGGACGGAAGATGCCAAGGTTGAGCGTGGCACTCCCAAGAAATGCCCCAAGGTGACAGATGAGAAATAGAAGATAAAAAAAAAAATGTAAAGAAATAGCAGCGTCGTCAAAGATTTGATGATAATCCTGATGTGCTATGTCCGGATTACTGTTGTATGTGTTTACAGATATTCTAATTAAAATAAAGTACAAAAAATAAATAAAATGGCTCTCGGGTTATAATCATCTACTATGGTATCGGGAAACTCAGTATCCTGACGCTCAGGATACAGAGTCCAGATGCCCGAAATTCACTGAACCCAATGGCATCACTTATCCAGCGTAATAACCAGACAGCTACGGCAACATATGCAGATTATTACGATGTGGGGGACTACACCCCCACACCCCCGTAACTAAAATAACTCAGAGGGGGAGCAGACCCCAGAGTAAAAAACTATTAGTTATGGGGGCAAAAGGATGTGACCAGACTAGAACCCAGGCCCAACGGCACATGCCGGCCAATCTGTATGTGCATTAGCCTTCCACACCGCAGGGGCAGCTAGGCCAGCTTCCAGAGGCGACGGTGTTTTCAGAGGTAAGGTAGCAACCTGTCACATCCGCTACTTTACCCCCCTGCTGTAACACCGTCGGGCATGCATCAGTCGGGATGATCTGTTTTGGGACACTGCACCTGTCGGGCAATAGTGCCCGGGCAGGTGCGTGTCGGGGTAGTGAGCTATGGGAATCCATAAGGGTACCGATTATAACAGCAGCTTGGAGGAAATTCCTGATGGGGCTGCCAAGAAAAAAGCCTGGCCCTGTCAATTCAAAACACAGGTTGTCCTGCTTTTTGAAGTGAGTGGAGATATGCAGAGCTACATTTAAGTAATCATTGCCAATATTTTGAAATACTCAGAAACATAGATAAGGGCAGAAAAAGGCACAGTGGCCAACCAAATCTGCTCAAGACATGCCTACATCCACACCCAGCCCAATGCTGGTCTGAACCAGATCTAGTATAACAATGGCCCCCAACTGTATTTCAACACACCTCTCCCCTAGTCCACTCATCCCCTTTCCTCAACTGCCCAACCTCACTCCCACTGCTGGTTTGGACTATTCCCTGTGCCTATCCCACGTGTGTTTGAAGCCAGCATCGGACTCTGTGTCAATCACTCCTTTAATGCATTGCACTGCTATACAACCCTTTCTATAAAGAACTTCCTTACATCTCTCTTATCCTATTACTTCCAATAACTCTGTATGAAGTCTGAACCATCCATTGTTTAACCTGATACAAAATGGCCGTCCAGGTAAAAAAATCAGTTCCCAACCCCCCTTTTCCGTTCATACTAACATACTAAAATACCAGCAGTCTCTGCCTAATGGTCTTTTGTGTCTGCTCATTTGGTCATCCCCCAACCTGGGAGCTGACCGTGCTGTCCCCCCAACCCCGTTGGGGTTTTCCATTCCCAGTGCAAGATATTCCCCTTCATGGACTCTTGTTACCTTGCCCTCACTTCTTTTCACCACTGTCTACATTATGAGCATTCCTTAGCTACATAAAGGTCTCTATCATGTCCTTCCTCTCCTTCCTGGCCTCTAGAGTGTACATACACAGAAACTCTCAGACTCTCCTCATACATCTTCCCCTGCTGCCCCAGAACCATCTTTGTGGCTTTCTGTAAATGGTTTCCAAGACGTACTGGTCCTTCAGATTCGGGTTCCAGAAAGGCAGAACAGAACTCGTGACTCCATAAAACAATGTAATGCATTGTGAAGCCTGCTGATAATCAAAGCACTGGCTCTTAAAATACACAGAAACACAGAATGGGTCGGCAGATGGGGTCCATGCATCTAGTCTGTCCATGTATACAACCCCCCCAATTAGGCTGCCATCTGTGTTTTACCACACTGCCTATCCCATGCCAGCTTGAATTCTCTTACAGTCTTTGATCCCACCACCCTTGTGGGAAGGGCATTCCAGGGCTCTACCACCCTTTCTGTAAAGTAATACTTCCTTAAGTTGGTCCTGAACTTAGCCCCTCCCCCGGCGCATGCCATAACTGATCCCTGGTCCGGGTACAATTGTTTACCTGAAGGGGTCTTGTGCATGTACCTTGTTGATACCCTTCAGGTGTTTGAAGGTCTCTTTCATGCCCTCCCAGTAACAGGATCTCCCTGTTATGCTTAAAACAACTATGTGCCCCCACCCCCGTTAAAATTTCTTTTCATTCATTTCTGTTTTCTTCCACTTATTCCATACTATCCTGTTATTTTCTTGTCAGGGTGGCCAACCTGACAAATAAATCTCTATATCTGTCCCATCTCTTTTTTAGGTTTAAAAAAAAAAAAAAAAGCCCTTTCATAAAAAAATATCTGACTGTCATGCTTTAATAGAAGTATTTCCAAACTAGTAGCTTTTTGTTGTCCTTGTCCTGTTTGGAAATTATATTCCTCCAAGAAGTACCAAGTGTACAGTAAGTTGCTGCAGAGCTGTTTAAAATATAGTAGTATTTGCCAGAAAAGAGCTTACAATAAAATCCTGCTCTCTGTTTAATCCTGTTGTGTGTATAAAAAAAGAAGCCCTGTAGGTCCCAAGAAGCGAGCGGGTGGTAGCAGCAGGGAGGTGAGCGCATCTTTGCTTCTACCGTCCCTCGCGCTGGACTGTCACGCATAATCGCACAGCTGTAATTTACAAATCAAAAACCGTAGCGCTGAATCATCGCAACCACTTGTTGCGATTCAAAAATTAAGCGGCTGAGCGCTAGGAGAACACGCTTGCAACGGTGTACAGTTGCTTAGAAGACAGCTTATACAAAATGTTCCCCGAAGTGCTGTCTCAGTATCCACGGCACAAATAAAGGCTGCAAATAAGTAAAGGACTCTGTAAGAAGACAGAAGTCCTGAAAGTAAAGTTAAAATTAAATAAAGAGCTGTTTTTTTACTTGTATTAGAGCCCTCTAATCAGAAGAAGGCAGTGGAATGTAAAAAGCCGTCGGCTGCAATTTTAGCCATCTGAAATACACAAAGTAAGCAGAAAGTGTAAAACCCTGTATTTTAGCCAGATAATTACAGTGAGTAAAAATCTCTGAGGTGCAGAGAGCTGGTTTGTTTTACATGCTGGTGTGAAGGAATAAATTATTTTCTGTCTCATATTAACGTTAGTTTTCTTCATACTTCTTAAAGCTGTAAATCACTGTTTGCTATATGTCATTACTAGAAATAAAGGAAGATAAGGAGCGCGCCCTTCATCTTCTTATCCAGTTCACAGTATATTGTAAACTTTGATTTCTAAGAATAAAATAACATTTACCTGGAGCTTTCAGACAGGCGTTGCGCAGGAGCTGGCCGGTCCAGGAATGGCAGTTTATATACAGGGGAGATAATGATGTCATCAAAAAGGGGCGGAGTAATCGTACCAGAAAGAGACTATTTAAACCCCTTTTTGATAGGCTAAGGGAGTTTGGATGTGGAGGAGTGTTCAGTAGGGTTCTGGACACTGAACAAGGAGGAGCTCGTTTCAAGGAAAGCCATAACTGTTGAAAGAAGGAAGACATATCAAGAAGAAGTGATTTTCTGTTCCAAGTGTGCTGGACTAACTTTATTTTCCTCTCTGTGATGTAACAGTGCTTTATTTTTTTTGGTTTTGGAAGTTTTTTTGGGACTTTTAATTCGAATTGAGAAATAAAATTATAAATCCAGTAATTTGCATTTTTTATGCACCAAAGTTATGTCTTTGTGTCTGTCATTGATCTCACACTTCCACCCCTCCTCCCAATCTCTTCTTCGTTCCATGGAATACATGTTGAGCTGTTCTAGCCTTGTGTCATATGGCTCTAGATGCAGACCATGCACCATTTTTGTTGCCCTTCTCGGTATAGATTCAAGGCTGTCTATGGCCTTCTTTAGGTGAAGCCTCCAGAACTGGACACAGTACTCCAGGTGAGGCATCACCCGGGACCCGTATAGTGGCATAATCAACTGCCTTTTTCCTACTGGTTATGCCCCTCCCTATGCATCCCAAGATGCTGCTAGCCTTTTGTGCAGCCTTTTCACATTACTTGCCTACCCTCAAGTCACTGGCAATGATGACCCCCAAGATCATGCTTGTGTTCTCATATTACCAACTGTTATTCATTCAGAAAGTATTTCCTCCCCAGGTTGCACCTGCCTAGGTGTATAACCTTACACTTTCTGCCACTAAAGTTCAACTGCCAATTTCATGACCATTCCTCCAATTTCCGAAGGTCAAACTCCTTCATTTGATTCTGTTCAGCTGTGTCCACTCTATTGCAGAACTTTGTGTAGTCTGCAAATATGCACACCTTCCCATTTAGGTTATGCGTAATGTCTCCGATGAATAAATTGAAAAGGATTGGCCCCAGCACTGAGCCCTGTGGCACTCCAGTTGTCACTCTGCCGTACTCCAACAATGTGCCATTTACAAATACTCAGAGTCCTCCCGTCAGCCAGTTTTGGATCCAGTTGATGAATTTTGGCCCAACGCCTGTCTTCTCCAGTCTGTTTATTAGCCTCCTGTGATGGATGGAGACAAAGGCCTTGCAGAAATCCAGTCCCCCCCCCCTTTATCGTTTTAGTGACCCAGTCAAAGAATTCGATTAGGTTAGTCTGGCAGGGCCTACCTACCATGAAGCCACACTGCTTTGGGCCCTGTTGTCCACACTCTTCTAGGGATTCCATTAGCTTTCCTATTACCGAGGTGAGGCTGACTGGGCAGTAGTTTCCTGCTTCTTCCCTACTGCCACTTTTGTGCAGTGGCACCACTGTAGCCTTTTTCCAGTCTTCTGGGACATCCCCATACTCCAGTGATTTGTTGAAGAGTTCTGCCAGTGAGGCTGCTACTACTTCTGCCAGCTCCTTCAGTATCCTCGGGGTGTATTTCATCTGGACTCATTGCTTTGTCGACCTTCACTTTTTTGAGTTCTTTTAGGACTCTCCTCTGTGAAAGGGCTTATGTCTGCTTCCCTGAGGTGGTGTTTTTCTGCCTAGAGATGGCCCTCTGCCTGCTTTCTCCTCTGTGAAATCTGAGCATTAGTATTTGTTCATCCAATCATATGCCAGATTCACAGATATTCTGAAAGCCTCTAGACTTTGTAGTACTAACTTGTTAATAACTGGATTCTCTAAATGGTCCAAAATGTAACAATCACAGGTCAGACTTGATGCATTATTAGGTCACCATTGCGAGCACAGATAATACAAAGAATTCATAATATTTAATGCCCATTGCAAGTTTCATGACAAGAATGGTTTACAAGACCTACAGCCAAAAATATTTCCTAGTTTAATGAAAATTATACAAGGGCAAAGAAAAATCCTGGGCTCAGATTGGTCACTCTGGGGCTGGACCCGTGATATTATCCCAGTACATCATCACGGCTCTAGTCCCAGCACACAAATGACCGCATCAACTGGTATGAAAATTACTCCACGCAATCTGTATAAGTGCTCCCCGCTCTGCTGTTTGCTTGGTTTTGCCCAGCCATCTGCTGAGTCGATGGCGGCCCCAAGATGCTCGATCTGCTGGGTTGGGTGGAGGTGGCTCTTTTCCTCGTTCACCACCCATCCGTGGTCCCTGAGTGCCCGTACGGCGAAGTCTGTGTGGGCTTGCGCCTGATCCCTGGACCGTGCCCGTATGAGCCAGTCGTCCAGATACGGGGCTATGTCCAGCCCTTGTTCCCTGAGCCTGGCCACCAAGGTGATGGAGACCTTGGTGAAGACCCTGGGGGCTGAGAACAGGCCGAATGGAAGTGCCCAGTACTGAAAGTGCTGGCCCAAGATGTGGAAGCGAAGAAACCTTCTGTGGTTCTTGATGATGGGAATATGTAGGAAGGCATCCTTTAGATCGACTGAGGTTAGGAAGTCGCCTACCCTGATCCCCCTTAGGATGGATCGGATCGTCTCCATCTTGAACCAACGTGGGATCACGTACTTGTTCAGCTGTTTTAGGTCCAGGATGGGCCTGAGGTCCCCCGACTTCTTTGGCACTAGGAAGAAGATGGAGTACACGCCTTCCCCCTACTCCTGAACTGGGACTGGTTGAATGGCCCTGTTCAGGATCAGATCTGCCAGGATACCCTGCACCTGGTGTGGTGAGGCCCTCTTCTGGAGATGGGGGCCAGGCGAACCGTTCGGTATGGACTGGTGAGCCAGCTCTATGGTGTATCCCGGAGACCCGTCTTGGACCCACCTGTCCGGCGTGGTGACTTTCCCGCGGTGCGCTGAAGAGCCAACGTTGGCTGACCGGGGTACTGAGGGGGTCTTAGGGAAAAGGAGTCACTGTTTCCCCCTGAATCCTCTTCCGCGGCCTCCGGACCTTTGACCTCGAGGTCTGAAGGAGGAGGGGGACTTGTAGTTGTTGAAGGCGGAGGTGCGTGAGAAGGATGTGGGGGCCCTACTCCGAAAGGAGTGGATTTGCAAGTAGGGTTCCCTGCGGCTTTGGCTCTTTGCTCCGGGCCGAAACCTGCGTCTAGCAGCTGGTAGATGTGAGGGTCTTGACCTATTCCTTAAGAGGTCCCTACCCTCTTCCTTCTGTTTCAGATAAGCCTGTAGGCCTTCCCCAAATACATGACCCCCCTTGAGGGGTAAATTCTGAAGCAAAGTCTTAGATTCTGAGTCAGCGTCCCAGAGTTTTAGCCATAGTGCTCTGGGGCGGTTTGTGATGGCGGCCGTCCTGGCCTGGCGTAGGAGAGTCCACTGCCATGTCGGCGGGTACTTGGCTGCATCGAGGATGTAGTGTAATAATTCAGCCTCCCTCGACTTCGGCTTGCCTGCTCCTGCAGTTCCTCCAGCCAGCGGATCTGGGCCTCGAGGTACAGATTGCCGCTATCATTGCCTTGGCCATGGTACCCCGATTTGAATGTCTTTTTCAACATGTCCTCAATTTTCTTGTCGGTAGGGTCCTTGAGTGCTATGGTGCCGCATGGCAATACGGTCGTCTTACTCAAGGCTGCCACTTGGGGATCGATGGAGGGCCTGCACCAGGCGTCGGACTTGTCGCCCTGAATGGGTACATTTTGAGTAGGTTTCTTCTGTTCGACATTCTGCCCGGATCCGTGGATTGCCATTCGGTATGAATCAGTTCCTCAATGGCCGGGCAGACTGGGAAGGTCTCTGGGGTGGTGGTCCTTAGCTGGATCATAGGATCTAGCTTGGATTCAGTCTTCTCCCCTTCTTGTTCCTCTGTGGTAAGGTCCATGGTGGCCTTGATGACCTTCACGAGACCGGGAATTGCCTCGAATGCGCACAGTTTAGAGGTCAGAGAGGGGGTTGGCTGTTGATCGAGGTCCTCTATGTCGGAATCCAGGCCATGCTCCTCCTCCTCTTCCTCCTCTTCAAACTCGTCCTCTTTCTCTCTCTCCTCAGTGTTGCTGCCCTGGGGAATGCTGGGGTGCTAGGTCCTCTGGTGCCAGTGTCTCTTCTGGAGGATCGCTTGGCGGGAGGCTCCGCTCTGGCTGGTCTAGCTCTGTTCTGTGTAAGCGCTTCCAGTTTCTCCATGATCTTCAGCATGAAGTTTTGCTGGCTCTCCATCATGGCCACCGCAGCTTGTTGGTTTTGAATCAGTAGGAGCCGGGTTCACCCATGTCGAGTTGCTGGGGCGGGAAGGGAAGGAGCTAGTGGAGGCATTCTCTCCATTGAGAGACAGCTCTTCGTCCATGAGGCAGGCTGCGCATAGGGGCCTGGAGTTTGAGGAGGAGGGTGGCGTGCCTGCCAGTGCATTTCTTGCCTTAACCATCTGCAACAAGAGAGAGAGAGAGATCTGAGCAGAGAAAAAAAAGACTCCGGTTTTCCCCCCTAGACCCAATTGGAAGGCTGCTATGGTAGGCGCTGTAGAGAGGCCCTTAGCCCGAAGCGTAAGGTGGAACTTCTTTCCAAAACCTCTTCCGTCTATCCCCAGAATGGTCATCCTGCTCAGGGTGCATGCCGCTGTGGGAGGGGCCACGACCCCCAAGAGCTGGGGATGGGGATCATAGGATCTGCCTGGGTCGCTGTGTGAGGTACCCGGGCAGTGGCTCTGCGTTGTTCTCCTGGGGTCGCTATGAGAGGGACCCGAGGGAATCGTGAAGTCTCCCAGTTGTCTGTCCTTCTGGCTTTTTTTTTTTTTTTGTTTTGTTTTTTTTGTTTGTTTTTCCCAAATAAGAAGAATTGGGAGTCCAAGGCCCCTAGCTTGTGTTAGGGCCGGTGGGATGCGCTGTAGGGCCCGAATCTCTGGGCCAGACTGCCGTTGGCTCACTGAAGCGAGGAAGGGGGAGGGTCGTGGTCAGGGGAGGCCTGTGCGGGCGTGGTCCCGCTCACAAAGAGGAGAGTGACCCCCCTTGAGTCCCGAAATCCCTGCCGCGTCCTGGGCCTCGCTCTGCTGGAGGCCTGAGAAATAAGAGGGGGGGGGGGATTCCCCAGGCGAGATAGGCCGGCCTAGGGGATGGCCCTGGGGCGTCGAGCTGACCTCACCCCCCTCCATGAGGCGTTTGAACTCCCCGGGAGCGGTAGGCCGGCTGGGCGGCCTGGAAGGAGATGGCCCTGCAGCATCGCGCTGACCTCACCCCCCTTCAGGTAGGCTTGGGGTGAGGCGTGTTGGTAGTGCGCGATAGGGCCTTGGGTGGAGTCGCAGGGAGCAGAGGCGACTCGCGACGCTTTTAGGGGCCTAGTGAAGACTCGGGAGGCGTGGGAAGGTAGAGAGCTCCCGGAGTCGCGGGAAGCAGAGGCGACTCGGGAGACGCGTAGGCCGATGTCAGGGGAGGTGGTAGGGCCGCCAGGCGGCCGTTGCCGCGTGGGTGGGCCGGTCCTCGGGGAGACACGCGTTGGCCTGAGGGACGCCTGGAGGATAGTAGACGACCCGTGGAGTCGCGGGGAGCAGAGGCGACTCGCGGGCCTACCTATAGGCCGCGTAGCCCGTCGGGGAGGACCAGGTAAGCCGCGGAGTCGGGGGGAGCAGAGGCGACTCGCGGGCCGGCTAACAGGCCGCGTGACCCGGCGGTAGATTAAGGGAGGGGACAGGAACCGCGGAGTCGCTGGGGCTGAGGCGACTCGCGGTAAGCCAGGGTGCCGGAGGTCGCGATGGAGGGCGACTAGCGGCGAGGGATTAAGGGAGAAGGCCTCTGGCGTGACCCGAATGGGACGCGAGTTGCGGGAGCAGGGCGGCTGTGAGGCGTTCCTGGCGGCGTGGGCCTGCTAGAGGGTGCAAGCTGCCGCGTGGCTGGGCGAGAAGCAGCACGCTGTTTTCACGGAGGGCCCAAAGATAAGCAGCGGTTTGACTTAGGAAGGCTCAAAACGCTTGGAGAGCCTCAGGAGCAGGAAAACAGTTACAAAGCGATTACCAAGGAGAATCCCATAACACATAAGGCATAAATAATGCAGCAAGAAATCCCATAACACATAAACTGAACTTAGCCATGAGAATCTCTGGAGCCAAGGGCTCCTTGCTTAAATAATAATAGCACAAGGTGCTATCCATAATTCAAGAATACTAGCACAAGGCTAATAAGAAAAAACATTTCCTACCTTAAAGGTAAAGAGCAGACAGGGGTTCTCTGGATGCTTCTTGCCTATTCAGATGCACAAATTACAACTGGAGAGCAGGGGTTCCTGGGACCTGGATATACTGGAAATCTGATCTGGGTCATGTGCATCATTAGCCTATCAGGTGAGCGGGCTGTAACCCATGAAGTAATGTCTGGAGTGCCATGGATGCCAACCAACACAATCACCTTTACCAGGTGAGTAAACACCATTACTAGCTCCCAATTCCTTCGCTATTAAAAGTAAGATACTTCCTTCCAACACACTCCCAGCACTGACCAGTCCCCTAAAGGAACCTTTTTTTTTTTTTTTTTAAATTTCTGAGACACTGCCGTAGCACCCGCTTCACTTTCAGTCGCACAGGCACAGCGTCACAACGGGGTACGAGGTCAGCCGTTCTGTCACAAAGCAGCAGATAGTGGCTGGTTTCAAAAGCAGTTTAACTTATACTTTACTAAATTTGGCCATGTTCCTCGTAGCACCCTCTTCCCAACACCTGATGCAGACTCAAAACCTCACCCATCCCAACACCTGCTCCACGAGTCAAGAGGACTTACCATTCACATTGACAAGAATGGTTTACAAGACCTACAGACGAAAATATTTCCTAGTTTAATGAACAGACAAGTGGATCTTAAAATATAGGCAAAAAGATAGCAGCCAATCACAAGCCAGAACTTCTGCTCAATTAAGTCTATTGGCTGTTATACAGCACTATCTTTTTTCAATCAAACTTATTATCCCTCCAGTGCCTGGCCAGCCCGCTCCGGCCTCATCACCCAGTCTCTGAGGCGTACCTGCACTCATCCCCATGACACTCCCTTTGTGACGGGGCCCTTAGGGGTAGCTGGACCCTGAAAAGCAGAGTAGGATGCAGTGTGCAGGGTGCTCAGTAGGTGGTACGAGGTCTGCTGGGGGTCTGTCGTCAATCTCAGAGAGGGAATTTTCCTCCAGTCTTTCCACCCCTTGGGACACCCAATGTGTAAAACATTGTACATGCAGTCGTGCTGGTGTCCCACCCCAGCAGGTGTCCCCGACTGTGCCAACACCTAGCCACCGCTCAATGTCAGGCACGCTGCAGGGGACACACTCCTCCCTCCCCAAAGGAGGAGAGTAGCTCTCAGTACACAATCCTCCCTCCCAAGGCCTGCCCCCTCAACAACCAGAGTTCACTCCTGAATCTCAGATGGTCATCGGCATAGTGACTGGAAGCCCTATCAGACTGGCCAATACTGCACTATCTTGAGGGGACTCTAAATACTGTGAATGTCTATACTTTTTGATAGAAATACAGGATACATGGTTCTCAAGATATAGCTGAAACTGCTAAGTGTGACACACACGTATTCTCGTCACAAAAGTCAATCAAAAGCCAGAACTCATGCATAATTAGGTTACCAAAGCTGACATCTCCCCCACCCCCCCCCATGAATATGTCCTTAACTCTGTCCCACGTGTGTCTGAAGCCATTAATGTTCATGGCGCCCAACACCTCAGCCAAAAAGCTATTCCACAGCTCAACCACTCTCTCCATAAAGAGAACTTCTTCACGTCACTCCTGAATTTCCCTCCTGCCAGCTTCCACTCATGTATCCGTGCTCTACATTTGCTATTCCTGTTAAATAGTGCCTCACGGTTTACCTCATTCATTCCTCTTAGGATCCCGAAGGTCTCTATTATAGTGCCCCTGAACCATATTGGGGGGGGGGGGAACGACAGCAAAGCACTGCCCCACATTTGGTGGTAATCTGACAAGCGGTTCTCAACACAAAAATCTAAGTGTGACATACCTACTTAGCCCTTCACTACGACCTATTAGCCAATTAGCCAAATGGCTCAACTAGAAATGTCACAATATCAATTTTAGAGTATTGTGATACTTGTATAAAACATATAATGTAGAATCATGCTAATTCACAGACTTTCTAATGTCAGGAAAAAGTAAAAATCCGATTGGGGCGAGATGGGGAATTGGTGATCTCTGCTGTGCTCAAGTGCCAGAGCAGTGGATATAAGAAAGTCAAGGCTGTTTATCTCAGTAAGCTGTGCTGCATGATAATCGCAATTTTTTTTGTTTTTTGTTTTTTTTTACAGCAATAAAATATAATCGGTAACAATTATACTAACATACTAAAATGCCAGCAGAATAGGCCTAACGGTCTTTCGTGTCTGCTCGTTTGGTCAGCCCCCACCCTGGGTGCTGACCTTGCTGCCCCCCTCGCCTTCTCTGGCTTCTCCCTTCCCAGTTCCGGATATTCTCGCTGCATTGGATTTTGCTTCCAGAACCCTTCCCCTGCACCTGTCCCACCCCCTCCTGAACCCCTCCACTGTCTCTGCCTCCACCAGCCCCCTAGGCAGCGCATTCCATGGCTCCACCACCCTCTCAGTGAGTAGCACCTCCTCCTTTCTCCCTGAATCTTCCCCCTCCAGCTTCCACCCATGCCCTCTAGTGGCCCCTCCTCCTTCCTTGAAGCACCCTGACTGTTCCTCCCCTATTTACCCTCTTCATGTACCTGAAGACCTCTATCATGTCCCCGGTCTCTTCTCCTTCCAATGTGTACATATTTAGCTCTTGAGCCTCTCCTCCACAGGTCCTGTCCCCAAGCCCCAAATCATTTGGTTGCCCTCCTGTGGACCCTCTCCAGGAGGTTAATGTCCCTCTTTAAGTGTGGCCTCCAAAACTGCACACAGTACTCAAGGTGCGGCCTCACCAAGCAGTTATACAGAGGGAGTATCACTTCCCTCCTTCTGGAAGTGATCCCCCTAGCGATGCATCCCAGCATCCTGTTGGCCTTGGCTGCTGCCCTCCTACAAGTCTCAGAGTTGTTCATCTTGACATCAACCACCACCTCCAGGTCCCTCTCAGCCATCGAGACTTGTAGAATATCCGCCCCCAGGGTGTACACTTGGCCCGGGTTTCTGGCCCCCAGGTGGAGTACCTGGCATTTCCCTGCATTGAACCTCAGCTTCCACTTTCTAGACCATCTTTCCAGAGCCTCCAGGTCCCCCGGTAGGGCCACCCTCCCCTCCTCCCCATCCACCACCGCCCCAGTTTCGAGTCATTCATAAAACTCATCTCCTCCTGATTCCTGTCCTTATGTCAGACACGTGGGTGTTGAACAGAAGGGGCCCAGGGACTGATCCCTGTGGGACCCCACTAATGACCCTCCTTGGGATGAGACTATCCGCCAACTCACGACCCTCTGGGTCCGGTCCTGGAGCCAATTGCCTAACCATCTGATCATCTGGTTCCCCACCCCCATTTCTCCCAGCTTATCCAACAGGCCCACATGAGGAACAGAGTCAAATGCCTTGCTGAAGTCTAGAAAGAGGACGTCCACTGGTCTACCCAGGTCCAAGACACTCGTCACCCAGTCATAGAACTCCACCAGGTTTCTCTGACATGATTTCCCCAGGATGAATTCATGCTGTCTATCATCCAGGCACCCTGACTTATCCAGGTTTCCCCCCCCCCGCCTCTCCTTGACAATGCCCTCCATCACCTTGCCCACCACCGATGTCAGGCTGACAGGCCTGTAGTTCCCTACCACCTCCCTTGATCCCCCTTGTGGATAGGCACTATATGCCACCTTCCAGTCCTGGGGCACCACCTGTCCTCAGAGATGGTGAAAAGCTCCGCCAGGGTTTCGTCAAGACATCCGCAAGTTCCTTCAGCACTCTGGGATGTAATTTATCCGGCCCCGGTGCTTTCTCCGTCTTAAGGGAGCTGAGGGCTTCCCTCACTCTCTGCTGTGATTTCCACTTCTGGTACCTCTTCTCCCTGCTTAGCCCTCCCCCCTCCTGCCAGTGATGCCTCCCCCTCTCCCCTGACCCGCCGATCGGCAAGGGTCCCCCCCTCCTCAGTATCTCTGTCTCCTCCCATGTATGATGCAGCACAACCATTTTCCTTGGTGAAAACTGAGGTGAAGTACTCATTTAGTACCTCAGCCTGCTCCCCCGGGTCTTGCGCCCATCTCTCCCCTGATTTAATCCTGCTAATCTGCCCCTTCACTCTTCGTTTTTCCCCAATGTATCTAAAGAACCCCTTGTTCCCTCTCCTAATTTCCCTGGCCAGGTTCTGCTCCTTCCTTGCCTTAGCCACCCTCACCACCCTAGTGGCCCTTCTAGCCATCAGCTCATACTCCCCTCGATCCCTTTCACTCCTTGAGCACTTGAATTGCTTATAGGCTGCCTTCTTTCCCCGCACCACCTCCTGGACCTCCCTGGTCCACCAGCAGGGATTTTGGGCCCTACCGCATTTTCGTCTTACTCTTGCACAGGTGCTGGTAGCATCCTGCACCCCTCTCCTGATGATTTCCCACCTACTATCAGCGTCCATGTCTGACCCAATCCCATCCAAATGCTCCTTAAGGATCCTTCCCATTTCCTTAAAATCCGCCCCTGAAGTCGGTTACTTCCATCTTTGTGCAGCCTTCTACCCCTCCTAGGTCCAGGCAGAACCAGACCGTGGCATGGTCACTCCCCGCCAATGGGTCCCTTACCTCCAGGCCCCCAATCTGGTCACTGACTGCCAGGACCACATCCAGTACCCATGCCTCCCTGGTCGGTTCCCTCACCTGTTGAGTTAGGAACGCATCTTGAAAGACATCCAACAACCTCTGTTCCCTGGTCACAGAGGATGTCATAGTCTCCCAATCTGTTCCTGGCATGTTTAAGTCCCCCAACACCACCACCGTTCCTCTGCCCAGTCTGTCTCTCCCAACATCTGCCACCAGACTGTCCTCCAGCTCCTCTGCCAGGGCAGGGGGTCTATACACCACTCCTATTTTTACTCTCTTGCCCCCCCTTGTTATCAAGGTGACCCAAATCGCCTCCACAGTTTCCTCCGCCTCCTCTACTCCCCCTATGCCAATGCAGTTTTTGACTATCATTGCTACCTCTCCTCCCCTTCCTCCCCCCTGCCCTTCCTGAACATAGTGTAACCCTCCAGGTTCAGGTCCCAGTCGTGTCCTGCAGTGGCCCAAGTCTCAGTGACCGCTGCCATATCCACTGCTCCCTCAGTTAGCATCGCCTGGAGCTCAGGCATTTTATTGCCCAAGCTCCTGGCATTTAGCAGGACTACCTTCCACCCTTCCCCTATAGTTACATTTCCCCTGCTCGTGTTCCCATGGGGATTCTGTTTTGTCTGCACTTTGCCAGTCGGCCTTTTCCCGCAATCCTCCAGCTCCCCAGCGGGGTGGAGACAGAGTCCCTCCTTTATCGGCACCCCCTTGACAGCCTTTTCTCCCATCCCTCCCCCCTTCACAAGTTTAAACCCCACTTTTCACCAATGAACCCCTCTATTTTCAACTTAAGGATTCCCCTCCCTCCAAATTGAGATGGAGTCTATCTCTAGCATACAGCTCCTTATCCTCCCAGGTCTCCCCCCAATCCCCCATCAACCCATACCCTCTGGCCTCACACCACCCCTGAGCCACTGGTTTATCTCCTAATCTTCCTTTTGTGTTCCCCCACTAGCCCTTGGCACCGCAGGATTTCTGAGAAAAACTGTGCATCCTATGTCATGACAGACCATGGCAAGCTCCCTGAATCTTGCCTGTATCTCTAGCTCGCTATTTCCCTCAATGTCATTTGTACCCAAGTGGACCAGTATGTCCGGGGAACCCCCACAATCCTTTGCCAGCTGATATACCTTGTGCTTAGCCCTGTGCACCGTTAGTCCAGGGAAGCATCTTGTTCTAACTGGCCAGGCTTCTCCCTCCCTATCCCATTTGATACCCCTGATCATAGAATCCCCCAACAGGAGCACTCTGACTGCTCCTTTTCCTCCATTTCCCCCCCTTCCATGTCCCTCATCCTTTCTACCGGCCCCTCCACCCAGCCAGCTCCTTGTTCCTCCCCCTATCTGGGTGCCACATACCACCCCCTCCTATATTACCATGGCCACCCCCTTCCCTCCAATCCTATGCATCTCCTCCTCCTCCTGAGTATCCTTCTGTACCTTGCTAATTCCCCCCTCACTGCTTGCGACTGGTCCTTCTCCCCCATCTGCTAAACTAGCCTGGCTCGTCCTCCCTGTCTCCATTTAGTTCCTCCTTGCTAGTCGTGCTCCCTGGCCTAAACCCTCAGCTCCCTTTACTGAATCCTCCTTGTACTTCTGGTCCTTCTCCTTTACCTTTCCTCCCAACTGGTCCTTCTCCTTGCACTTTCCTCCCTCTTCCCCTGTCCCTCCTGCTCTGATTCACTGCTCCCCCATTTTCCTGCATTCCAGGTCACCCCAGTTCTTCCTATCTGGCCCCTGCCTCCTGCCCCCCACTCCCTTTCCGTCTCTAACCACCCCTGTTGTGGCTACATCACCCCCCTCATCCTCGAGCAGAAGAAGAGATTTGAAGCAGTTACTGAGTGTAAGGTCTGATCCACCTCCCCGCCTTGCTTCCTTCTGTCCAGCCCTGGCCATCTGCCTACTTCCCCGAGAATGTTGTTCCTCCGTCCCTCCTTTGTGAGGGTCCCCAGTTACCTGCCTGCTTCCTTGGTAGTGTCCTTTTGGACCCCCTCTGCCAGGGTCCCTATGTGACCCCTGAGTATTCTCCTGCACTCCTTTCCCTATGCCCCCAGCCCCAGTGCTTGGTGCAACCCGTGGGAGATCCCCAGCCCCTTCCCAACCATACCGCCCCCTTCCCCAGCTGTCTCCTAATCCCAATAACCTCTCCCTAGCTGTGCCAGCTGGTAGCACACTGGGCAACCACCGAACTTCCAAGCCTAGTCCAGTATCATGGCTGCTCCACACCCTGTGCACCCCACCACCCTCCCAAAGATGCCAGCCCTTAATGACGTGTGGTTCCATCCCTTCCAAATAGGTTTCCTTGGGTGAGCCACCAGGTTCCCCTAGTCCAAGATACACCCTACTGCCTAATCAGGTCACCCACTAATCTTAGAGACAGTCCACTGTACACCAGTAACCCTGTTACTAGGTGCAGTACAACACATTAAACTTATAAGGGAAATGAACAACTCCCTAAGCTCCTCTCTCCCAGCCTTTAAATCCAACCCCAGTGGCTAGAACTACATGAGCTGCACCTGCAGCCTTTTCCTCCAATTGCAGGGTGGGTGTTCCCCATAAAGTAGCAGAATTCTGGGGAGGGAGGTGGGGAGGGCGGTTTGGCAGAGACACTGACTCGAGAGACAGTGTATCAGCCCTGTGTCTCCCTCCAAGCCCAGCAGCCAAAGAACCAGGCCCAAGCAAATCCCACCAAATAGGTTTTAAATCAGAAGAAATAGGCCTCCACCAGCGCAGCCTGTTACACAGTGAAACATCCACAAAATGAGCCCACTTACAGACACCAAACCAGTTTTCAAACTTCCAGCAGCCCCCAAAACAATACCCTGCTAGCCCCTTAGAAGAAGGAAAAGAACTAACCTTCTACCAAGTAAAATCCACAAGAACCCTGTGAAAACAACAAGCAGCAGCTACTGTCCTGGAACACAACTAATCCTGTCCCCTTCCACTTCTTTCTGAGAAGACAAAGCAGCTAACACCTCAAACCTGATTCAGCTCTGCCTCCAGTCAATTGGCTGAGTGAGACCTGGCCAGACCATTAACACCCTTCCCCCACTATGCACTAACCTTTGCAGCTAGTGGAGTCAGCAAAAAGGAATCAAAATTCAACTCAAAGCCCCCAAAATATGTTTGCTGCCAAAGGAAACAGGATATATATCGCAGTACTGTAATATCACTAGGTCCAATATAAAATCAAGTTGGTACAATAAAACCTTGCTGCTTGTCACCACGATGGAAAAAGAAGAAATTCTATCAGCTTTAACACAATCAGGGGGCTGCTCAATGGCTCAGCGGAAGTGCGCTGGACTTCCATGCTGGCGACACTATCCTCCACGCAACAACCGGCATCGGGGGTATGCCTTTGGGTTGTCAGCCCTAACACGTGCCCATTCCATGATTAAATAAGCTGAGATAGGTACAGTATAGGAGAATGGGGTGCGCATAAGGGCTGACAACCACCAAGGCACACCCCCCCCCCCCGATGCCTGTTGCTGCTTGGAGAGTGTGGTGGGGTGTTAGGGTTTCGCCCTAACACCGCATTTCCAAACTTTTGTTGCTGCAATCAATCAAATCTTTATTTTACCAGGCGAACATCATTGAGCAAAGCTCATTTCCAAGATGGACCTGGACAAAACATATAGTCACACTTACATTGAACAAAAGTCAAGGGGTAAAATAGCATAGAATTACAGAGACTAGATGATCCCTTCAGTAGGCCTAGACACATTATTTACAGTGTATACACATTTCATTGGTCAACAGCAGATTAAATGGTATAATAAGGATTATACATAGTATTTACAGTATATACAGACATTTCCTTGCTCCGTACTAGATTAAATGATGCAATCAGTAGGGCTAGCCATAATACTTACATTATATAGATTTCCCAAGATCAATGAGCTGGTGAGATAACTGTGCTCAAGTAAAGGAATTCAAGCCCAAAGCTACCAGAGGAGGGAGGACTGCGGCAAATATAGTACCGGATGATGTGGTGATGAGCGGCGGAAGAAGATAGGGCAGTAAAAGGGTATGGGGAGGAAGTGACAGTAATTCAAGCGATATAGGAGGAGCTGGGCACTAGGACAATTTTAGATCATGACCTAGGGGAGATACTGTAGAAAGAGGAAATTGAGGACTTAAGAGTGCTGGTTCAGAGGAGCATATTTTCAGAGCATCTACCCGATGGGTAACCGGAGGGTGGGGGATAGCACTAAAGTTATGGAGTAGCTTCTGTTCTAAACCCACATTGTAGCCATGCTGAATGAAGATGAAAAACTGCAGAGATAACGAGTACTGGTAAGTACTAGAGGTGTGGGCGGGAAAAAGAGCGGTGAGTAACCAGCATTTTGCCCCCAGTTTTCCAAGACAGGAACAAGACTGGTTTAATGATAACAATTACAGGATTCCTTGAAAAAGAAGGCATAGCTTGCTTTAAGAGCAGCTACTGACAAAGGGTGAACTAATTTCAAGGATTTTTGTATCTGATTCCATAGCAAGGGGAGCATATGACTTATTGAGGCCTTACCAAATCGAGATCTCACCTTGGGGACAAGCAGCGAAATAAAGGCGGAGCTTTTTAATGAGTACCTGCCAACTGTACAAGAAGGCAGGCAATCTGAAATATATTGGGGCAGCTTACTGGAAATAGCTCTGAACATCCATATGGCTGAATTTCTCTTCCGTCTAAATTTAAGAGATGACCATCCCACCGCTGTGTACAAGGAGCAATGATGAGTCAAGTAGGGGAGTTAGCAACTCTTCTATGTAACTGTTAAAGGATAATCTATGGTCAATCCACACACCTAGGTATTTGAGCTTAGTCACGAATTCCAAGGGTTCTCCCAATAGTGTAGCGATCTGTGGGGATGTTATGGACGTGGCATCGTATGCACGAGGTAAGAATATCATTGCTTTGGTCTTTTTGGCATTTAGTAATAGTTTCTGATTTAACAACTGTAATTGCAGCAGGTTAAACTCACTCTGCAGAATATCGCAAGTGGCAGTGGGAGTGGGTCCTTCGACATAGAGCACAGTGTCATCTGCAAAGAGGTGAATGTTGGCAGTTTTGATATTGGCATTGATTCTATTAATATAGACTGTGAATAGTAGAGGACCCAATATGGAACCCTGTGGCACTCCTCTCAATAAAGGTTTTAAAGGAGAAAATTCCCCTTCTGCCTTGACCTGCTGGTACCGGCCTGTAAGGTAATTAGTGAACCACTTTAGGGAGTGGTGGTCCAGGCCAATGTTCCTGAGTGATTTAAGAAGTAGGTTGTGGTCCACAGTATCAAAAGCCTTGCTTAGGTCCAAAAATACTGCGCATACAAAGTTGTTAGCATCCAGTCCACATAGCCAGTCATTGGTCACTTTTGAGAGAGCAGTGACAGTGCTATGTTGTGCCTAAAACCGGATTGCAGGGGGTTAATCAGATTTTCAGATTCTAGATATTTCTTGAGCTGGTTACTCACAACCTTTTCCAGTAGTTTGGATAAGATCAGAAGTAAGGAGATGAGCCTGTAGTTGTTAAGGTCTGCAGGGTCTCCAGATTTAAACAGGGGAATTACATGAGCTGTCTTCCATAGTGGTGGTACGGCAGCTTAGGAGAGTGACAGGTTAAAGAGGTGCGTAAGTGGGACAGCCAGTATTGATAACCTATTGTTAGGTAGTATGGGTCTAAAAAGTCAGCTCCAGCACCTTTCTTGACATTCAGCTGTAACAGGAGGTCTTCAACCTCCTTCAGCAAGACTGGTTGCATTAACAAACTGATGCATTAACAAAGTTTTTTTTTTTTGCAAAGAATTTCCTTACTTTTTTGATAAAGTATAATTGTACCCTTATTTGCTTGTGGGAACACAGGGCCCTCTGGGCCCTGGTCTCCCATTAAACAATAATTTTTCCAGATACTCCCACGCCATGGTGTACAGTATAAAATCACCTCACACTGCAATTGTATCCTATACAAAACAGAGCAAAATTGGAAAACTGTGTAACTTGACACAAAATTTAGTAGGCTCTTTTGGATAGCTATTTCGGAAGGGTAATTGACTTGAGAGGAACTGCTGGGATGAGTGCAGCGTCTGCGACATACGCCAAGTCGAGTGGTCTCGGCTGCAGCAGGAGTCAGTAAAAGCGATTTTTTCGTTTTGGAACCGGTATGCCACCACTGCCATACACCAAATGAAATACTAACCTTTCTGGTCCAGCTCTGGTATCACTGATGAACAGCCTGCAAAACTGTGAGACGGTAACAGGCCTCTGACTGCCCCACAGAGTGTGCGGAGTCTAGTGCGGTGGAGAGAGACCCTTTCCGAGTGGGAGTAGTTCGGAAGAGCCCGCAGGGGCTTTCGGCCTGTACCGGTGAGTCACTGCAGAAAAACACTCACTCTAATAGAACTTTAAAAGCTGCTTTTTGTTTTTTGCCTCCTGATTTTGGTTAAGCCGATTGCTATTCAATAGTGTTTTTATATGCATATTTTAGAGAAAGAATTGCTGCTGTTTCTATACATTTACTATATACCACTATTTATCATTACGAAAGTGAACTATACGAGTTTGATGCTTTTGACAGTTTATAGCTGCAATATTTAACCTTCTTTGGGGGAGGGTTACTTATTTCATCATTTTATTTTGTATACACATAGAAATTCTAAATTCCAAATAAGGAAGCAATAGAAGAACATGTAGGTACACAACTGGCTGGAGTGGTCACGTGTTTGTGAAGCATAAAAGCGCACGCTCCCAGAGTTATAACCATAGCATTTTGAGAGGAGACAGAGTAAGAGCCCAGAGCACAGAGCAGAGCAGATAGATTGTGGCCCAAAAGAGTAAAATATAGGTCAATTCTTTCTCTTTTTTTTTTTTTGGGTCGTGACTTTTAAGGCCCAAAGGAGAGAGAATGGATACTGAAATCCACGAGGGTGCTGCGTATCTTTAGTAATCCCCTTACCAAGTATAGCTGGCTACTGAGTTACCGAGCTACCGGTTTTTCAGTCATGAGGTGTTTAAGCTATTTTTGCCGGTGAAACTTAGTAGGGTAACTTTATTTATTTAGCTTTTGTTTACCAGGTAAGCACGCTAGACAGTCAAGTGCCTATTTTCAGGTGCAACCCGAGAGAATAACATAGGTACAGGCAAGAACAACACAGAGGCATGGTAACAGCAAAATAACAAGGTACAAGCAGAGAACACTGGCAATAATTTGAGAGATTAGTTAATAGCAAACATAGATACATAGACTTTGACGGCAGATAAGGACCACTTGGGCCCACCTAGCCTGCCCATTTCCCTACCTACAGGATAAGCTGCAGATCCTAGTTAACCAAAAGCCTATTTCTTCCTCTCCCCCCCCAACAAAAATTGCCTTGTGTGTGTCCCATGCATTCTTGAATTCTCCCCCAGTTTTAGACCCCACAACCTCCTCAGGAAGGCTGTTCCATGCATCCACCACCCTCTCTGTGAAAAAATACTTCCTCATATTGCCCCTTGAACCGCCCTCCATCTTCATATTGTGTCCCCTTGTTCTTGCACATCTCTTTCTGAAAGATGCTACCCTCTTGGACTTTGTTGATTCCACTGAGGTACTTAAACGTTTCTATCATGCCCCCCCCTTTCCTCCAGGGGAATACATATTAAGCTCCTTTAGTCTCTCCTCGTATGGCTTCTCTTGCAGACCCTGCACCATTTTAGTTGCCCTCCTCTGGACTGCCTCCATCCTGTCTATGTCCTTGTGGAGATGGGGTCTCCAGAACTGGACATGAGTACTCCAGATGGGGTCTCACCAACTGTCTGTACAGAGGGATAACAACTTCCTGTTTTCTGCTGGCGATGCCTCTCGCTATACATCCCAGTATCTCCCCAGCCCTCCCTACTGTCTTCTCATATTGCTTGCTAATCTTAAGGTTATCTGATATGATTACCCCCAGGTCCCTTTCCATTTTTGTTGTTGTTCCACCCCACTGTGTAATCTTCCCCTGGGTTTTTGTTTCCCCAGGTGCATTATTTTGCACTTCTGTGCATTGAATCCAAGCTGCCATACTTCTGACCATTCCTCCAACCTTGCCAAGTCCCTCCTCATCCTTTCCACACCTCCTTGTGCATCAACCCTGTTGCAGATCTTTGTGACATCTGCAAAAAGGCATACTTTTCCTTCCAGACCCTCTGCAATGTCACTTATAAAGACATTAAGGACTGGATCCAGTACTGAAACCTGTGGCACCCCACTAGTAACCCCTCTTTCTTCAGAGTGGACTCCATTTACAATTACCTTCTGTGTCCTGTTGTCCAGCCAATGTTTCACCCAGGCTACCACACTGGGACCCAATCCAGGCTGGTTAATCTGGCTATTAATCTTTTGTGTGGGACTGTGTCAAATGCCTTGCTAAAGTCTAGGTAGCCAATGTCCACAGCCCCTCCCTGGTCTACTACTTTGATCACACAAAGAAATCAATTAGATTCGTCTGACATGACCTTCCCGCTGCGAACCCATGCTACCTTGGGTCCTGTGCCCAAGTGGCCTCTACGTACTCAACAATTCTTTCCTTCAGAAGTTATTCCATCACTTTCCCTACCACAGAGGTCAAACTGACAGGTATGTAGCTTCCTGCCTCTAACTTGGCCCCACTTTTATGAAGGGGAATCACATCCGCCTTCCTCCAGTCCTCCAGTACCACACCATCCTCATGATTTGCTAAAAAGGGTAGGTCAGTGGTTTCACTAGTTCTCCCCTTAATTCTTTCAGAATTCTGGGGTGAATTCCATCAGGCCCCATTGCTTTGTCCACCTTCAGTTTTAGGAGTTCTTTCAGAACCCTTTCTTCTGTGAAAGGACTGGGATCGACCCCACTATCCAGAGTGCTTCTGTTAATTGGATTAAGCACCTCCCCCTCCTCTTTTGTGAATACTGAGCAGAAATATTCATTCAGTATCCCTGCTTTTTCACTGTCCCTCTGTGCCCACCCATCGTCCATTCTATTCAGCCTCACTATCCCTCCCTTTGTCTTTCTACACTCCCTGATCTACCTATAAAAGGTGTTATCCCCTTGTTAACTGAGTTGGCTATCTTTTCCTCAGTTTGGGCCTTTGCTATTCTGACTTCCCTTCCTGTTTCCTTCTGCCTTAACTGGTACAGCTCTCTGTCCTGCTCCTTCTGTTTCCTTATACTTCCCGAATGCTATCTTTTTCACCCTGACCTTCCCTGCCACCTCTTTTGAGAACCATAGTGGCTTTTTCTTTCATTCTGATTTATTTGCTTCACACAAAGGCGTGCTGCCTCTGTGATGGCAGTTTTGATGTTTCCCCATTGTTGCTCCACCCCTCCTTCTAGCCTGTTTGCTAGTGCTTTTCTAAGGCACTTTCCCATCTTGTCAAAGTCAGCCCTCCTGAAGTCCAGTACCCTCACTTTTGCATGGCTCGACTCTGTAGCACAGTTTATCGTGAACCACACTGTCTGGTGGTCACTTGTTCCAGATGGCTACCCACTTCTAGATCCGAGATCCTCTCACTGTCTCCATTTGAGAGTACAAGGTCTAAGATTGCTCACTCATGAGTGGGTTCCAAAACTAGCTGTCTGAGGCATGCCACATGCAGGGCATAGAGAATGATGCTGCTCTTGGATGTGGCTGCAGCAAATGTGCTCCAGTTAACATCTTGCATATTCAGGTCTCCCATCAACAGTATCTCCCCTTTCTCTGCCATCCTAAGAATGCCTTCTATCATATTCTTGTCCATTCCCTTCCCCTGACTTGGGGATCTGTATACAACCCCTGTGCGGAATGAGGTGCCATATCCTTTCTCGAAGGTGACCCACAGTGCCTCGTCTCCTTCCTGTTTACTCTTTTATTCAGTTGCTTTTATCCGTCCCTTACATAGAGAGCTACCCCTCCCCCTCTTCTCCCCTCGCCGTCTCTCCTGTAGGTTGTGCACCCTGGTATATTAACATCCCAGTCATGGTTCTCTGTGTACCATGTTTCTGTGACTGCTACGATATCCAGGCATCCTTCTTCCATCAAGGCCACCAGTTCAGGGAGCTTGTTGCCCAGACCATGGTCATTGGTACACATTACCCTCCATTTCCTGACGGCCTTACCCCTTTTTGCCCCATTCCTGTCCTTACTGCCTTTTCCACTTTCTCTATTTACCCCTGTCCTTCTCCCTATCGAAATCTATAACTTGGTGTTTACCTCACTTACTACCCTGACTTTTTTTTGGGGGGGGGGGGCTAGGATTTTCCTGCTCCTTTCCAGTGCCTCCCCCCTTGGCTAGTTTAAATGCTTGCCAATGAATCATTTAAACCCATCACCTAGGATCCTGGTTCCCCTCCTGGATAGATGCAGACCATCACACCAGTACAGGCCTGTATCACTCCAGGTGGACCCCCCAGTCCCCAATGAAGCCAAATCCCTGAGCCCTGCACCAGGTTTTTCAACCACTGATTGAATCCCATGGTGTGGAGCACCCTGGCCTCACCTACGCCATAGACACAGCACCTCCAAAAATGTTACCGTGCGTGCTACTTGTCTAAGGCCCAACTCCACAAACTCTTCCTGCACTGCTCTGATCCCTTTCTTAGCCAGGTCATTTATCCCTAGGTGGACAATGACATCCAGCTCCTTCCCGTGCAGCTGCTCCGGCGATCCTGAGGATTCGCTGCCTGTCCCTCCAAGCCATGGCGCCAGGCAGGCACCTTACCTCCCTCTCCCTTCCACCTTCCTAACAATGGAGTCCCCAACCAGGAGTTGTTTTCTTCCCCTGTGGGGTCCCATACCACCCTCCTGTGGGTCTCCTTTGTGGAGGTTCCCATCCTCCTCCTCCTTGGTCTCCACTGCAGGTGCCTCCACAGAGGAACCACACTTTGCCAGAATGGCATATGAATTGTAGAGAGGTACAACTGGAGGGATGCACCTCTGTTCCACCACCCTCACCCTCCCTGAGCCCACTGTGGTCCAAACGCTCCTCTTTCTTGGCAACCTCTGAGGCAACAGCAGTGGCCCTGGTGGTACCTGGATGAGAGAGGAGGTCCCACAAATCCTAACCAATTCAGCCTGGAGATGAGCAACCTCCTCCCCTCAGCCCAGAGAGGTGCCTACAGATGGAACAACACCGCATCCTCCAGACATCTCCCGGAAGACTGCTGCTCCACAGCCACTGCACCGCATAACTCCCATCATGTCTTATTTCTGGCCCCTTCACTGCTGTTTGGAATCCTTACTCTTTACATACTAACAAACTAAAATGCCAGCAGAATAGGCCTAACGGTCTTTCGCGTATACTCATTTGGTCAGCCCCCACCCGAGCTGACCTTGCCGCCCTGCCTTCTCTGGCTTCTCCTTCCCAGTTCCGGATATTCTCGCTGCATTGGATTTTGCTTCCAGAACCCTTCCCCTGTACCTGTCCTACCCCTCTTGAACCCCTCTACCGTCTCTGTCTCCACCAGCCCCCTAGGCAGCGCATGCCATGGCTCCACCACCCTCTCAGTGAAGTAGCACCTCCTCCTCCTTTCTCCCCTGAATCTTCCCCCCTCCAGCTTCCACCCATGCCCTCTAGTGGCCCCCTCCTCCTTCCTTCGAAGCACCCTGACTGTTCCTCCCCTATTTACCCCCTTCATGTACCTGAAGACCTCTATCATGTCCCCCCGGTCCCTTCTCTCTTCCAATGTGTACATATTTAGCTCTTCGAGCCTCTCCTCATAGGTCCTGTCCCCCAAGCCCCAAATCATTTTGGTTGCCCTCCTCTGGACCCTCTCCAGGAGTTTAATGTCCTTCTTTAAGTGTGGCCTCCGATACTGCATGCAGTATTCGAGATGCGGCCTCACCAAGCAGTTATACAGAGGGAGTATCACTTCCCTCTCCTGGAGGTGATCCCCCTAACGATGCATCCCAGCATCTTGTTGGCCTTGGCTGCTGCCCTCCTACAAGTCTCCAAGTTGTTCATCTTGACATCCACCAGGTCCCTCTCAGCCATCGAGACTTGCAGCATCCCCCCCCCCCCAGGGTGTACACTTGGCCCGGGTTTCTGGCCCCCAGGTGCAGCACCTTGCATTTCCCTGCACTGAACCTCAGCTTCCACATTCTATATCTTTCCAGAGCTTCCAGGTCCCCCTGTAGGGCCACCCTTCCCTCCTCCCCAACCACAACCACCCCCGGTTTTTAGTCATCCGCAAAGAGACTCATCTCATGCCTGATACCTGTCCTTATGTCAGAGACGTAGGCATTGTACAGGAGGGGCCCAAGGACTGATCCCTGTGGGACCCCACTAATGACCCTCCTTGGGGATGAGACTATCCCGCCAACTACAACCCTCTGGGTCCGGTCCTGGAGCCAACTGCCTATCCATCCAATTATCTGGTTCCCCACCTCCATTTCTCCCAGCTTATCCAACAGGCCCACATGAGGGACAGAGTCTTTCTTCTGTTTATTTTTTTTCTCCCTACTTACTTACTGCCTCTGTTCCCTTTAAACTCCTGATCTTCCTGTTCTGAGACAAGATGACCTTTATTTCTCAGTAGTCCCCTTATTTACTCAGAGGCAGACCTCCAGCAGTTGGGGAGGATGGAGAGCTACTCTGTCCTTCTAGGATGGTGAGTCTTTGGTGGCTCTGTGATCACTCACTTCCTGCTCCCAAACAGGAAGTTCCTGTTGTCAGTCAAATCCTGTGCCTATAAAAGTAGAACTGGTTTTGGGTGGAGGGGAGGAAAGGAGGGCAATATAGTCCCAGTAGAGAAGTCCAGTCACAACAGCAGCTCCTTGTCCAAACAAGGTACAGACAGGAATAGGCAGGTAGCTACAGACAGGGTACAGGCAGAGAACAAATAAGGCAAAAACTGCGTAAAGGCATGCCAACTATGGAAGGCAGCCAAGGAAGCAAACATATCAGCACGACATTTTCGAGGTGAGCACTATAGCCATCTGCACACATGCAATCGCAATGAGGCACAGCCATACCTCTCAACCACTCAGCATTAGAAATCATAGCACTGGCCTTCAAAAATCATAGCAAAGGGCCAGAATGTGTAGCACTACGTTATTTTAAACAATAATATGTCTACAAATAGTGGGCACATATAGGTAGTGATAAGGAATGTTTCTATCTACTTAGTTCAATGGTTTAATAGTCTGTGTGTCCATAAACAGCTCTAATATTATGAACATCAGTAAACCTATGCAGAGCAAGGGTAAATTTGAGTGTGAAAATCATAGTGCTATGCGAAATTCATAGCAGCCGAGAGGTATGGGCACGGCGCACCATGGAGAGTAGAAACGCGAAAGCTTACCGCGATATGGGGGGATATAAGGAATAGCTGCATTAGGAGTTTTGAAAAAGCGCTACCGCTCCCCTGCATTCGGTGCTCTACCACTGACAATGTGTCAACTTTACAGCTCCAGCTATTTAAGGAAAAAGGGTTTATTTCAGGGAAAGAAAAGTAGGCTCCCCTTGTCTATGTTATAACTAAATAATTAAATGCTTATATATTTATAGTTTGCAATGTAGTGGAATACCTTGGTATCTACTTTTGAAATTGCAAATTATTACAGATTGTTGCATTTTATTTGTTTTTCCTGCTTTTCGTGTTTTACTGGTTTATATATTGTTCCCCCACAGTGCAGAACGAAAGGATCATTTTGTGCTTGGAAAGGATAAACCAGCTTCCACCTGTTCCTCATTGCACATATTTGATTGGGGGATTTAAACAAGACCTCAGAACTGTGTCAGCCCAAGCTGTGAAAAAGAACGTCTTTACTGAGCTTTTGTTATAGAGCAACAGGGCTACACAGCTAACCCAGAAAAAGAAGACAGAGCCTTGGATACACACTGAGTTGGTTCTAAAGGTACTGAGTCACTTTTTTAAATTATCTGTCCCGCACAGTTTGACTTTCTTTTCTCTGAGGAACCTAGTACTGGATACTAACAATCACTGAAGAATGTTCAAAAATAAGAATCTGGACTCGACTGGATTCTGATTTGGAGGCCCCCCCCCCCCGTTGGTGGTTTTTTTTTTTTTATTCTTTTTATTGCTCTTTTATTGCAATTATTCAGTATCCTAATTCAAAGTAGATTGATCTAGAATCAAAATTTAGAATCTGAACTTGAACCTGAATTAGAGAATTGTGCGATCTAGGATTCTGGAAGAAAAACCATGTTTCTAAAGCAATAGGAGAATACTGGACTGAGTTATTACTATAAATGCCTGTTAATACTAGAAGTGGGAAGTTTATGATCGAGACAGATTGCGGCCTTAATAAAAAACAAGGCAAAAAATTAAAGAGAAGGACACCTGTAAATAAATCAAGACTCCATACTGAGTCTAGACAAAGTCTGCACATGGAGAAAATTCTGCTTCATAAAACACTCACTGAAAAAACAATGAGAGAGGTGGAGGAAGATAGTGAGTGAGAATTACTCGGGTCAACTGCTAACGTCCTTAAGACAGATTTGTAAAAACAACTACTAAACCAGGACACATTATAGTGCAGCCGCCACTTGAGGCATTCTGGAATTAAACAAAAGGCAGTCCAGCATATAAAAACATTTTACAAAAACCAGATTAGGTAACTTCATTTGGAACACCTATTAAAAACACCAAAAGCCAAGTTAAGGGCTTCAATTGCGAGCTTTATAAGACTAATTGTGAGGGGGGGGGTTCCCTTAATATAGATGAAATAGCAAATATAATACCCTCACAAGACACAAGTTTACTTAATCGTGTAACTAAAGAAGTTACCAAAACAGAGAATATAAAGGAAACAATTTTAGTAATCGACTAGAAAAAAAAAAAAAAAGGAAAATTCATAATATGAAACAAAATTATGATTTCATTTGTGACAATAAAAACATCAATGAGCATGTAGGAGGATGCAATCTAGAGGATGAAATTTCAGCAGATTATACTAAAGGAGGGACTGAGTGGATGAGTTATGAGGAATTGTCTCCCGAGACACACACTTAGGAATGTTCTAATGCCTTGAAAGATCCTTTCTTGGCAAATTTAATGTTATATGAACAAATGGTTATTACAATACAAGAGTTGTCCTTTATAAAAGGTGTAGTACTTGAAAATAAAGTCAAGGTCGAATCTGTGTTTAGGAAATTGCCTCAACAGGAACCTCAATTGGAGCAATTAAGTACTAAATCAATTGAAATTAAAAACACAAATTCAAGATTTGAGTACTGTTAAAGACAGCTATGTGTTGGATAGTCCTTGGATTGAGGACAAAAGTACATCGGTCATCCTGAACTGTTATAGAGCAGGAAGAAATAGAGGGGAGTGAATTGATTATGCTTCCCCAGGGTTTTGATGAACAAGAGTGTCTTACCATAGAGCTTAGAGCTGGAAATCCGGAAAGATAGGATAAGGAGGTCAAATAAGAAAGGTCAAGAAAGGAAATAATAGGGTATCCCGCTAGATCTTGTAGAAACAAGATCCAGGAGGGGTATTCTAAGCAAACAGAGTTGTCGATAGAAAACGATGAAATAACACCCAAAAATAAGAGTGGGAAAAGCTGGGACAAGAGAGACATGGATGATACCAATGTTGGGGAAGTGGAGAAACAGAGGAAACTTTGGAAGAAAAGGAGATAAAGAGTATTGAGATTAGGAAACTAAGAAAAAAAAATAAAGCCAAGATCAAATAAACTTTTTCCACAACTTGAGTGTAATAATGAATGAAGAAAGAGAAGATGACAAAAAAGAATGCGTAAAAGGATAAGAAAATTAAAGCTAAAGTAAATGGGAATCAGAATGGAAGGATTATGGGGAAAAAGACATTGAAGAACAGAATGAAGAAAGGGGAAGTATGTCTATTACAATAGTTAGAGTGTGAATCATCAGAAGGTAACGGATGAGATCAAAGAAAGGGTGAAAGTGAAGTTATGGATGATAGTATAAATTTATTTATTCAATCAATTTTGGTAACCGTGTAGGCCCACTGAGCCCCGAAGGTCCCTTTTTTAGGGGCGACCCAGAATTAGTTACAGAAAGATACAAGTACAATAATGGAACAGGACACAGTACATCAGCACAATAGGAAGAATTCAAGTACAAGAATAAACAGTGCAGACATTGTGGCAAAGTTAGTTACAGGCAAAGACAATTACATAAAAAGTAAAAGGTAGCTACACTCAGGAGAAGACTATTGCACAAGAGTCAAGGGTAGCAGTACAGGGGAAAGGTAATGCTTAATACATAGTCATAACTTAGGCTAGCAAGGACCTAGTGTTTGAGATTGGGTATGCCCCTTTATTGACAGGAGCAGATGCTAACTTCTAGTAAGTGAGCACGGAGTCCCTTGCGGCAAGTTCCAAGGGAGGAGGCTTCCTGAAGGAGGGCAGGAAGTTTATTCCATAGGGCAGGGGCAGACATGGCAAAGGACTTGCTGCCAGCAGTGGTTCGAACCTTAGGTTTCTCTAGGAGGTGACACCCAGAGGTTCGAAGGGTACACACTTAGCGTGTGCGGACCAGGAGACTGGACAGACTATCCGGGGATTTGCAGTGTAGAAGCCTGTAGGTAAGACAAAGCAGGAAGTACTGATGAAACTAATCTCAGAATAACATTGAGAAGAACATTAGAAACGGATTTTGTTCTACCTTTATACAGAGTCCCAATTATTCCTGAGGAAACTTAATCAAGATTGGATACCCAACTAAAATAATTTTTTGGGTACAATTATTCAAAGAAATACAAAAAAGGATACTTTATTGAATAAAATGAGCATAATAAGACTTCTACCCAAAATGGAATTAAGTTTTCCTAATTTCAGATCCATATTATGCTCCAGAGCCAGCACGGTGGCGCTGAGGGTTGAGACGCTGTACGCCACACCTCGCGCCGCGACAGGAACCCGGGTTTGGGAATGGACTCAGGTCGCCGGGGGCTGACTAGGGGAAGGAAGGATCGCGTGTCCTACGACAGCTCTCCTTCCTTCAGGAGGTGAGGCCATGCACTACACTTGCAGTGACACCCAACAGAGGCCAGGTGTTCCACAGTCACAAGCACATGTAAAGGGAGGAGTGCAGCGCTGCCGTACTGCCAGTGCAACTTCATTACATATCCAGCCCTCACTGTGCGAAACATAGGAGAAAAATGCTGGTGGGCGACCTTGGCAGCTGATGCCCCAGAGTCAGCAGGCATCTTGACAGCTCTGTGCGCAGGTCGCAGTGGGGATGCGGTCATGGGCTGGACAGTTGATGGGGCGTATAAATTCGCTCCCCGGGCTCGACTTCGGAGGTGCGGGTACCAGTGGCTGGGGGTCGGTTGAGGTCAGCTCCGACCAAAAGGTGATATGACAAAAAAAATATTATGCTCTACAAGTAATACAAAATCAGAAAAATAAACTAAGATTTGGGTTTTGAAATGGAAACAGTAGTCAGTATGGGAACATTGTTCCCAGAATACTGTAACAAGCTTAAAAAACAGGATGAAAAGAAAAAATTACTCACCTTAGTAATGTTGTTTCTTCTAATGGAGTCTTGCTGTATTCTGACTATTGCAGTTAGGTCCTGCCTTTCAGCTGCCCCAGATAACAAAGAGTAACACTTTCCATGGCCAGCATGGAATGTTCACCGCGAGCTCGGTTGAAGCCAGTCTGCTGCTGTTTAAACTCCAACCGTCAGATCTTTACGTGCAATACTCACTAGAAGTTCTGTGTGGAAACTGTAAAACTCACACTAGCCAACTGGCAACTAAATTTATTAAAATCGGGTTTTTTGGTTTCAAAGCAAAGACTCAAGTCAGGAAACCCAAAAAACAAAACGCATCCTAAAACACAACACTCACCCAAAATAAAGTAGGGTGAAAAAGGGACACCCCTAGGGTGCCAACACTGCTCCTGACCACCCACATCCCAAAAACCAGGTTCTGAGAGGGGAGGTCAGAATACAGGAAGACTCCATTAGAAGAAACAACATTACTAAGGTGAGTAATTTTTTCTTCAAACAACATTAAGTTTTGCTGTATTCCGACAATAGCAGACTACAAAGCAGTACCTCCATGGAGGAGGGACAGAACCTACTTAGGAAATAGGCTCTGAAGCACAGCTGTGCCAAACCGAGCATCACTCCTAGCCTGGATATCCAGGGAGTAATGCTTGGTAAAAGTGTGAACTGTTTTCCAGGTAGCTGCTTAACATATCTCTAGAATAGGGATGTCCCTGGCAGCAGCCAAGGAAGCAGCTGTACCTCTGGTAGAGTAAGCCCTCAGGCCTGAGGGTGGAATCTTACCCAGTTTTTCATACAATTGGATACAAGAGACAATCCACCTGGCAATGGATTTTTTAGTGGCAGGTTTCCCTTTACCAACCTCGCCATAAGTGAGGAACAGTTGGAGAGAGTCAAACCTGTGACCCTTGGTACGCTCTATGTAGTAGCTAAGGGCCCTTTCACATCTAAACTGTGCAGCCTCCTCTCTCACCAGAGGAGGAATGGTCAGTGAAGTACACTGGAAGAGACAGACTGATTAAGGTGGAAATCTGAAACCACCTTAGGCAAAGAACTTCCTATTAGTCCTGAGGACCACCTTATCTCTATGAAAGGAGATAAAATCAGGCTCCACTGACAAAGCTTGTAATTCACTTATCGTCTGGCAGAAGTGATGGCTACCAGAAACACAGTTTTCCAAGTCAAGTACTTAAGCTCTGCTGAGGACAAAGGCTCAAAGGGGGTTGCATAAGCTGAGCAATGCAAACATTAAGGTACCAAGCATGAGCAGGATCCCGAAGAGGTTGGTGTGAAGTAAACCCTTTAAAAACTTACAGAATACAGGATGGGATGACAGAGAGGAAGACTTGCCTACTGACAGGAAAGCAGAAACAGCTGCCAAGTGTACTTTGAGGGTAGCTGGTCTGAGGCCTAGGCCATTAAGATGGACCATATAATCCAGAACAGTAGGCAATTCAGCAGAGTCTGGAGAAAATATTCTTCTTAGGACACCAAATGCTGAATCTTTTCCATTTGGAGTTGCAAGTCTTCCTGGTGGAAGGCTTTCGAGAAGCCTTAAGGATATCCAGAACCCCTTGGGAAGGATGCAGATCTGCAAACTCTAACTCTTCAAGAGCCAAGCCTTGAGATTGAGAGACTGAAGATTCGGGTACCAAATCCTCCCCTGAGAGGATGTTAACAGGTTGTAATTCCTGGGAAGAGGCAGGGGAAGGTGGACTGTTAGGGACAGCAACAAGGGACACCATGGCTGTCTGGCCCAGTCTGGAGCAATCAGAATCACTTTGCATGGTTGTGACCTTATCTTGACTAACACCCTGAACAGGAGAGGGAAGGTGGGAAAAGCATACAGAAATTTCTCTTCCCAGTTCAGAATCAGAGCATCCTGGGGACTGAGCCCAAGACTGGAGGTCTGCAACAAAAGAGAGGAAGTTGGTGATTGTCTGGGGCTGCAAAAAGATCTCCCTTTCTGGAGTGCCCCATCTCAAGAAAATCACTTTCAAAACCAGAGGATCCAGGGCCCATTCGTGATGGCCCTGGGATATTCTGCTCAGTGCATCTGCGCGGACATTGTCCTTCCCTGGGAGGTGAACTGCTATCAGAGAGGTCTGCAGGGAATAGGCCAGGGACCACAACTTCATTGCTTCTGTGCACAAGGCCGTAGACAGAGTGCCTCCTTGCTTGCTGATGTACCACATGGTGGTGATGGTGTCTGTTCCGACCTGAACCACCTTATTCTGTACAGATTTGGAAAAAACTTGCAGTGCCAGAAACACTGTTCTGAGTTCCCAAGAGATTGATGTGAAGCAGAGATTCCTGAGACGACCACAGTCCTTGGGTGGTAAGATCCCCCAAATGGGCTCCCCAGCCCAGCAGGGAAGCATCTATTGTGAGTATCACTGAATGAGACTGAATGACAAATGGAACCCCTTGTCTCAAATTGTCCTGATCCTGCCACCACTGCAAGGCTTGGATCAGGGTTTGAGTCACTGGGATTAGTTTGGTAAAGGGATCCTTTCTTTGGGACCAAAAAGGCTCTTAAGTGGAACTGAATGTCCCTCATTTGGAATCTTGCTTCCTGGACCACTGCTGTGGAGGCTGCCATGTGGCCCAGTAGCTGAAGGAAATGCCTTGCTGGTCGAGACACCTGAAGGGTGAATGAAGAGGCCAGTTCCATAAGGGTCCTTGCCCTTTTCAGGGGAAGGGAGGCTCTCGCCTTTACCATATCCAGTTCTGCACCTATGAAGGTGAAAAGCTGCACTGGTTCGAGAACTGACTTTGGTAGACTGAGAAGGAATACTAAGGAAGAGAGCACTTGCTGGGTCACTTGCAGATGTGACTTGACTTGGTCTGGAGACCGACCTACTATGAACCAGTCGTCCAAGTATGGGGAAAATGGAGATCTTTTGTCTTCTTAGGAAGGCAACAACTATTGCCAGGCACTTTGTGAAAACCCTTGGGGCTGATGTTAGGCCAAAGGGCATTGCTCTGAATTGACAGTGGTCAGAGGGCAACTCGAACCTGAGGTACTTTCTGTGGGAGCACCTGATGGGAATGTGAAAGTAGACATCTTCGAGGTCCAGGGAGGCTAGCCAGTCCCCTGGCCTTAGAGAGGGAAGGATAATTCCCAGAGTTACCATTTTGAACTTTGGTTTTAAAAGATGTTTGTTCAGATATCTTAGGTCCAGGATGGGTCGACACTCTCCTGTCTTTTTGGGGGGTAAGGAAATACCTGGAGTACAATCCTCTGCCCTTGTGTAAGGTGGGAACTCTCTCTCTATAGCTCTGAGAGCTAGGAGAGTAGAAACCTCTGCCTCTAGGGCAAGGGTCTCAGAGATTTGCAGGTGGAAAGATCTGGCTCTCATCTTGGGAAATTTTTTGAAGCCGAGAACCAGTCCCTGGCTTACTACTTCCAGGACCCACTTGTCTGATGTAAGACATATCCAGTCCTGGAGAAAGTAAGCCAGCCTGCCCCCTACTAGTATAGGAGAATCGACCTGGGCAGACCCATCAGGGTGTCTGCTTGGCAGGGGCTTTAGGATGAGGGGTGGATGCAGGCCTGCTCATCCCCCTTCTGCCTCTCCCTCTAAAGAACCTCCTCTGCGAAAAGGAAGAAGAGGCGGCCTGAGCTTGGTAAAAAGGCCTTTGGAAAGGCCTGCCCCTGGACTGCTGCCTTTGAGGAGCTGCTTGCCTTTCTTTGGCCTGAGCACTCCTGTAAGTGGTCCTGTACTCGTCCATCTTCTTCATGTAATTCTCTGTCTGCTCCCCAAACAGAGAATTACCAATTACAGGAAAATCCATGGCCTTAGCCTGGGTATCCTGTGAGAGGCTAGTACATCTGAGCCAAGCCATCCTCCGAAGAGCCATAGATGTAGCCATGACTCTTGATGATACATCACTGGAGTCTACAGCAGCATGAAACTGTACTTTCGATGCCTCGATCCCATCTGCAGCCACCTGCTCCAACTCCTTGGCAAGCTGGTCAGGAGCCTGTTTAGCCAGTGCCAGTACAGTGTCCCACCTGGACTTCTGGTACCTGGCTGTATAGGCCCATATAGTTAGCCTGCCTGAGTCCCAAAGATGCTGCCATGTATTGTTTCTTTGCCATGGCATCAATCTTCCTGGAGTCCTTGTCTGGGGGGTGTGATGCCAAGGGAATGTTTACCTTATCATAGGCAGCAGCCTGCACAACCCCAACATGGCTGCATTGCTGAAAAAGGAACTCTGTGTCTCAGCCCGAGAGAGTGTACCTCTTGTCCATTCGTCTATCCACAGGAGGTATAGAATTAGGAGACTTAAGAATTTTTTGTGCCTGTTTCCCAAAGAATTTATGGAGGGGAATAGACAGTCTCCTGGACTCTGGCATGTCCATCATCTCAACATAATCAGGCTCTTCCTGATCCTCTACTGCTTCCTCCACCAGAAGCTGGAGGGTCTCAACCACTTTTTTGTAGAACATGTAGTGTGAAGGGGACTCAGAAAGCCTGGGAGGAGAAACACCTGAAGGTCTGTCTGGGGGAGATGTCCGGGTCAATAGGCACATCCAAACTTTCACCATCACCATAATCATCCTTATACTCTCCCTCCTCCTCCGGTTCATAAAATTCTTCCAAAGTACAATCTGGAACCGGGGGAACCGACTGAACCGAGCCCCTGCCAGATGGTGCCGGTTCGGTCGGAACTGAACTAAGTGACTGCACAATCCTAATCGCCTTGGCTATCTCATCGGCAGTCGGAGTATGAAATTCTGGGTCTGAACCGGTCAATTTGTCTTTTCTTTTTGTCGCAACCGACTCCTCGGAATCGGCTCTCCTTTTGCCCGAAGTGTCGCCCTGGTCAGAGGGCACTCCTTCTGGTTCGGTCAGAACCGAACCGGGCTGGCCATCCGGGTCAGCGGACTTATCGGCCTCCCTGTCCCTCAGTCTACCTAATCTCTTTTCTAGGGTAGATTTGTGAAAATTCTTGCAAATTTGGCAGTCTGAATCGAGGTGGTAAAACCCTAGACAAACACAGGTGGTGTGGGGATCAGCCTTAGCAAAGACCTCCCCACACACACTGCAGTGCTGAAACCCAGTGGGCCCGTTTTTTTTCTTGAGTTTCTCAGACATGGTCAACCTAACCAAAAACGCACTTTTTCAGCAATCCGCCAGGCAAGCCTCCCTATCGGTTCGTGGACCGTGTCATGGGTCTTGGAAAAAAACGTAATTAAATCTTTTTTTTTTTTTTTTTTTTAGAACCGATACGGACCGGTAACCACAAGTTTTTACTTCAATTTGATCGGTTCAGCCGAATCGATCCACAGTTTACAAGTTCCACACAGAAAACAGAACAAAAACCTATCTAGTACTCATGGTACCACAGACAGAGACTTGAACAGACTATGCGGAAACAACAATTCGGTAGAAACCGACTGAAAACCAACACTTCAACCAACTTTTGACCTGAGCAGCAGAAGAAATCTCTGGAGCGACTTCAGTGAGGCAGAGTAAAGAATCTGACGGTTGCAGTTTAAACAACAGCAGACAGGGGCTTCAACCGAGCTCATGATGAACGTTCTATGCAAGGCATACATAAGTTAACCCTTTGTTCTCCGGGGCAGTTGAAGGGCAGGACCTAACTGCATATGTCAGAATACAGCAAGACTTCATGTTTGAATACATTAATACCCAGGTCTGCGTAAGGCCGACGCAACCACCGCTAGGCTCTTCGTGAACAGTCTGGGTGCAGACAGACCAAAAGGGAGAGCTTTGAACTGGAAATGTTCTCCCTTAAAAGTGAATCTGAGAAAGCAGCAGTGAGACGGGAAAATGGGGATATGCAGATAAGCATCCTGCACATCCAGAGCACAGAGCCAATGTCCCTGATCTAGTAAAGGAAGAAGGCTCTGCAGGATTAGTATACGGAACCTCTTGTACTCTACAAAAAGGTTTAGACTGCTGAGGTCCAGTACTGGTCTGAGGTCGCCCATCTTCTTGGGGACTAGAAAGAAGTGGGAGTAACAACCCCTGCCCATCTGACTCTCTGGAATGTGTTCTATAGCTGCTTTTTGCAACAGAGACTCAATTTCCTCTCTGACCAACTGAATGTGACCTGGACGATAATAAGAGTGACCTGAAGGATGCTCTGGTGGTCTCTCTAAAAACTCTATTGCGTGCCCTCAGGCTATGCGTTGAAGTACCCATGAGTCCGCTGCAATCGCCTCCCAACCTGGTAGGTGGTTTGCAAACCTGCCTCCTACCGGTTCCCCTTATTGTAGGTCTATGGATGGATATATTAATACCCAGGTCTGCGTAAGGCCGCCGGAACCACCGCTAGGCTCTTCGTGAACAGTCTGGGTACAGACAGACCAAAAGGGAGAGCTTTGAACTGGAAATGTTCTCCCTAAAAAGTGAATCTGAGAAAGCAGCAGTGAGACGGGAAAATGGGGATATGCAGATAAGCATCCTGAACATCCAGAGCACAGAGCCAATGTCCCTGATCTAGTGAAGGAAGAAGGCTCTGCAGGATTAGTATAGGAACCTCTTGTACTCTACAAAAAGGTTTAGACTGCTGAGGTCCAGTACTGGTCTGAGGTCGCCCATCTTCTTGGGGACTAGAAAGAAGTGGGAGTAACAACCCCTGCCCATCTGACTCTCTGGAATGTGTTCTATAGCTGCTTTTTGCAACAGAGACTCGATTTCCTCTCTGACCAACTGAATGTGACCTGGACGATAATAAGAGTGACCTGGAGGATGCTCTGGTGGTCTCTCTAAAAACTCTATTGCGTGCCCTCAGGCTATGCGTTGAAGTACCCATGAGTCCGCTGCAATCGCCTCCCAACCTGGTAGGTGGTTTGCAAACCTGCCTCCTACCGGTTCCCCTTATTGTAGGTCTATGGATGGGAGGGGTCGGAGCGAGTCAGGCGGCTGTGGGGAGAGTGGAGGGTGTGGTTCCTGAGGCTCTATGCAATTTAGCCAGGGGAGCCGTGCCCGTTGAGGGCTCCCCCCCCGTTTGTTCTGACGTTGGTTCTGCTGCTGCCGAAAGGGCTGCTTAGGCTTCGGGTGATATAACTGACAGAGCGCAAGGCTTTGCCCATGTCCTGTAGGTCCGTAATAATATCTGACGTCCCCTCCAAAAAGGACAGGACCCCAGAAAGGGGCACCCAGGATGGCTGACTGGACCTCGGGCGCCAGACCAGAGATCCTTAGCCATGAGTGCCTACGTAATCTGACAGCTGCAACTGTTCCCCTTGCAGAGGCAGCCACCGTGTCGTAAGTGGCCCTTAGTGTGTGTCGCACAGCGGATCTAGCCAACCTCACCACACCGGCCATGTCTTCCTTACTCTGAGTCAGGACATTTCTCCAGCTTTGATTCAAGTTGGCCCAGAATGGATTTCTGGTAGACTACCATATGAGCAATGTAATTCAGTGCTCTGATGGCTAAGGTGGATGAAGAATAGAACCTTTTTCCAAACTGGTCCAGTACCTTCGACTCCTTATATGGATAAGTACGGAGGTGTTTTGGTTTGGACAAATGGTCACGGGCAGCACTAATGACCACTGAATCGGCCTTAGGGTGGACACTAAGGTGGTCCTTCCCTCTGGCGGCAGGTACATCCTGTCTGCCTTCCTTGCCACTGATGCCAGGGAATCAAGTTGTTTCCATATTGTGGAGGCCATGTCCTCCTGAGGGCCTATCCACAGCAGAATGAGAGTCTACGATTGACCAGACAGCTCGAAATGCTCTGAGCATCTGATATTGGGGATGTTGTTCCTCAGTGCACCAGTCGTAGGCCACCTGAGGAGTTCCATTAAGGAAGGGTCTTCAGGAGGGGTCTTTGGCCAGTCCCTTGGTTTCGGCTCATCGAGGGAAAGAGACTCATAATCCGATCCCAAATGGGTAGAGCCAGGTTCAGATTCCAACGTCGGGAGTGCTAAGCCTAGGTAGTGGGATATCCACAGGTCTTGAAATGTCTACGGTCTCGAAATTTCCCTGGATCGCTCTGGTAGAGGTAAAGGCTTGGCAGACCTTCCTGACGTCGAAGGCTTAAAGTCCGTCGATGGAAGACGTCTGTGCGTCAGTTCTCTGGTGACCGGCGCTGGGTTAACCAGAGGCTGACATCTCTCAAGCTCTGGCATGAGTTGAGATTTTGTTTTGTCCCACCATGAACGAAGCATCATCTGCAGGTCCATCTGAGGCCGAGGTGAAGATGGAGGTGGTGGAGGCTGATGTCCGTAACCCCGGCGTCAGACAGTCTGGCACCTGATAGAAAGGTGATGGGAATCCTGACGGTGGATAGCCCAGCGATGGGTACTGAAAAAACCCCGGTGTTGGGTTCCCGGCATCTGATACCTCACAGGGTAATGTGGCGCCAGGTAGCCGAGCATCGTACAGCTCAAAGGAGCACCTGAGGGGCCCGGCAAAGGCCCTGACAGAGGGTCCAATGGGCCTGGCAGAGGACCAGATGGCAGAGCCGGGGGCCCTGTGATGGGCCAGACAGTGGGGTCCATAGGGCATGAAGGAGGGCCCGACGGCCCACCTGAAGGTCCCATAGGAGGGGCCAGCATCAGGCCTGATGTTGGCCTCAAGGGACCTAAAGGACCCTGAGGAAATGGGATCAGTTTTATCAGGCCCGGTGGTGAGCCAGGAGTCAGGTGATCTGGCGGCAGTGGGATGATGTCTGACAGCGGTCGCTCTCCCCCCTCTGGATCCCGCGGTAGTGGGGAAACCGGAGGGACCACCTCAAGAGGTGATGAGGGAGAATCCCGAGGGGAGGGACCCTCTGAGATCAGCTGTGGCTCAGGTGGCAGCTGGTACAGATCCTCAGCATCAGGCCTGTTGTCGGGGCCTGACGGAAGATCCGGGGCTGTGCGCATGGAGTAGCAGACATGTGCCATCAGCTGTGGTCGTGCAATCGTCAGAGGAGCTGGCAATAGACTTACCGACCGTACTACTCGGTAGTGTCTCTTTTACCCCAGAGATTCCCATTGAACCAAAGTCGGTCCTGGCGGGATGCACGCCGCCAACGGCTGCTCAGAGACTGCAGAGGCATCCTTGGCTGAAGGAATACCCACTCCCTGGGAGAGGCCCCTCCGTGTCTATGGCTCCAGGAAGGGGCCGCGGGCGAGATGGAGACCATTCTCCCGGATCCGATGTCTCTCCTTATCCTGCTTCTTCTTGCAATGGCCCTCTGGGGAAGAGGGCAAGCTCCTGAGTCTTCAGCTCCTCCTCCATGGATGCCATTTCTAATTTTAATATGTGGGCTTCCAAGGTCTGTTGATGGCATTTCCGTGTGTCCTGGTTAAATTTCTGGCAGGCCTTACAGTCCTCAGTCTTGTGCTCTGAGCCCAGGCACAAGAGGCAGAGGGAATGGCCATCTTTGTGAGGGAGCAGAGTTCCACAGGAGTCGCATGTATTTTTATGCGAAGTGGGAGGCAGAGACAACATGCACGATGTGACACACAAACTCTGAGAAAAGAAATAATGTAGAATAAACGAAAAATACTCATCCAAAAATGGCGAGACAAAGCAACGCTTCCTCGCGAAGTTCCGAAGCGAGAACAGCAGGAAAGAACTACAGGGCGGGCATGGGACTGCTCACTACATAGCGCCAAGCTGACGGCCACGTGACATCAGGTGGGCAGTCCCCCCCCCAGACACTGCTAACTAAACTTTTCTGCATTTTCTGTCCTAACACATGGCGGCTTAGTCCTATGTGTTAGTACCTACTGCAAGAGCCCTCTCGAAGTAAGATCTGTGCCATTCTACAGAGCAAAAAGAAACAAAACTGGCCAACTGCCAGAGTGCAGCGCAGCTGCAGTTTTTGAACCAAGATTCTAAATTACATTCACTAGAAAAGGTTCCATCTCCGGGGCATCTGTCTCCAAGGAGTTTGATGTAGAGTATAAACATTAAGTGAGGGACTCCTGGGGTTACAAATAGTCAACTGCCTGTTGTGAGCCAATAAATAAATCCGAATACTGAAGCAGTGTGCCAATTCACCGAATTACTAAAGTGTAACATATATGTAAAGTGAAGATGTGTCAGCTGGGTCACTATACGAGGCAATAACGTGACTGCTTAATGAGGTACAAGACTGAAGGCCGAGTACTTTATCTGCACAAGATAATCACATTATTGGAGAGCACAGTGATACAACTAGCACATTATAACTATTGTGATTCATATGTTTGCTGTTGTGAGTATAGCCCAATCAGAATGTCAAAAAAAAAAAAAAAAAAGAGGATGATGTCACTATTGTCATTTTACTAACAATAAAATGACTGTTCTGAGCACTGAGTATTAAGTCATTTTCTAGAACAAAATGAATGGTGTGAGTTTGCTAAGAAACAAAGTGTACATAACCCTGGCTTCTGATCGGAGGAGAGTCCACAAGTAGTATAATGGACAATACTCTCCATGAGTGTCACAGACTGGTCGTCTCCCAGAACTCAGCCTGCACTGTGCTACCAGTTTTCACAATCCTTCAGACGCCTGAATGGTCACCTTGGTATGCTGCCACCACTCAGCTGGACTCTCACTCGGGGTGTCTTTGGGTCCAAATCCCACCAGACACGCTGCTCAAACAGTACAGTGCCCTTTTCCACAAGGCAAACAACTCGCCTAGTTAATAACCAAGAACACCTTACTTTAGATATGGTAGCTTATTAGCCCGTCTCTTCAGAAATGGATGACAGACTTGCCAATTTACCCCAAGTTATCTATACCTTTAAAAACAGTCACAGAAAGCATGGAACACATAAAGATAACATTTAAAGGGACACAGTCAACTCCCTTAGGCCTCAAAGTGTCTCTTGTTTAAAAACACATTTTATGACCGCCAGCATTCTATAGTGACTGCTGATGCAGCTGGCAGTTTGATTGAGTCTTTATTTCTTTCAAAAAGTGAAAAACAGATTGCCCACCATACCAACACATGTTTGTTTACATTCCTTGCCCAGCTCCAATTGCATCTTTCCTGGAATTAGGAACACCCACAACACTGTCTAGCCCCTCATGATGCAGAGGGAGTTTAGGCAGCTACTGCCTCATGAGAGAGTGCACTGTTTGGGTATGCTTCTTATGCTCAGGAAGCAAGCAGTAAGAACAGATCCAGGATTGTAAACAAAACAAAGTTGTTTATAAATATACACTACCATGCATTTCAGTTCTACTAAACAAGGAGACAGACAAAACAAACAACATCGTCAATGAATTTTAGAGAAGGTAAGCCATCACAAAATGTGGGTTTTTAACTAGAAATAATATGGTGCAAAAGAGGTTGACTGTGTCCATTTAATACTCCACGATATTTAAATGTTATATGATTACACATTGAACACTATAGGGAAATACAGGACACTACAAAAAAGGAAAAATAGCACATTTGAAAAGAGAAAGATCACACAGAAAAATACTAAGAACCACATTTCTAAGCAGCGTAGAATCTTACCCCCACTGGAATCAGACTCAAACATGTTATCTTAAAGGAATAATGCCCGACAGGGTGGGTGTTATGCTGGAATAACGTCTCACCTCGGGTGTTTGGGCCAGAGGCCACCGGCCAAGGGCGCCCAACACCCGAGAAGAGATGTTATCCCAGCATAACTCCCACTCTGGAGAGCATTATTCCTATTATACAATTGCTTGTTTTATACAGAATAAAATAATTTTAAAGAATGTTTTTGTTAGTGTTTAAACATTTTTGTTTCTTAAGAGAAGATGGATAACTATCATAATGAAGATCCAACAATAAATCAGCAGGGATGTTATGCCAGGATAACACCTGCTGTGATGGCTAACTGGCTAATCAGAAGCCAGGATTCTTTCTTGCCATTGTATAATACAGGTTCAATGTCCCAGCACAACTGCCATCTCTAAGTAAAACAAGACAGAAGTACATTTTGCAGGCTGGCCCACTTTACCAGTATCACTGGATGTGCTGATGATCTCAAGGCCCACCTCCACTATAAAACTAGACTGTAGAACATCTGGGACTGGGGACAGTATAACCTGGGGCGCACAAACATCGACCCTTAGTGCAGGTGCTGAAAATCGAGCAGTCTCGAGAGACCGTTAGGTCTATTCTGTCATGCTAGTATGTTATCATGTATGTGTGTATTCCCTTCAGCTTGCGCTATCAGTGCCGTCTGCACAGCTGGAAACATCTTTCCTTATTTTTGCCCTGTTTACATTCAAAACATGTCTATTTTATGAAAGGGATTCTGTCATCCCAAAACAAAAATTTAGATCAAAAGACTTCTGCTACTCAATCACTTGTTCTCCCAGGGACAGCAGATTTGAAAGAAACTAATCCCATTTCTCACATACCACCCATGATGGATAATAAAATAAAAAATGTCCTGGGTGTTCCATCTGTCATATCAAAATGAGTAAGAAAATTACTCTGAGGTGCAGCCCCATAGACGACATTAGAGCTAAAAGAAAAAAAAAAAAAAACTATGGCACGTCAGATAATTTCTTCTGTGTTGTTCCACAGTGTAAATCAGAAAATACCTAAAATATGGGTTCTAAAAAGCTATACCATTCAGAATTATGGAGAGAGGATATTGCCTGCAGCACTTTCCATCCCAACGCTGCATCACATGAACTTTGTATGTTAAGCCTGTAATGTAGGTGGAGCAGGAGGACCACATAGCTGGAGGATCTAGGGATTGCAGAAGGGCTCATAAGGTGGACTGAGAACTGGTTCGGGGAAGGAAGCAGAGTGTGGTAGTGAATAAGATTAAAATCAGAGGAAAAGAAGATCACAAGAGTGGTGCTGCAAGGGTCAGTCCTGGGTCTCATGCTGTTTCAGCACGTTCAATATCGGGAAGGACACTCAAGGCGAGATGCATCTTTCTACAGATCACATGAAACACTGCGGTAGGGTGGACAGTGAAGAGGAAATACAGGATTTGAAGGGAGACCAAGACAAACAGGAAAGGCGATCCAAACTCTGGTAGTTACGGTTTAATGCCAAAAAACTGTAAAGTGATACACACTGGTGAGAACCATGCACGGAGTACTGGATGGAAAGGGTGCATTAGTCACAGCACTAGAAGAAAGGGATCCGAGGGTTATCATCAGCAACAGACTCAAAACCTCCAGCTAGTACAATAAGGTGTACAACAAGGCAACCAGGATACTGGGATGTATAGGGAGGGGATTCCATAGCAGGAGGAGGGAGGGATAACAGCCCCAGAATTGGACCCTGGTGAGGCCCCACTTGGAATAGTGTGCTCAGTTCAGGAGTCCACATCTGAAAAATGACAGAACGGGGTAGAGAGAGACAGTACAGAACAGGGTCACTAAAATGATCCAAGGTCAGATCACACAAAGAACAGCTGGCAGAACTGAACATATATGCACACTGAAGACCACGAAGAACAAAGCAAATATACTCAAGACTTATACATTCTTGAGGGGGATGATTTTGTGGACCTGTTTGCCAGGAATGGAAACACAGCAATAAGAGGGCATTGGTAGAGACTAGTCATGGGGAACTGAAGAGAGGCGTTAATACTTTCATCAAAAGGTTGACAGAACAATGGAAAAAGACTGCAGAAGGAGATGGTGGAGGTAGGGTCTAAAAATGGGTTCAGGGTCAGGCAACAGAGAAAGAGGGCTTGCAGTACCAAAAGGGGGAGCTATGAAGCGAGGAAGTAGAAAGTGGAGAGCAGCAGCTGGAGGAATGAACAGGCAGATCTCAAAGTACAAACATTATTCAACAGTAGGTCAATGGGGAACAGGTAAGAAATCTGGGCAGACTGGGTGGAGCTCAGAGTTCTGTTTTCTGCTGACATTTTCGGTTTCTTCGAGATGCTGAATGTCCAGATAAAAAGTATTTACTCTGGACTAAGACAGGAAGCCCACTGCAAATCCATTTAGAAATAGGTTCCCACGCCGGCGACCCGGGTTCGGGAACGGACTAGGGGCGCCGGGGTTGAGTAGGGAAGGAGAGGATCGAAAGGCCCAGAGGACTGCTCTCTCTCCTGAGGTGGCATGGGGGACACCTCGCCCAGTAATGGCCCCGTGGAGACGAGGGCACTGCAGGCGCGCGAGGACAAAAAAAAAAAAACACCACAACATCGGAAGAAAACGGCCCAGATTGGCGAGATGACGGCATCCGTTCGAGACACGCCTGAAGACTTCCTGCAGGGTCAGCCTCGCCCCAGCAGCACCAGAGACCAAATGGAAAACAGGTGCTGGGCTGCCTCGGAGGAGAGGGACCCACTGCTAAGAGTAATGCCGAGCTACCCGAGGTTGGCTGCGATATGAGGCGGAAGGCGCCCAAGGAGGTTGGAGGGGTGCAGGGAACCCAGGATGCCTGAAGGAGTGGCAAAATCCGGAGCCAGGAGGAGAGAAAATAGAACTCTCAAAAAAAAAAAGAAATAGGTTTCAGGTTTTCCAGTCTCCGAGACTGAAAAAGGGATCTCTCTTCTCTGCTGACTATTCAGCAGTGTTGTTCCAGGACTTGTAATGTCCTGGCTACACAGGAGTCTGATGCCTGTTCCTAGGAAGCTCTTATCAGGAGATCGCCCAGATAAGGATAAACATACTGAATGTCCTGTCTGAAGGAGATGCAGTCACTATCAGTACCTCTGAAAAAACCCTTGCAGTTGAAGCCACACTGATGGAGAAAACTTGGTAATGAAAATGTTGATTCCAAATTGTAAACTTCAGACATTTTTGATTAAAGAGATGGACCAAGGTATGAAGATAAGCATACAACCAAAAGATGCCAAGTAGTCCCCCAGTTGCACTATCCTGACAACAGGCCTAATGAACGCTATCTTGAAACCAAGATCTTGATTTGCCTCACAAAATTGTTTACATGCTGTAGATTCAGAAACTAGGTGAAATCCCCCATTTCTTTTGACTACAAAGAAAAGAGAGTAGAACCCCCAATCAGAGGGAGGAATCTGGACTATCCCCTCTATCACCCCTATCTTGAAACCCCCACCCCAATCGGAGGGTGGAATCTGACTACCCCAGTCACCCCTGTCTTGAAAAGATTCATCCCTGTCAGAAGGCCCTCCTGTTGCTACCAGGAGAGAACGGTTTTGATCAAACAGAGGATGGTAGGGAAGTAGGCTAGCTCACTTGGGGTCAGCAGTGGGAGGGGCTGCCAGAGGAGTAGTCATCTAGCATGCATGGCACCATCCCCTTTTCAGGTTTCTGAACCCCTTCCACCACCTGCATGCCCCTAACCATGTGGCATCCAGGGGACAGGGATGTTCAGCAGCGTGTGTTCACCACTACCTCTGCAACATCATCAGGAGCACCTAGACAAGCAGAGCTGTGCCACATACTCTCTGGGAGAGAAGCTTCACTCCGAATTCCTCCCATTCAACCTCAACTCGCTTTTAACTGGGTTTTTGGATCCAGGAGACAGAAAAAAAATGGCCCCTTGAGGACACGGTAAAGACTTCTCTTTCTCCCTTAACACACAGAAAGCACCGGGGATGGATAAATTACATCCCAGAGTGCTGAGGGAACTGGCAGATGTCCTGGCGAAACCCTTGGTGGAGCTTTTCAGCATCTCTCTGAGGACAGGGTGGGTGCCCCAGGACTGGAAGGTGGCGCATATAGTGCCTATCCACAAGAGTAGATCAAGGAGGTGGCAGTGAACTACAGGCCCGTCAACCTGACATCGGTGGTGGGCAAGGTGATGGAAGGTATTGTCATGGGAGGGCTGGGGGGTGGGAGAATCTGGAAAGTTGGGGTACCTGGACGATAGACAGCATGACTTCGTCCTGGGGAAATCGTGTCAGACAAACCTTGTAGAGTTCTATGATTGGGTGAAGAGTGCCTTGGACCTGGGTAGGCTGGTGGATGTCCTCGTTCTTGACTTCAGCAATGCGTTTGACTCTGTTCCTCACGGGGGCCTGTTGGATAAGCTGTGGGAAATGGGGGTTGGGAACCAGATGATCCAATGGATAGGGAACTAGCTCCAAAGACCAGACTCAGAGGGTCGTGGCTGGGGGAATAGTCTCATCTCCAAGGAGGGTCATTAGTGGGGTCCCTCAGGGATCGGTCCTTGGGCCCCTCCTGTTCAACGCCTATGTCTCTAACATAAGGAAGAGTATCAGGAGTGAGAGGAGTTTCTCTGTGGATGACTCAAAGCTGGGGGGGGTGATGGATGGGGAGGAGGGGAGGGTGGCCCAACAGGGGGACCTGGAAGCTCTGGAAAGGCAGTCTAGAAAGTGGAAACCAAGGTTCAATGCAGGGAAATGCAGGGTACTGCACCTGAGAGCCAGAAACCCAGACCAAGTGTATATGCTGGGGGCGAAATGCTACAAGTCACGATGGCTGAGAGGGACCTGGGGATGGTGGTGGACTTCAAGATGAACTCTGAGACTTGTAGGAGGGCAGCGGTCAAGGCCAACACAATGCTGGGATGCATCGCTAGGGGGATCACCTCCAGAAGAAGGGAAGTGATACTCCCCTCTGTATAACTGCTTGGTGAGGCCACACCTCGAGTACTGCATGCAATTTTGGAGGCCACACTTAAAGAGGGACATTTAACTCCTGGAGAGGGTCCAGAGGAGGGCAACCAAAATGATCTGGGGCTTGGGGGGACAGGACCTATGGGGAGAGGCTCAAAGAGCTAAATATGTACACACTGGAAGAGAGAAGGGACCAGGGGACATGATAGAAGTCTTCAGGTACATGAAGGGAGTAAATAGGGGAGGTGTAGTCAGGGTGCTCCGAAGGAAGGGGGGGCAACTAGACGACATGGGTGGAAGCTGGAGGGGGGAGATTCAGGGGAGAAAGGAGGAGGTGCTACTTCACTGAGAGGGTGGTAGAACCATGGAATGCACTGCCCGGGGGGGGCTGGTAGAGGTAGAGACAGTAGAGGGGTTCAAGAGTGGGTGGGACAGGTACAGGGGAAGGGTTCTGGAAGCAAAGTCCTGTGCAGCGAGAATATCCGGGACTGGGAAGGAAGAAGCCAGAGGGAGGCAGCAAGGTCAGCTCCCAGGGTGGGTGCTGACCAAACGAGCAGACGCCAAAAGACCGATAGGCCTATTCTGCTGGCATTTAGTATGTTAGCATTTGAGAGATACAATCTCTCCACAAATCCTCATGCAGAGAATCCTTTCATTCTTCCAGCTCCTCCCAAACATCTGCTGTACAAGGAGCCTCTACTGTTACGGACATACGAATCCACCGGTAGAAACAGGCCTCATGGTCTAACAAGTCTGCTAGAATTTGCAGCTAGTACCCCTATACTGCAGCTGCCCCCCCTTCTCTCCCCCCCCTTTATCTCCCTCGCACCCTGTCCCATGCCCATTAAAACTTCCCACCATCCAACAGGATAGCACCTCCTCAGGTAGAGTGTTCCATTTCTCCACCACCCTCTCAGTGAAAAAATGCCTCCTCATCTCTCCGAAATCTTCTACCCTCCATGTGTCCCTTCTCCTCCTCAGCTTAAAATATCCATTCTGTGCCCGTTTTGTTAATCCCCTTCAAGTATTTGAAGGTCTCAATCATATCCCCCGATCCCTCCTCTCCTCCAGGGTGTACATATTCAATTTAGTCAGCTTCTCCTTGTAGGTTTTGCCCTCCAGCCCCTGGATCATCTTCACTGCCCTGTGTTGTACCCCTCCAGCAGTCTTGTATCCTTCTTCAGAAAGGGCCGCCAGTACTGCACACTGTACTTCAAATGTAGCCTGACAAGTGACCTATACAGTGGCAGGATTACATTCCTGTTTTTGGATGAGATTCCTTTCACAATACACGCCAGCATCTTGTCGGCCTTAGCTGCCGCCTTCCTGCACTAAGCCAAGTTGTTCATGTTATGTGTTATGATTACCCCTAGATCCTTCTCCTCCTCGATAACCCCTATCTGAACCCCTCCCAACTGGTAGCCCCTCCCAGGATTCCTTGCTCCAAAGTGCATAACCTAGCACTTCTTTGCATTGAAGCCCAATTGCCACTTCTCTGACCACTCCTCCAGTTTGGTCAGATCCTCCTGTAGCCCCCTGCCATCCCTCTAGGTCATCCACCACCACCCCTATCTAGGTATCGTCTGCGAACAGACTGATCTTGCCCCTAACACCATGTGAGATATCCAATATGAATAACCCAAACACCAGACCCAGCACTGAGCCCTGCTGCACCCCACTTGTCACCATTCTTGGGAATGAGAGTTCCCCACCACCGGAGCCCATTGCTGCCTCCCCTTCAGCCAGTTCACGATCCACTTTACCATCACTGTCCCCACCCGCACATATTCCTTACCCCCCAGCCACCCATGAGGCACTGAATCAAAGGTAGATACATAGACAGTGTTGACAGATAAGGGCCTATGGCCCACCCAGTCTGCCCATTTGAGCTTGTAAGTTCAGTTTATGTTTTCCTAGAAGTCTGTTGCCCCTTACCCCTGACCTCCAGAATTCCTTTATGTCTATCCCATGCATTCTTAAATCCTGTGTTTCAGCCCCCACCACTTCCTCTGGCAGGTGTTCCACTTATCCACCACCCGCTCTGTGAAGAAATTTTCCTCACGCTTCTCTGAATCGCCCTCCTCCAACTTCATCCCATGCCCTCTAGTCCTGGAACATCTTTTTCGCTTAAAATAGTGTATTCCTGCACCCTGTTCCTCCCTGTGAGATACTTGTATGTCTCATCATATCCCTCTCTCCTCCTCTCCTCCAGGGAGTACATGTTCAGTTCCTCAACCTGTCTTCATAGGACTTGTGATGCAATCCATGCACCATCTTTGTTGCCCTCCTCTGAACCTTCTCTACCCTGTCTATGTCCTTACGTAGGTATGGTCTCCAGAACTGTACACTGTACTCCAGGTGGGGCCTCACTAGTGTCTTGTATAGCGGAATTATGACCTCCTTTTCCTGCTGGTGATGCCCCTGCCTATACATCCCAGCATCCTATTTGCTTTACCTGCTGCCTTGTCACACTGTTTCCCTACCTTGAGATCAGAGATGATAACCCCAAGATCCCTTTCCTGTTTGGTGCATGCTATACCCTCACCCCCCAACTGATATATTGTGCCAGGGTTTTTGTGCCCTATATGCATTATCTTGCACTTCTTTGCATTGAATTTCAACTGCCAAACCCCTGATCATTCTTCAAGTTTCTACAGGTCCCTTCTCATTCTCTCTACACCCTCTGGTGTGTCTACTCTGTTACAGAGCTTTGTGTCATCAGCGAACAGTGAAATTCTGCCTTCTAGGTCCTGCACAATGTCACTGATGAAGATGTTGAATAGGACCGGTCCCAGCACTGATCCCTGTGGTACCCCACTGGTCACTCTTCCCTCTGAAGTGACAGCCATTTACCACCACCCTCTGTGTCCTGCCACCTAGCCAGTTACCTACCCACCACACTACTGTCCCGCCCACACCCATATTCCCCAGTTTGTGTAGTAGTCTTCTATGTGGTACAGTGTCAAAGGCCTTGCTGAAGTCCAGATAGGCCATGTCCACTGCCCTCCCCTGATCCACCTCCCTAGTCACCCAGTCAAAAAATTCAACGAGGTTGGTCTGACATGACCTCCCCCTGGTGAAACCATGCTGCCTTGAGTCCTGTAGTCCATTGACAACCAAATATTCCACCAATCTCTCCTTCAGTAGTGCTTCCATGATCTTCCCCACTACCGAGGTGAGGCTGACTGGTCTGTAGTTCCCTGCTTCCTCTTTGTTCCCGCTTTTGTATAAGGGGACTACAACTGCTATCCTCCAGTCTTTGGGTACCTCCCCTGTTTCCAGTGATCGGCTAAACAGGATAGCCAGAGGTTCAGCCACCATCTTTCTTAGTTCTTTAAGGACCCTGGGGTGCATCCCATCTGGCCCCATTGCTTTATCAAATCTTATTACTTCAAGTTCCTTCAGGGCCCTTTCTCGTGTAAAGGGACTTGTGTCCATTTCTGCACCATTCTCACCCCTTGTACTCCCTTCAGACCCATTACCCTCCTCTTCCTCAGTAAAGACTGAGCAGAAATACCTGTTCAATTTGTCAGCTTTACTGTTGTCATCCTCCATGCAGCCCCCATCCTCCCCCTTCGGTCTCACTATCCCTCCCTTTGTCTTTCTTTTTCACTTGTGTACCTGTAAAGGTTTTGTTCCTCTACCCACTGATTTTGCAATGTGTTCTTCTGTCTGAGCTTTGGCTTCCCTTACTGACCTCCTGCCTCCTTTGCTTCTCCTGGTACTTCTCCCATCCCCTTCTGCCTGTGTCTTTTTGTATTGCCTGAATGCAATCTTTTTGGCTTTCACTTTCTTTGCTACCTCTTTGGAAAACCATAATGGTCTCCTCTTCCTTTTCCTCTTGTTAACCTGCTTAATGTATAATTCTGTTCTTGTAATCCCCATTTTAAATACTGCCCACTGTTCATAGAAGTTGACGGCAGATAAGGACCGCAAGGCCCAGTCTGCCCAGTCTCCTCAACCAGATTCCTGTCCCATTCCCCTTAATGCCTCTTTCAAGTATCTCCCCATTTTCCCAAAGTCTGCCCCCCTAAAATCCAGGATACGTGTTTTTGTGTGGTTTGGTTCTGCTCTTTCTGTGATTTCAAACCACAATGACTGGTGGTCACTGTTACCCCCATCACACTGTCCCTGTTTGTGAGCACAAGGTCCAGTATTGCCTTCTGCCAAGTTGGTTCCATGACCAGTTGCTTGAGGAAGGCACCCTGAAGGAGTCTAGGATAAATCTGCTCTAGTTGATGCTGCTGCTGGGATGCTCCAGTCCACATCTGGAATACTGAAGTCTCCAACCAGTACTACCTCACCTCGTCTGCCATCCTTTGGATGGCTAGCATCAACTCCTATCTGTTTCTTCCTCCTGGGCTGGTGGTCTATAGACCACACCTGTGCGGATGGCTGTCCCATTTTCCTTTCCAGCTTAACCCACAGTATCTCTCCCCATTTTGTTCCTCCTGGATTTCTGTGGCCTTATGTCATTTTTCACATACAGTGCCACTCCTCCTCCCTTTCTGCCTGCTCTGTCTCTTCTGAATATGTTGTAGCCAGGTATGGCCATCTCCCAGTCATGGTTATCATTACACCAGGTTTCAGTGATGGCCACAATGTCCAGATCTGACTGCACCATGACAGCCTCCAGATCTTCCATCTTGTTGCTAAGGCTCCTGGCATTTGCACACATGGCTTTCCATGATTTGACCTCCCTAGACTGTTTCACTGTTCTACTCCAGCCCCTTCCTTGGTTGTCCTTTATCCCTGGTTCTCCTTGCTGTCTGCCCTTCTGCTGAATTGTTGCCCCTTTTCTGCCTATCCACCTCTTGGGCACTAATCTCCATCTTTTGCGCACTGCTTTGAAGGGATAGCCACTCCTCTGGTTCACTGGTTCCACTGCTAGCTGTGGGGAATGAGCAAGTAGGTACCCTCCTTGCTGGCCTGCCACCCCCGTTTGCTAGTTTAAATGCTTGTCAATGTAGCATTTAAACTTATCATTGAGTGCTTGGATTCCACTCCAGGATGGATGCAGGCCGGCAGGCTTGAACAAACCTCCATCCCTCCAGGTGGGTCCCCAGTCACCAATGAATCCAAACCCTTGCTCACAGCACCAGTTCTTCAACCATGAGTTAAAGTTCCTGGTGTATGCACCCCTATGCTTTCCCTTGCCTCTCGCAGGTAGTACTTCTGAGAAAGTGACAGAATTAGCTACTTGCTTGAGACCCCTCCCCAATTTCCTAAACTCTTCCTGAACTTTCTTTGGCTCCCCATTTGCCAGGTCATTAGTACCTAGGTGGATAATGACATCCAGCTCACCCTCCCGTCTTGCCTTCCCAGTGATCCCCAGGATCTTCCTTCCATCCCTCCATGCCGTGGCACCTGGTAGGCACCTCACCTCCCTGTCCTCCCCTCCCTGGTTCCTAGCTGGATCCCTCTATGATGGAGTCCCCACAAGGATTCACTTCCTCCTCCTCTGGGTCCACTGCTTTTCCCGCTGAGGTCACCTCCTTGGCTAACCTCCACATCCTTTCCTTCCACTTCTCTGGGTACCTCTATTTGGTTGTCCTCGTTTGCCAGTGTGGCATCTGAGTTCTTGAGTGAGAATAGGATCTGGGATGCCTCTGCCTGACCCTTCACCCTCCCTGAGCCACTCGTCACAAGTGCTCCTCGCTCTCGCATCCTTTGAGGCAGTTGCATTGGACTGGGTGGTCTCTGGATAGGGGTGATGGTACTCCTGACCCAGTTTACTTCCGCTCTGAGTCTGGCTACCTCATCCCGCAGTCCAGAGAGATGCATGCAGATAGGGCAGCACCTCAGTGTCCAGAAGGTCTGCCTGAATATGGCTATCCCACAGCCACTGCATTGCCCCACTCCCCACATTATACTGCAATTATACTGCTATTCCACTAGTTGTCTGCTACTGAAGCTCTCCTAGTTCCCTTTTTATTAATTTACTGTCCTAAAAATCCGGCTACTGATCCTCAGATAATTTTCTTTAATAAATAAATAAATAAATAAATGAGTCAAAACACTTGTCGTGCTGAGGGTGGGCTTCCTCCCCCTTATGTCCCTCCTACTTCACACCCCTTACTATACCCTGTGTTTAGCTCCTGTCAATCAGATTTAACAGGGCATATAATTAAGAGTTGGGGGAAGGGGGGGGCCAAAAACAATTCTAAGTAAAGACAACAAAGAAAGTACAGTGTCACTAAAAGCCCACAATCTAAGTTTAAAAGAAAAATAGCAATTACCAGTTACTCTAAAGCACTGAATTGAATATGTTTCCTTCCTTCCCGTTCTGGCTTCTTCTGAGAAAATAAAACTCTACTTGCTACCTCAACTCTGACTAAGCCCCACCTCCAGTTACCACGAAGCTGAGGTCAGAGGCCAGACAATTAACACACTTCACCCAACTACATGGCAGTCAGACAAGCCAAGATAAAATTTGCAGCAATTAAAGACAGCACAGAATTATACCACCACTACGTTTTAAATTTTCAACAGCCCAAAAACAATTCTGAGTAAAGACAACAAAGAAAGTACAGTGTCACTAAAAGCCCACAATCTAAGTTTAAACGAAAAATAGCAATTACCAGTTACTCTAAAGCACTGAATTGAATATGTTTCCTTCCTTCCCCCTTCTGGCTTCTTCTCTTCAGGTCTTGCTGAAGTCTAAATACAGTACATCCACTGCATGGCCTTTATCTAGTTCCCTCGTTACCCAATCGTAGTACTCAATTAGGTTGGTCTGGCAGATTCTTCCTGACCATCCTAGGGTCATTTTACCTCCAAAAAGGACACCAGCCTCTCTTTCAGGATTGTTTCCATAAGTTTTCCTACCACAGATGTGACGCTTACAGGTCTGTAATTGCCTGGTTCATCCTTTGGGCCACTCTTGTGGAGGGGCACAATGTGAGCCATCCTCCAATCCTGTGGCATGTATCCTGTGTCCAGGGAGGTATTGAACAGGTCTGCCAGCGTCCCCGCCAATACTTCTTGGTGGTGGATGGCTGTTGTAATGGTGGTGGTTTAATATAGCATCCTGGCAAGCAAATCCTATTGCCCCCTGTCCGGGGCAGGTAAATTTTCTCGAAGATCAAGTACAAAAAGGTAGCTGATTTCACTGTTAAGAATGAGGGGGCAAGTGCAAATTCAGCTAAAGTCACAGTTGGACAAATTCTTAAAGTTTTGATCTGAACATCCCTGAAGAACAGCATTTCACCTACGATTTGTGAAATTCTTCTTCATAGCTGGTGGGAGGGGGGGTAAACTCCCCTGCCAACCCAGTGAACAAAGCAGACAACACAAGATATACTACGAATTTTATTTTAACAGGACCTAATCACACTTCATTTTCCAGCCAGCTGATTAGTCAAAGTTAAATGCAGTTAAATAATTTCTGCTTCCATTACTCCTTTATCAAATGTACAAACCGCCACCACCAAAGTGTGCTGTGAGGAACTGGTCTGCTGTTTATGAAAGTATATAAAGAAAAGGATTTGTTTACTGAACACGTAATTATGCTGTACCTTTTCAACCTTTAATAAATTTTTTTCAAAAAACAAAACGAAAAGATGAAGCATTTGGTCAGAAAACAGACAATTACATTTTCTGAGGAAGTCCCTGTTCAGACAGCTGGCAGTGAATGGGAAGCAACCCACGTTTGGAGTTTTTATAAAAACTGGCATAATTTCTGCCAATATGCGCCATTTGTAAAACTTTTTCTTTCTTTCTTTCTTTTCATCCACCTACGTCCCAACCGGAGCCGCTTCTTTGGGATACGTCAATGGAACCCAACCCTGCAACCGCCTAGCCTGCTGTTCGGGTCCCTCCATCCTGCCGCAGATTCCCCGCCCCCCCCCCGGGCGAGGTCGGGGTGGGGCAGGACACCCCCAAACCTTAGTGTCTAGTCAGGTACCCGAACCAGCGGCAGGTGGTGGCACATGAGGACTGGGCTCGGCGCTCCGACTATCTGGCTCCAGAGGACGATTTTCCTTTTTTCGATGGGACGTTGTGTGCCCTAGCATCAAGGCACGTACGCAGATGCCCACAATGTCCCTCTTCCTCCTTCTACGCAAGAGCTGCCCCCGGAGCCGACTGGTCTCAGGCCTACACCCCTGACCAATCACGCCCCAGTGACTCCAGATTGCTGTCCCGCCCCCCAGCTTCTACCAGGGTCCATCACTTGCCAGTCTGGAAGGCGGAGAAGCTGACCAAACCTGGGTCGCCTGTGAGGTGTGGCGTTCAGCGCCTCAACCCTCAGCACCACTGGGACGGCCATTTGTAAAATATACTGCAACCTCTACAGCAGATCTGTGAGGTCTAGCAACCCACTTGGCTGCTGCTGTTTCTCTCCCCCCCACCCCCAAGCTGAGGCTGACACCATATGACAACCCTGTTGCTGCCAGTGGGGTTAGGCATAGCTCAGGGATACATACCCTCTGTGTCTGGGTGGCACAAGGTGACATGCTCAAAGGAGGGCCCCCTTTAAGAAATATCTGACTTCACAGTCTGTACACTTTCTCTCTTCCCATGTGCAATCAGCATCACTCCTTCCTGTGAGACGCAGAAAAAAAAGCACGCTACATAATGCTTAAGCAGTTGTCACTCTTTCTTGAGCAGTCATTGTGTTTAGTTATTTCCCGGGGACCCAGTCCCCAAATGTTCTCCTGGTTGACACCGTATAGACAAGTTCAATCCAGACTCTGGTCAAAACCAGAGTCCCTTTGTACCCTCTCTCATCATATCCAGGACCATACAACCCTCATTATTCTTCAAATTCACCAGTGGGTATTGTTATACCTTGGGACAGAGCCTTTTCTACTCTGCACTGAATTTTTCAGAACTCCCACCTTAATCTTACATTGTTTCACACAACACACTGACACTGTAAGGTCTGATCAGCAAGTTGCAGAAGGCAGCACTGCTGTAGGGACTCTCTCTCTCTCTCTCAGGTACGTCTGGCTAACTGGTACCCCTGCACTGGGCATTTAACAGCAACCAATTCCTCTAACCAAATAGGGTGCTGGGCACTATATAGTAGCGCATACTCCAGCCTGCCCTCAGGTAACTACTGACTATAACCCCAACCCCTCTGCCTCAGGCAGCATCTCTTATGTTCATCCTGAAGTGGGATTCCTCTGTTACAAACAGTGATGCATCTCCTACCTTGATCGGCAGCTCAGTCCCTTTTACCAGGTTTCTCACCATCTACAGCACAGCTGGCAGTATCTCTCAGGAGCAGAACTGTGATTGCCCCACAAAAGGATGAACACCCATATTCAGTGGAACCTTACGTGTGCTGCAAGACCACTGGGAACTTTCCTAGAGGGGCAGATCTATAAGGCATCTCACAATCTTTGGCATCTCCCTTACACACGCCCCAGAACTGCAATCTACACTAAACACTTCCAGACGCCCAAACCCAGGGGATCACCGTGGCGGACTTGGTGCCCATCCCAGGAGACTGAAGTCTGGACATTTCTGCTACTTTCGTACACTGTACCCATAAGCAGTTGCTGCTGTTGAGGGACCCCTGCCTCCAAAGCCAGTCTGGCAAGCGATGTGAGCAATGGGTGCCCCACAGCACAACTATACCCTCCTATCACTCTGCCATTTTGATGTCACCAACTCCTCCAATACAAAACTGGCATTCTAAGCTCCACTCTACAGCTGTCAAGAAGATTTACCAATCACTAGGCTCTCTAGTCTGCTGATCTAATACACAACCTGACCAAAGTGGAGAGATATAGTTTAAAAAAAAAAAAAAAATATTGATCCCAAGGAATGAACTACTGAGTGACAGTAGCTACACTGCACAAAGCCAAAGGCTGAGGGCAACAGGACAATTGAAAGTCAATATTTTCTTACTATATCTTTATATCCTATTACAACTCGTCAATATCCATTTCCTTAAAGGATAACTACACTCAAAACTTGAAAAAATATATTTTGTGCAGAGTGTTTTAATTTGTATGTGAAGTTCTAGTGTTTCCTTCCCTCTGACTAGTATTAGGAGTTTTTCCAAAATTAGCCTGCTAGCTTTATGCTAGTTTTACGACCCCTGGAGATCTTCATACCCGATGGTGTAATTGTATTTCTTGTTCCCACAGTGCATCTTGTCTCATGTGACTGTGATGTAAGAGAGACCCAACATTCAGCACACACAGGCCAAACAAACTAAATATCTTGGAAGCTTTACACGCTGCACAAAAATTACCAACAGCAAAGTTTTTCAGGACAGTAAAACCTTTAGGATGAGGGTGGTCACCCAGCTGAATTCTACAGATTTTAAAATATGGCCATCTCTGTTGTTGTGAACTGACTGTAATGCAATGCTTTTTGCTGGATTTATGGGCTCTGCTACATCAGCATCACATGAAACAAGGTGCATTGTAGGACAAAGAAATGCAGTAAAGCTATTTGATATGGAGATCTCCAGGGGTCGTAAAACTACCCTAAAGCTAGCAGGCCAATTTAGGAAAAATTCCTAATACCAGTCAGAGGGAAGGAAACACTAGAACTTCACATACAAATTAAAACACTCTGCAAAGCATATATTTTTTCACGTTTTGGGTGTAGTTTTCCTTTAAACCTTGCCTGAGTTACACTGCCCCCCCACCCAAAAAAAAAAGAATAAACCAACTTTATTCCTACCTTTGTTGACTTGAAACTGTAACTAGCACCACTGTTCTCCTGGGGCTAAGGATAGTCCTGTGTGACTGTACTTCGGGAGGACAACAGGACCAGCAAACAAAAGATCAGCGCTTAGAAAAACTCAACATTCACTGCAGTCTATTGAATATCCCATTGTCGCAGCCCTTCATCGATGTCAGTTGCTATGGATTCTGGGATTTGTAGTTACAGACAATGTCAGCTTGCAAGTCAGCAGAATCAGTCGGATACATCTACTGTACTGCAGTAAACGGCAAGTAAATACAGGTCACTCACCTGTAACAGGAGTTCTAGGAATGGTATGTGTTGTTCATCCACACTTACTGGCAGGTTCCTTGCCGCTTTAAATCTTGCCGGAAGGTCTTCAAGCTGGCTCCTCCCACCCACCCGGGTGGTAAAACTCTCGGCTCCGCCCCATGACGCCACCCAGCCCGCTGGAAGCCAGGCTAGCGCCGGGCTGAGGTCGGAGAGTCGGTGGATGAACCACATATGCCCATTCCTAGAACTCCTGTTACAGGTGAGTAACCTGTATTTCTAGGGACATGGATATGTTGTTCAATCCACACTTATTGGCAGACTCCTAGCAGTTCTCCAGGAGGAGGGAGGCAAGGCGCACACCCCCAATACTTACTTGGGAAATAGAGACTGGAGAACCGAGGCCCCAAAACCAGCATCCCAGCATGACTCAAGGTCGATGTGGTAATGGGTAATAAAGGTATGTGCTGACTTCCAGGTAGCAGCTCTGCAGATATCCTGGATAGGGACATCCCTGGAAGCAGCTACCGATGCAGCGGTATGGCGGGTAGAATGAGCTCTTATCCCTCTGGGAGGCTAAATGCCCGCCAACCTATAGCAGAGCTGTATGCAGGAGGTGACCCACCTGCTTATCATCCGCTTGGCTGCAGGTCTGCCAGGTGCGGCTTCAGCGTAGGTGACAAACAGCTAGCGAATACCTCTCCCCGAACTTCAGCCGTCCGCTCCTTATAATAAGCGAGCTCTCATCTAGGGTCCAAAGTATGGAGCCTAAATTCGGCCTCCGAGGTGCGACTGGGGTAGAACACCGGCAGAGTCAACACCTGGTTAAGGTGAAACTCCGACACCACCTTCGGAAGTAATTTCGGGTGGGGGCGCACGACAACCTTGTCCCTGTGGAAGACCAGATAAGGAGACTCGATGGAAAGTGCCTGGAGCTCTCCCCATCCTTCTGGCTGACGTGATAGCCACCAAGAAGGCGGTCTTCCACAACAGGTGGGAAATATCGCACCTGTGCATCGGTTTGAATGGCTTGCCCATGAGCTTGGCCAATACCAGCAGTAGATCTGACGGATGTGGAGGTTCTCGCACCGGAGGGGAAATGTGGTCAAGGCCTTTGAAAAAGCCCCAGACCACCTTCTCCTGCGCCACCGACTGCTTCACGGCCCGCGCCCGGTAAGCAGAGATGGCTGCCAGGTGCACTTTAAGGGTCGACCGAAGCCCTTGCTGAGAAAGGGACCACAGGTAGTCCAGAATGCTTGCCAAGGGACAGGCGGAAGGGTCCAAGCCCTTCCCCTGACACCAAATGGAGAATCTCTTCCATTTGAAGGCATAGCATTTCTTGGTCGACTCCTTACGGGACGCCTCAATGACGTTGAGGACCTCGTCGGAAAGACCCAAGGCCTGGAACTCTAGCCGCTCTGGAACCAGGCCGTCAGGTGCAGGGATTGAAGGTCCGGATGGAATACCTTCCCCTAGTTGACTGAGATCAGGTCCGGGCGGGCTGGAAACCGCCTCGGGAGCCTGGAGCTGAGGCTGAGGAGATCTGGATACCAGAACTGGCGGGGCCAGTCTGGGGCTACCAGAATCACCTGCGCCTTGTCCCTCCTCGCCTTGAGAAGCACCTTGTGGATCAAGGGAAATGGGGGAAAGGCGTAGAAGAGGCCCCGGGTCCACGGCCTCGAGAAAGCATCCCCCTGCAGCGAGCCCTGCTGAGGAGGGCGGGCATGGAACAGACTCAGCTTCGCATTCTCCCTGAAGGCAAACAGGTCCACCAGAGGCATGCCCCAGTGGGAGAACAGATCTTGTACTACCTCCGGCAGGAGAGACCACTCGTGAGACGCAGCCCCTATCCAGCTTAGGGCATCGGCCAGGGTGTTGGAGGCTCCTGTCACGTGAATGGCTAGGAGATCCGCCTCCAGGCTGTGCACGAGGGACCATATGCGGAGAGCTTCTTTGCATAACAGCATGGAGCGTGTCACGCCCTGGCGGTTCAGACAGTACATGGTCGTGGTATTGTCTGTCTGGACCTAAACCACTTGACCCCGTAGAAACGGAGCGAAGGCGGTGAGAGCTAGGCAGACCGCTCGGAGCTCCAGCAGGTTGATATAGCACCGGGACTCCCGAGGGGCCCAGAGGCCGTGCGCTCTGTGCTCCCCCAGATGGGCACCCCAACCCATCAGAGATGCATCGGTCGAAAGAGAGACCGTTGGCTCAGGGCAGATAAACGAGATGCCCTCCTGCAGATGTGCCGGAACGGTCCACCACTGGAGAGCGTTCCACATCTCCTGGGTCACTGTCACATGCTGGTCCAACAGATCGCAGCGTCGTGGCCACTGGCTGGCCAGTCCCCACTGAAGGGGACGCATGTACCAACGGGCCCAACGGATCACGCTGGTGCAGGCCGCCATGAGGCCCAGGAGGCACAGGAAGTCCCGGGCAGGGCGAGATTGCCCAACCAGAAATGACTGGACAAAGGAGGAAAGCACCTCGGCCCTGTCTGCCGGGAGCCAAGCTCTGGCTCGAAGAGAGTCAAGCTCTGCCCCAATGAAGAGTATCACCTGCTTCGGCACGAGTTCCGACTTGGCCTCGTTGAAGAGGAGGCCAATCTGAGAGCAAACCTGGAGGGCCAGATCTCTGGACCGCTTCACCTCCGCTCTGGAGGGGGCTGCAATCAGCCAGTCGCCCAGGTAGGGGTACATCCGGACCCTTCGGCGACGCAGGAATGCTGTCACCACTGCCATGCATTTGGTGAAGACCCTGGGAGCTAGAGAGGGCCGGGGCATGGCCTGAACTCATAAAGGGACCCTCTGCTCTGAAGCGAGGAATCTCTGATGAGACGGACGGATCGGGACGTGAAAGAACGATCCTGAGGTCCAGGGAACAGAACCACATGCCTCGTTCCAAGGATGGTATTATCTGAGCCAGAGTGACCATCCTGAAGGTCCGAGACCTTAGGAACTTGTTCAGGTCATGCAGGTCAAGAATGGGGCGCCAGCCCCCCGTCCGTTTTGGGACCAGGAAGTACCTGGACACAAACCCCGGGTCTGGACGAGGATCCGCCACCTTCCTGATCACCTCTTTTTCGAGGAGCAGGGCAATATCAGCTCGGCGGGCCGACAGCGAGGCTGCAGACCCCGTGGCCCCCCCGAAGGGCGACGGCTTTAAAGGGTGGAGCCTGCTCGAACTCCAGAGGTAGGCCTTTTCTTACCACCTCCAACACGCAGCGGTCCGTGGTGATAGCGGACCAGGTGGAAAGGAAGTGGCGGAGCCGTCCCCCAACGGGGGGAACCCAGGAGAGAGTGACAAGGCTGGGGGCGGCACCCCTCAACCCATCACTGGGCAGGCTTGGAGGAGGAACTGGCCAAGGGACCTCCTGGGCCTTTACCTCCTTGCTTCCTGTTGGAGGAAGCCGCCGGCTTGGGCTGGGGACGCCAAGCACGAGCCTGCTGGCCCTGTTGCTGGTGCTGTTGGGCCAGTCGAGATGCAGGGGCCGAAGGACGAAAGGACTTCTGCTGTTGCTGACGGCGGCCTTTGTCCCTCTGGGCGGAGGTGACAGAGTCCAGGGTGGCATTGGACTTTTCGATCCACTGGAGGTGTCCCTCCACTCCAGGGCCGAAGAGGTCAGTCCCCAAGAAGGGGACATCCGCCAACCTGTGCTAGTATCCGCCGTGAAGGTGGCTATCCTCAGCCACGCCCTGTGGCGCATGGCCACTGCGGCCGCTACTGACCTGGCACAGGAATCACCTATGTCCAGAGCAGTCTGAAGCTGCTGCTTCGCCACCACCCTACCCTGGTCCCGCACCTGGCGGACCGTGGTCTGCAGGTCGGTCGGGAGATGAGGAACAACCTCATCCAAGGAGCCCAAGAAGGCGTGGGAGAAGTGTGCCATCAGCATGGCCGAGCTGGCCTGTCAGAGGCCGAGGGAGGATGCAGCATACACCTTGCGTCCAGCAAAGTCCAGCTTTTTGGACTCTTTGTCGGGGGCTTATTCACATCCCGAGCGTTACCAGAACACCAAAAAATGCTGTCGGTGACTAACCCCTCGGCAGAGGGGTGCTCCGAGAAACCGGGCAAAGAGCCAGTAGGGACCGCATACTTCCTGGCCATCCCAAGGCTGGGCCGACAATGGCCTCAGCCACCGGAAAGGCCACCGTTGGGGAAATCCCCTCGGTTCAGTATCTCCGTCAGGGGATACTTGGCCCGTTTGAACACAGGCTCGAGCTGCATCCCGGTGGACTCCGAGATGAGTCGAAGCAGACCCAAGAAGGACAATGGGCTATAGTCCAATGACTGGCCCCCGGAGGACTCCAGGTCGACCTGTCTGGAGAACAGGGAGGAGTCGTCGTCGGATTCCGAAGTGTCTGCGAACAGCTGCCTCGGCCCTGAGCCACCCTCTACCTGCCGAGGACGGTCAGGAGTGAGGGTGACTGAACCTGTGGGGCAGGCCGTGACCCGACAGAATCCTTGGTTGGTACCCCAGACTTCGGTTGTCGAGGCGGAGGTTCCACCACAATCGGTGGAGCAGCTGGTTTTGGCCGAGCATCCAGCCCTGGAACGGGCAACTCAACTGGGGCGAGTGGTTGCTCCGGTCGTTCAGGCGACAGCCACTTGATGGCCGGGGTCTGGACCGGAGTCTGCTTAGACCTGGAAAACAGCAACTGCTGCCACATAAGCTCCTCATAGCGCAAACGTAATTTACGCCGAAGCCTCCCCTCATCCGAGGAAGAGGACGAGGAGGAACAGTGTTGCCGCTTACTTCGGTATCGCGACAGAGACCGCCGATGTCGGCGGGAACGGCTTGACCGAGATGACGTCCAAGACCGAGACCGAGACCCTCGAGGGGACCGAAGGTGGGTCTGGGAAGGGGCCGGGGACACCCGCTCTTCCCTCGGCTCGGGTACTTTAACCAGGGACTGCGGCCCTGAAGGCGCAGGCAGATCCTCGGTCTCCACTGGGTCAACCAGTGAAGGTGGGTTGTCAGCTTCAGCACGGACCGAGAAAAATCTCGACTGTGTCGACGGGAGTCTCGGCGGGCTGGCCTGACGGGGACACCGTGAAGCCAGCGGCCTGAGCCGCAACTTCGACTGAAGTAGGCGGTCGGCTGTCCGGGGAAGGAGACCTCTCCCGCGCCCACGAACGCCGATGGTGGGACTTACCCTTCGACTCCTCCTTCTTGGGCCGAGAAGAATGTCCCGATGGCCCCTCTCCCTTCATGGAATGGGACTGACAAAGCTCCTTGAACGAAGCCAAGTACGAGGAACTCAGAGAGAGCAGGATAAATGGTGCGGCCGAGGAGGAGGAAGATGCAGCCTGGGCCGCCTCCTCCTCGAGGGCGATCATCTGCTCGAGCTGCTCAGCCGAGACAGCCGCCGGACACCGCCCAACGAGCCTCTTTTGATTTTACCAGTGAGAAACTCTTCTCAGGGTGCCCGAGCTTCAATCACGCAGCGTGATCATCCAGGACGTTGGCCGAGAAAGAGCAGCACAACTCGCAGGCCTGCAGGTCGTGATCTAGGCCTAGGCAGTAGACGAACGTGGAGCGCGGATCCGTCCTGGACATTTTCTGCCCGCAAGGGCACCTCCGAAAGCCGGGAATAGATTTGTCCATCGCAACCACGAGGGAAGATGAAGACTGAAGTTTAGAAAACTTCAAAACCAATTTCGGACGAACCAAAGAGTTAGGATCCAGTCTAAAACACAGAACGCTAAGGAGGGAATCTGAGCTTCCAAGCAGTAAGGAAGATCTGGCGTCATGGGGCAGAGCCGAGAGTTTTACCACCCGGGTGGGTGGGAGGAGCCAGCTTGAAGACCTTCCGGCAAGATTTAAAGCAGCAAGGAACCTGCCAATAAGTGTGGATTGAACAACATATCCATGTCCCTAGAAAATTATTTTGGCCACAAAGTGCAAACTGAACCCGCCCCACACTTGGGTGTGGAACTTAGTGCTGAGTGTTCCCCTATTATGTAACTTGCCCCATTCTGGTGCAGCTAATCCACTACCTGTCATCTCAACTAGTGCACGTACACTGCTGCTGTGACACCCCCCATCAACCCCTCCTCACCCCACCCCTGGAAGGCTTATTGCTGGCATCTCACCTGGCACAGCGGTGACAACATCCAGAAGTGTAGCTCTCTGGTCGTAACGTGGGGGCTGACCCTATCCATCTTTGCTCAACTCTGCTTGTAGTCCACTGGGTGGGGTCAAGAGAGTGATGAGGTACATAAGGCCAACAGTGTTGCAAGTGCACGGTCTACTGCGTTTGTGAGGTCTGGGATGCTTGACTGAACAGCTCTGTAGAATCACCTGGATGCAATACTTCACCAAGCTAAACTGGACTCTAGTTTGTTTTAATAAATAATAAATAACAGCCAACACAGAAGATGTAGGTTCTGCATCTTTTAAGACAGACAAAATAACTCAAGAAGGGAAGTCCCCCTCTGTAAAGATAACACACTGGATAGATGCCAGGAGTCATTCAAAGCAATTGCCTGGGACTTCCTTGTTCTACCGAAGCCACCTGTGTGCCAAAATGTAACGGTACTTCAGACCACAGTCAGAAAAACAGTTTAAAACCAGTGATGCAGACACAAAAACTGGTAATACGCTGTTCAATGGTGGTGGTGGTGAAGAGGAAGCTGATGGCGATCACGATGAAGAGACATGATAATGAAATGTTGAAATTTTCCTCGTCAAGCTTTATGTCCTCTGTTACCAGCCATTCTGGTCCGTGGGTCATTTCCCTGAACACCCCCTCCCCCCCAGACAGACACACAGACACACACACACACACACACACACCCCCACCCCCGTAGGTTCACTGCAGCACCCAAGATTACAGACACCATGGTTTTCACCCATGTGACCCTTGCCTATCCATCCTCTCCTTGGCAGAGCGCATAGCCCGGAGACCCAGACACTACCCATAACAGAGAAACAAGCTTCCTAGCATACAGTCCGGGGTTGCTGCAGGGACGGAACTTGCTGCCAACCTTCCCCAGGCTGGGACACCCAGCCAATCACCAGATTTCTAATGCCCCACATCTACACCCAAACCTGTGACATCAGCATGGAAGTGATGCCCCCCCCCATACCACATTTTTATGTTTGTTGTGCGTGCATGCGAACATGTTGGTATGAGGCTTGTTTTGGGGGGTCGGGTCCAATGCAGAGTGCTGTTCAAAGGGTTGGTGGTGTGGCAGGCGAATCAGTAGGCAGGCTCCTGATTACACAGTTTGTGTTTGTGGGGCGGAGTGGTCATGCACTTCAAAAGACAGAGCCAAAGCAATAGTGGCAAAGTTCGGTCCCTTGATGTGCATAAGAGGATGACAGGCTGTAGCGTGTAAGTAAAGATGCGCGAGGCTTGCTGCTGTGTCCACTCTGCTTGCTCCAGAAGAAAAAATTACTCACCTTAATAATTGCTTTTCTTCTCATGGAGTCTTGCTATATTATGACATATAGCAGTTAGCCACAGCACTTGAACTGCCCCGGAGAGGAAGGAGTTAACTCCAGGCTGACTGGAGTTCCAAGCGCGTGCGCCTTGCTGAAAGCTCTATCTGGCTAGTTTCAAATTGAAACTGTCAGATCTTTCGAGCCAACACTAAGCAAAAGTCTGTGTGGAAAAAACTCTACACTAGCCAAATGGCTACCTACTAGTAGAAATAACAATAACAGAAACAACAATATCACCCTGACAAGACTATTAGGCCCCACTTCCCCAAAAGACTCAAGTCCGGGGCCAAACCTACAAGTAAAACAGAAATACCTAGTTTTCCTAATCCTAAAGAAAAGGGAAAAAAGGAAAAAAGAGCTATAATGGCATGACACAGTGCTTGCACCAATTTGCCAACCCCTTACCCAAGTAGAAGTTCTGAGAGGGGCAGGTTGGGGGTGGTCATAATATAGCAAGACTCCATGAGAAGAAAAGCAATTACTAAGGTGAGTAATTTTTTCTTCAAACACCATGAAGTCTTGCTATATTATGACATATAGCAGATTACACAGCAGTACCTCCATGGAGGAAGGCCAGAACCTACTTAAGAAATAGGCTCTGAAGCACGGCTGTGCCAAACCGAGCATCTCTCCTGGACTGGACATCCAGGGAGTAATGCTTGGTAAAGGTGTGAACTGTTTTCCAGGTAGCAGCTTGACAGATTTCCAGAATGGGAATATCTCTAGCAGCCGCTAGAGATGCAGCTGTACCCCTGGTGGAATGGGCCCTCGGTCCTGAGGGGGGTTCTCTACCTAGTTTTTGGTAGCAAAATTGGATACAAGAGACAATCCACCTGGCAATTGTCCTCTTAGTGGCAGGTTTCCCTTTGCCAACCTCGCCATAGGTAAGGAAGAGTTGGAGGGATTCGAACCTGTGACCCTTGGTGCGTTCCAAATAGTAGCTTAAAGCTCTTTTAACGTCCAAACTGTGCAATCTCCTCTCACCCGAGGAAGAATGCTCAGTGAAAAATACTGGAAGGGAGATGGATTGGTTAAGATGGAAATCTGAAACCACTTTAGGTAAAAACTTTCTGTTAGTCCTGAGGACTACCTTATCTCTGTGAAAAGAAATAAAATCCTTTTCCACTGACAGGGCTTGTAACTCACTTATGCGCCTGGCAGAAGTGATGGCCACTAGGAAAACAGTTTTCCAAGTTAGGAACTTAAGGTCTGCTGAAGACAGAGGTTCAGAGGGGTTGCATTAACTGAGCAATGCAAACATTAAGGTCCCAGGCAGGGGCTGGGTCCCGAAAAGGAGGGTTAGTGTGAAGTAACCCCTTAAAAAACTTGGAAAACACAGGGTGAGAAGAAAGGGAGGCGGGCTTTCCTGCTGATATAAAAGCAGAGACAGCTGCCAGATGAACCTTTAAGGTAGCTGGCCTGAGGCCTAAGGAATTAAGATGGACCAAGTAGTCCAGCAAAATGGGCAAATCAGCAGATTATGGGACAATTTGCTTCCCAGAACACCAGATGGAGAACCTCTTCCATTTGGAATTATAAGTGGCCCTAGTGGAAGGCTTCCTAGAGGCCTTTAAAATATCAAGGACACCTTGAGAAAGGTGTAATTCAGCAATTCTAACTCCTCAAGAGCCAAGCCTTGAGGTGGAGGGATTGAGGTCCAGATACCAAACTCTCCCTGGGCACAAGTCAGCAGGTTGTGGACCCTGGGAAGGCCCAGGGAGGGTGGACTGACAGGGACAGAAGCAGTGGGTACCAGGGTTGCCTGGCCCAGTCTGGTGCAATCAGAATCACTTTGCAGGGCTGGGATCTGATTTTTACTAACACCCTGAAGAGAAGGGGAAGGGGAAAGGCATACAGGAACTTCCTTCCAATCCAACAAAAGGCGCCAGGGGACTGAGCCCATTACTGGAGGCCTGCAACAGAACAGAGGAAGTTGGTGGTTGTCTGGGGCTGCAAAAGATCTATCTGAGGAGTGCCCCATCTGGCAAAAACTGACCCCAGCACTAGGGGATTCAAAGACCATTCGTGATGACCCTGAGAAATCCTGCTGAGGGCATCCGCTAGGACATTGTCCTTCCCTGGAAGGTGAACTGCTACTAGGGAGGTGTTCAGGGAGTAAGCCAGAGACCACAACTTCATTGCTTCGGTGCACAAGGCTGATGACCGAGTGCCCCCCTGCTTGTTGATGTACCACATTGTTGTGGTATTGTCTGTCCTGACCTGAACTACTTTGTTCTGGACAGATGCTGAGAAAACCTGAAGAGCTAAAAAGACAGCTCTGAGTTCCAACAGGTTGATGTGGAGCAGAGATTCCTGGGGGGACCACACTCCCTGAGTGGAAAGGTCGCCCAAGTGCGCTCCCCATCGTAGCAAGGAGGCATCCGTGGTGAGGGTGAGGGAATGAGAAATGGGAATGAAGGGGACCCCTAGTCTTAGATTGCTCTGATACTGCCACCACTGAAGAGCTAGAATCAGAGTTTGGGTCACTGGGACCAATTTGGTAAGGGGGTCCCTCCTTTGGGACCAATAGGCCCTCAAATGAAACAATGTCTCTCATCTGGAATCTTGCTCCTTGCACTACAGCTGGAGGCAGCCACGTGCCTAGAAGTTGCAGAGTGCCTTGCTGGTCGAGAGACCCGGGGTGAAAGAAGATGCCAGGGCAATCAGCTTCTCTACCCTTTCCGAGGGAGAAATGCCCTGGCCAACTTTGTGTCCAATTCAGCACCTATGAAAGTTAGTACCTGAACTGGTTCTAGAACTGACTTTGGTAAATTCAGCAGGAATCCCAGGGAAGTGAGAAGCTGCTGGGTGACTTGCAAGTGGGATTTTACCTGATCTGGGGACTGACCCACAATGAGCCAGTCGTCCAGGTAGGGAAACACAGCAACCCCTTGCCTTCTTAAGTGAGCCACTACCACAGCTAGACATTTTGTTAATACCCTTGGAGCAGAGGTAAGACCGAAGGGCATTGCTCTGAACTGGTAGTGACCTGAAGGCAGTTCGAACCTGAGGTATTTTCGGTGAGAAGGCCTGATCAGGACATGAAAATAGGCATCCTTGAGGTCCAGGGAGGCTAGCCAGTCCCCTGGCCTGAGGGAGGGCAAAATCATTGCCAGAGTTAACATTTTGAACTTTGGTTTCAAAAGATGCTTGTTCAGGTACCTTAAGTCTAGAATGGGCCGCCATTCTCCTGTCTTTTTTGGGGTAAGGAAGTATCTGGAGTACAGCCCCTTGCCCTGGTGACAAGGAGGAACCCTTTCCACTGCTTTGCAGTCTAGGAGGGAAGAGACCTCTGCTTCCAAAGCAAGGGCCTCTAAAGGGCTTGCAGGTGGAAAATGTCTGGTCTCATCTTTGGAAACTGTTTGAAGTTGAGAACCAGACCCTGGCTTACTACCTCCAGAACCCATTTGTCCGGGTTAGGGACCCAGTTCTGGCTGAAATAAGCCAACCTGCCTCCAACTGGTACAGGAGAATCGGCCCTGGGCATCCCATCAGGGTGCCTGCTTGGCAGTAGCCTTAGGCTGAGGGGTGGGGGACGGTTTACCTGCGCCCCATCTACCTCTGCCTCTGAAAAAACCCCTCTGTGCAAAAGCAGAGGAGGCTTGGGATTGATAAAAAGGCCTGTGGAAAGGCCTGCCCCTACCTCTGGGAGTGTGCCTCTGTGGAGTGGCATGCCGCTCCTTGGCCTGGGCACTTTTGTAGGTAGTTCTGTATTCATCCATCTTTTTCATATAATCTTCCGTTTGCTCTCCAAACAGAGAATTTCCCACCACAGGAAAATCCATAGCCTTTGACTGAGTATCCTGTGACAGATTAGTGCACCTGAGCCATGCCAACCTACGGAAAGCTACAGAAGTGGCCATGACCCTAGAGGAAACATCATTAACATCTACAATAGTATGAAATTGAACCTTAGAGGCTTCAATGCCATCAGCAGCCACCTGTTCCAATTCACTAGCCAGCTGGCCATGGGCCTGCTTTGGCTAACTGCAACACTGTATCCCATCTAGATTTCTGATATCTCAGCCACATAAGCCATATAATTTGCCTGCCTGAGTCCCAAAGAAGCTGCCATATACTGTTTTTTGCATGGCATCAATCTTCCTGGAATCCTTATCAGGAGGATGTGAGGCCAGGGGATAGCTGTCTGCAGGCTGCAGCTTGTACCACACCTACATGACTACACTGCTCAGTGAGGAAGTCTGTATCAGGGCCTGATAAAGTATACCTTCTGTCCATTTTTTTATCTACAGGAGGGACAGAATGAGGATTTTTTAAAATTTTTGTTGTTTGCTTCCTAAATGACTTATGCAAAGGAACAGACAACCTCCTAGACTCTGGGATATCCATCATCTCAACATAATCAGGCTCCTCTTGCTCATCCACAGCCTCTTCCAAGGGAAGCTGGAGGGTTTCTGCAACCTTTTTGTAAAACATAAAATGAGAAGGGGACTCAGACAGCATAGGGGGAGATTCTAATGGTCTGTCTGGAGAAATGTCCGGTTCAATGGGCACGTCCAGACCCTCCCAGCCACATACATAATGATCAAAATCTTCCTCCCCCTCCTGTGGTTCATAAAATTCCTCAACATCATACTCTTGAACCACTGGAACCGAACGAACCAACTTTTTGCCAGCTGTTGGTGGTTCGGCCGGTCCCTGAGACAGTGACTGGACAATCTGTATGGCTTTAGCTATCTCTGCAGCAGTTGGAGAGGCAATCTTGCACTCCAGACCTGCTGATTTCTTAGATTTTTTTACTGGGACCGGTTCCTCAGAACCAGCCTTCCTTTTGCCTGAGGAAGTCTCGCCTCGTCCAGAGGCACTCCCTCTGGTCCAGTGGGTGCTGGACCGGGCTGGCCATCCGGTCAGCGGACTTTTGGCCTCCTGCTCCTGAGCCGGCCAATCTTTTCTCCAGGGTGGCTGCAGGAAATTCTACACACCTGGCAGTCTGACAGGAGGTGGTCAGCCCCCAGACAATAAACACATGTGGTGTGTGGGTCAGCCTTGGCAAAGGCTTCCCCACAAACATCACAGTGTTGAAACCCAGTGGGCCCGGTTTTTCTTTTGGGTTTCTCAGACATAATGCCAGCCTATCCAAAAACTTGCCCTTTTTTATGGCAGTGCCAGGCAAGACACCCTTATCGGTTCCTAACCGTGTCACGGGTATTTGAAAAAACCCAATTTAAAAGTTAGGTTTTTTTAGAACCGATAAGAACCGGGAACCGCACTCTAAAAGCCCAAATTATTGTTTAAAATTAGTATTTTTGCAAACCGATCGGTTCAAAACCGAACCGATAATGAATTTCCACACAGACTTTAAAATCCTGTACTTACGGTTTACCAGATAGAGCTTTGAACCGAATTGCGGTAAAATAATTACTTTTGCCAGTTAAAATGAACAGAGAAACACTCGTTTGAACCGAGAAATGAACCAAGCTGAAGGAGAGATCTCCGGATTCAGTGAAGCGGAGTAAAGAATCTGACAGTTTCAATTTGAAACTAGCCAGATAGAGCTTTCAGCAAGGCGCTCGCGCTTGGAACTCCAGTCAGCCTGGAGTTAACTCCTTCCTCTCCGGGGCAGTTAAAGTGCTGTAGCTAACTGCTATATGTCATAATATAGCAAGACTTCATGGTGTTTGAAGTCATGAGTTGAGACAGGCCCCCATTCTTCCCCCTTTCCCCGCTTTCTGCGGCAGCAATGTCCGGTCCCCCCCCACAGCGGTGAACAACAGCGGCACAAATAATACAGAGAGAGAGAGAGAGAGAGAGATGCACCAGGACCTGCACTTGCGTTGAACGATGCGGAACACTACTGCTTGTTTCTCTGTCTCCTCTCTGTCAGTAATTCAGCCAGCAGCCTTCGAGTTTTATTCCGTCTTCTGCAGTGTTACGGTGCCCTCCATGAGACAGAGACCTAGAGGGATATCACACACTGAGCCCACTCACCCGCAGATCTCCACTGCCAGCCTTCAATGTGTCCAGGGAGACAGAGAGAGCGAGAGAGAGAGAGAGAGAGATATACAGTTGACAGAGTGAGGGAGATGCAGCTAGTGACAGTCGGCATACTGAGCAATGGACCAGGACATGTATGTGTGTGTCACGCTCTCTGTCCTTCACAGTTCTGCAGCCCTGTAGCTTGTCCCATTGTGCGCATGTGTATGGTTCTCCCCATGTCACAGTTCCCCCAGCACTTCACCTGCTGCTACTCACCCATGGCAGTGTACCCCCGGCAGGTCATGTTATGGGCACCCCCCAAAATGCCCATAGAATGGGCAATGTCTGACGGTCCTGCTCGTTTGCTCCTTCTGTGCCAGTCTGTCTCTCTCTGTAGTGGCTAATGCTGGTAATAAGTTGGAGAGAGAGAGACACACACACACACACACACACACAGCAGGCGGTGTACAGCATGCTCCATGCGACTCGAGAGGCTGTGTGCCCCTCCTGTCCAGACTCCAAATCCCTGCTTCAGGTATACAGTACATACTGTGGATGTGTCCCTCACCTTACTACTGCTTTTGTGCCACCTGGCTCCCTCGTGTGGCCAAATACCACTGTTGTCACCCACCCCAATCTTCGCTCCATCTCCTGGGGTCACAGAGAGTTGTGGTACAAGGAGGGACAATCTGACAGCGAGCACAGTGGCATGTGTAACATCTGTGGACAGACAGAGTTCAGAAAGTGATCAGCAGAGTACCCCCCCCCCCAGGCAGCGAGCATGTCTGTGTGCAGTGAAAGAGAGAGTCAGCCAGGCAAGCAGTGATCCCAGGACAGCGGGTGTTTTTTTTCAACTCACAGAGAAATCCCGTATGGTAAGGGACAGCACTGTACCGAAAGAATCACTGGCAAACAGGGTGTGGCAGTGTGCGGCACAAAGCAGCTATGAGGAGCACAGACAGTGCATGTTTGAGCTGTGCAGGTCAAGCTCCCTTAGCACTGTGGGTGCAGACTCGAACCACTGTCTTCAATGCGGCAGCTGCCACATATACCTTTCCCCTTAGGCCTGGTCCTCACTTTCTGGCACCAACAACACCCCTATCTCCCCACCTTCTCCTACCTAGTCCGACTCAGGATTGAGTCGAAGCTCTGTCCTCCTCCATCGGCTGCTCTGTAGTCTCTGTATGTATGTGTGAGGAGTACATAGAGGAAGTTGGGAATTTAAACTAGGAGTGGGGGGTGGCAGTTGGGGAAGAGATATGCAGAGACCACAGGTTGGGAAACCATATGAGCTTACCCCCATAACAGTGACAAAGGACAAATGGCAAGTACAGTTGGTGATGCTAAGAAAGGAGGGCAGGATGGGGGGAGAAGGGTGGAAGGTGGTTACCCTTAATGCTAGGAGCCTTGGGAGGAAAACTGCAGAGTTACAGGTTCTCATGGCAGAGGGAGAGGTGGACATTGCAGTCATCACGGAAACATGGGCCGCAACACAATGACTGGGACCTGTCTGTACCAGGGTACAGGTTACATTCCGGAGGGACAGGGTGATTGGGAAAGGAGGGGAGTGGCACTATATGTGAAGGAAGGACTGAAGTATGTAAGGAGGAGGGTGTAATGAGTCACTTTGGATGCAAATCCAGGATTCCAAGAATAGGATTCTTAGAATGGGAGTGGTGTACAGGCCACCATCTCAGACGGAGGAGTTAGACAGGAACTAGCGGGACAGATCAGGAGGACCTGCGAGAAGGGTAGTGTGGTGATTGTGGGGGACTTCAACATGCTAGGAGTGGACAGGAGCACCCAAACAACCAGGAACAGAAGGAAGCAGGTACTGCTGGATGCCTTCCAGGACAGCTTCCTGCTGCAAATGGTCAGTGAACCAACCAGGTTAGGGAATACCCTTCCCTGTGCTGGCAAATGGGGACTTTGTTAGAGAACTTACAGTGGAGGAACCGCTGTCAGGGAGTGACCACCGCTCAGTATGGCTCACACTGGATATGGGCAAGGAAGGAATGGAATCTGGCACAAGAGTGCTGGACTTCAGGAGGGCAGACTTTGGGAGGATGGGGGAAGTGGTAAAAGGGTACCTGGCCAGAATTCAATCTAGTATGGACACTAACCAGAGGTGGGAGCTCATAAAGCTGGGGATACTGGAGGCAACCAAAACATGCTGTAAAGCCCAGAGCAAGAAGGCTAGGACTAAGAAACCGAGTTGGTTGAGCAAGGAGGTCATGGAAAAGGTAAGGAGGAAAAGAGCTGCCTTTAGGAAGTACAAGAAAACAGGGAGGGGGGAAGACAGGGAGGAGTACTTGACAGAATTGAAGGAGGTGACAAGGGCAGTAAGGGGAGCCAAAGCATCTACGGAACTCAGGCTGGCACAAGGCATTAAGAAGGGGGAGAAGGACTTCTTTAAGTACATCAGGGAGAAAAGGAGCTGTAAGGACCACATAGTAAGGATTAGGAAGGAGGGGGGTTGGGTGGAAGCAGGGTGCGATAAGGCGGAAGCACTAAATGAGTACTTCTGCTCAGTATTTACTAAAGAGAAGAGGGGGATGACACCCAAGGTGGGAGAAATGGCAGAAGCAAGGGGGAAGAGAGGGTGACAGATGGGGAAATCATGGAGAGCAGAGTTAGAGAGGGTTTGAAGGCACTGAGGGTGGACAAGGCGCCAGGCCCAGATGGCATCCACCCCAGGGTACTGAAGGAGCTGGCAGAGGTCCTTGCAGGACCTTTGGCAGACCTATTTAATGCCTCACTACATTCGGGGTAGGTACCTCAGGACTGGAGGATGGCTCATGTGGTGCGCCTCCACAAGAGTGGCCCCAAGGATGAACCGGGAAACTACAGACCAGTGAGCCTCACATCCATCGTGGGTAAGCTAATGGAGACTATCCTGAAGGTGAGGCTGGTGGCCTCCTAGAGGCCAAAGAACTACAGGACAGCAGACAGCATGGCTTCATACATGGCAGATCCTGCCAAACCAACCTGGTCGAGTTCTATGACTGGTAACTAGGCAACTGGACAGGGGCCATGCAGTGGATGTCCTGTATCTGGACTTCAGTAAGGCATTCGACTCAGTGCCATGGAAGGCTGGGAAGGAAGTTAGGCACAGGGCGGGTGCAAAGCTGGTGAGATGGGTAGGAAACTGGCTGCAGGGAAGGCAACAGAGGGTGATGGTGGGTGGGGAGCTCTCACACCCAAGGGCAGTGACAAGTGGTGTTCTACAGGGCTCAGTGTTGGGACCAGTGTTGTTTGGGATATCCACTGCAGACATATCATGGGACATCAAGAGCAAGATCAGTCAGTTTGCTGATGATACCAAGGTAGACACAGTGGTGGATGACCTAGGGGGATGGCAGGGGTTGCAGGATGATCTGGCAAAGCTTGAAACCTGGTCAGACACCTGGCAACTGGGCTTTAATGCCAAAAAGTGCAAGGTGCTGCATTTTGGGATGAAGAACCCAAGGAGGAGTTACCAGCTAGGGGGAGTGCAGCTAGCCCAGACAGAGGAGGAGAAGGATCTGGATGTGCTCATTACAGGGTCAATGAACAACTCGGCACAATGTAGGAAGGCAGCTGCAAAGACCAACAAAATGCTGGGTTATATTGCAAGGGGTATATCCTCGAGGAGGGAGGAGGAGGTGATTCTGCCACTGTATAGTTCATTAGTTAGACAACACCTGGAGTACTGCGTGCAGTACTGGCGTCCGTATCTGAAGAGGGACATTAAGTTACTGGAGGGGGTGCAGCGCAGAGCGACAAAGATGATCAAGGGGCTGGGGGACTTATCACACGAGAGAAGGTTGAAGGAGTTGAAAATGTACTCACTGGAGGAGAGGAGAGACAGGGGTGACATGATTGAAACCTTTAAATACATGAAAGGAATAAACAAGACGGGTACAGAGGGGCTGTTCAAAGTAAGGGAGGGGAGGGCCACCAGGGGCATGATATGAGACTGGAGCGAGGAAGGTTCAGGAGGGAGATGAGGAGACACTTTTTTACAGAGAGGGTGGTGGCTGGGTGGAATACGTTACCTGCTGAAGTGGTATGCAGTAGAACAGTGGACTGCTTCAAACGAGGATGGGACAGGACAAGGGGGAGGGTTAATGAAGGGGAAGGGTGGAAGGGAGGGGCAGCTGCAGAATAAGGGGTGCTAGCTGCACATTCAAGCAGACTTGATAGACCTGTAGGCCTTTATCTGCTGGCAAATTTCATATGTTTGTATATATGTCTGGCTGGCGACCATATGGTTGCATCCCGTGGGGATGTGACAAGTCCCGAACCAAGGCAACTCAGACGAGTTTGTTGACCACTGGTGCGGTGGGCGAACGAACTGTGGGTGCATGTCTGCTACCGGTAAAGTTTGCACATGCGCATCTGACTTTCCTTATAATGACTTGGCTACATCTTTCCCCCTTTAATTTGCTTTTACTCATCACCATAGTTTTCAAGAGGGGCTATGAAATTTATATTATATTAGTATTCACATAATGTATTCTGGACTGGTCAAAATCAGTTACCCTTTTGACACACTGATTTTTCTCAACGTGACTAAATTTATTCAGTATTACGTATTTTTTGTTTGTCTTTCATACTACAACCCATAGCTCATTTGGTCAATGTTGTTTTTAGAATGTTATCACCATTTTCCTTCTCCTCTTAGTCATTCCTATTAATGTTTCCAAAATACTTTTTGTAGTTTGTACTGTGTTTTCACTTTCGAGGTGAGCGCGTGCAGCTAGCAGGATCTCTTAAGAGTTTTGCCCATCACACACACACACACACACACACACACACACACACACACAGTCTTTCTCTCATTCCACTTTTCTAAATTGGGAAACATTATGTATAAATATTTACATAATGTTCTATTTGGATACATTTAATAATTCTAGTGCCCTTTTGTGAGATGAATTCCTTACAGCATGGTTGACCTATAGTTACTGCGCCTTCAATATCTGTAGTTCACATTGTCCATGGTGTTATGTAGAATACCATATATAATAACTATGGGAATTTTTGGGGGGCTGGTGAGCTCACCCAAAATGGAGTGCTCAGTGAAGGCGAAAACACTATCAAGCAGGAGTCGGAACGAGCAGAGTCACAGGCGCACTTAATGACACAAGGTGCACAACTTTTGGAAGATTTATAACATCTTTAAAACATGCAGAACAACTTTTCCTACTTATGGACAACCCGTTATGCATGCCACTGTGTTACCGACATTCAGCCTCACTTCTTGGACTACACCATATATCACTAAGCCTCACCAAGGAAACGCAAGGAGCAAGAACCAATACCCATCAATTACCCTACTGGACTGCTCATTCAGAGACATTTCTCGTGTCTATTGAACTCTTTCAGAAAACACAGATAGATATTTTTATTTATGAAGCACCCAATTCCTGAGACTCTTGGCACTATACAATAAAATCACAGTACAATATTATTTAAAATCACCAACCATATAATAATATAATCAATGAAAATACAAAATGTCATTCTTTCTATCAGCAAACTCACGTTATAAAAGCCAGTTCGAGCAAATATGTTTTCAGTCCCCTTTTAAAGGCTTCCACCAAGGGAGGCCCCCTTAGATAGTCAGGCAAGGAGTTCCACAGGGTTGGTGCAGCCACTGCATATGCTCCATCTCCCAAGTGCCGCAACCTGACCCTGGGAACCACGAGGAGGCTCCCCTCGGTGGAACGGAGCATCCGGGCCAGACAGTAAGGGTCAAGGAGATCTTGCAGATAGGCAACCCACAGGGTCTTATAGATAAGGAGCCCTATCTTGAAGGCAATCTTCCACCTGACCGGCAACCAGTGCAGTCTGCGGAGGACCGGGGCAATGTGCTCACAACTCCTTACCCCGGTCAAAAGTCTTGCCGCCGCGTTTTGCACCATCTGCAGAGGCTGCCTCCAGATAACCCAAGGTACAGGGCATTACAGTAATCCAGCCTGGAAGTTAGGAAAGCATGCACCAGTGTGGGCATGTATTCAGGAGGGATCAGGGCTCAGATTCAGGAAATGTTACTGAAATGATAAAAACAACAGGCTCATTTATTTCTCTTACAGTTACTGCGGACCACTTGTACTGGGTGATTTCTCTAGACCACTTTCATTGACTACTTCTACGTGTTTACTACTTTCCCTTTTTAATGTGGTTTCACCTTCTTTGTATATGAAGCCTGTACAGACCTAGCAAACCTGATTGATATTTGCATAACTTACTACTTTGTACTCTTCAATACAAATAAAATTTCTCCTGCACTACTACACTCTCCCACTCTTCACTATCACTACAAACAACGAACATTCAGCATTGACAAATGCTAGTTATTTCCAGAATCTTGTGCAGCTTTTTCTAATTTTTGCCATTATGTACAAGGCAATAGACTGGGATGATGGCCCAGCAGCATAGTTGTGTTTCAAACTGATGCCTAGGAACACAAAGTTCTGAATGCAGCGTCCTATTAGTATACAGAAGGGGGTTGGGTCTCTGCAAGGTACTAATTTTAATACTAACAGAATCAGGGTGAATGCTCATAATAATAGTGCAGCATATTAATGTATTGGGTGCTATAACAGAGTTAATGACAGGAAAAAAGTTTATATTCAGCACATTAGTATGTGTGCAGGGCTGGGATCTAGCTAACAAAACCTGATGGCCACTGGACCAGTAACCAAGCCAAAATTTCTAGCCTGCAGAAAATTATGGTGGGCCATACAAAACGCCATCATTTATTTCTCTGTTTACCTATAACTAAGTAATAAAATAAAATATATAGCTACACTACATTAAACTCTATGGGATAATACTGAAAGTTTAAACACATCATTAGAAAGCCAGCCAAACCAATGAACAAGCTGCAAAACAAAAAAAAAAAAAAAAAGTAACAAACACACTTTCACAACTCTCTCCCAAACCCAGAAATCCCTGTGACAGGGTTAAATACAGTCCTGTCTCAGCTGTAATGCACAAAGTGTTTAAACGCGAGGGTCTGTTCTATTCTCTCCTCTTCTCTGTCTGCTTGCGCAACCAAATTTTCTTGAGACCTAGGACTTGATCACCCCTATGGTCTTGCAAATCTCCGCCTCTCGCTATCTCTCTGCCTTCCCTTGCTATTTCTGTCTTTTCTCCCCCCTTGCATACCTGTGGGTATAAAAATATATGTGAATATCTGTGTAAAACTATGTGATACTAGGATCCCTTTGTTTAAAACTGTATATAGTTATAATGTTGAAATGATTGTAAAAAGGTATCTGGAACTCAAGGGGTTAACCCGAAATGCAGTTTTTAAGCCTCTTGCAGAGATGTAAACAAGAGGTCAGTTCTGGGTCACAGTGTTCTTTTGGCTGCACCTGCTGAGACGGACAACAACACTGTGTGAGAAGAAGAATGTTCTCTTAACGAACTCCTGCAAAGCCTCAAGAGCTGCAATGTTTTGCAAGAGACAGAGACTGAGAACTGAAATTAAGAAAAAGGACTGTTTTCTCTGTTTGAACTGCTACTGTAAATATTCTGAACAATCTGTTTTATTTTTACTATTAATAAAACACTTGTTGCAAATTTTACAACTGCTCCTGGTTTTCCTATGATTCCTGACCTGTGCCTCGACGACAGATGGTGTCAGCCTAAGCTGGATTTACACCATGCACACACTTAGCCAGGAGTTTTGTGCATAGGTACTAGAACTGGTACCAGGGAAACACAGAAGAAAGGTATGGATTAGAAACATAGACTTTTTTGTAATTACAGTTTGTTTTACAAATAAAACAATGGCTTACAATTTTCTCATGACAGATATCAGATATAAACAATTAAACCAATGTAAAAGTGTGTGTATATATATATATATATATATATACACACACACACACATACACACACACACACACACATACACATAGATATAAAAGACAAAGAACCTCTGTGCGTAAACACTGAGGCAAGGGTTACCCCCAAAGGGCATTTGGCTGGGAAGCCAATTTTCAAGAAAATACAAAATCACACATGCCCACACAATGCAAAGCATCATGGGCTGCATATGCAAATCCCCACAGAATATATATATACACAATCTAAGCAGTCTGGTGTTCGAATCTGGGGTATTCCTTTAATTTTAATTGTCCATCATAAGTCCTTCAAAAGAAAGCTGCACCCCACAAGACTTTGAGCAGTCAAATCAAAAATAAAAAGGAAATTCAAACTTTTTTTTTTAAACCAACAACCAGCGTTATGATGACCCTTCACCTACAATACTTATACAAATAAATTGTAGCCCTCAGCAGTAACTTGACTCCTGGATGAACTGCACAAAAAAAAAAAAAAACTGTTTTAACTTCTAAGAACAGCATTTAGTAAAGAAATAGCATGTAATGAATAACTAGTATTGCATCCTCTGTTTAATCTAATTTCTAAGTGTACTTATACCATTACACACACACACTGAAGTAAACTCTCCCCCCCCCCAGTTTAAAATAAGTACATCTTAGCTTCAACAAGACAGAAGTGGGAAACTGAACAACTTAGAGTCCGCTGGATAAGTTCAACTCCATGTCAGTTCAAGTGTCTTCCCCAGAATCAGAGGATTCAGAACGTCTAGTGTGGTCAAACTCCCGGGACAGGGCTTCTGCTTTCTTGCCCACTTCTTCAGGGTCTGAGAACTGGTAAATCTGACTCTCCGTATTGAATCCATAACCCGGCCGGCATAAGGAGGGAATGCACTATCACCGGGCTCCGCAGCTTCGCTCTCACCTAGTCAAATTTCTTTCTACATGCTCTAGTCACGTAGGACAAGTCAAGGAACAGATGAATCGCTGCCCCCTGAAAATTGAGCTGCGTGGCTTTTCTTGAGGCCTGCAGAATACTGTCTCGCACTGTCGGGCTCGATGTCACCATCAAGATGGTCCGAGCGAACTCCTTGGTTGCAGCGACTGATCTTGGCGATACACGGTAGGTCTTAATTATAAGATTCTCTGGGGTAAGCATAGTGTCCAAATTCAGGGCTTTTAGGATCCATTCCCACAGAAAGTAGAGCAGGTTATCTCCCTCGAAATTTTCAGGCAGTCCCACAATACATACATTAGGGGCCCTCTGTGCATTCTCGAGGGCCTCCAAGCAGTATCTAAGGTGATCATTTTCTTGGGTAAGTTTACCAGACGATGCCAGAGCTTTGGTGGCCATTGATTCAGTGGTAGAGGCCGTTGTTGTGGATACTGATGCAATTTTAGCATCCTGCTCCGCAAACTTCGTCAAGAGGGACTCCACTTTAACACCGATAGCCTGCATTGATTTCTGTAGAGCCCACCAAGGAGGCTCCGTTTCTACTTCCCTCCTCACGTTACACTTTGTATTGAACCCCAGCTGCCACCTCTCTGACTACTCCTCTAGCTTGTGTAGGTCCCCCTGCAGCTGCTTCCATACCTCCTCTCCATCCACCAATGCTCCGATTTTGGTGTCGTCAGCAAAAAGACTTGCCTTGCTCACCACCCCGTGTGCAATGTCTGATATGAAGAGCCCAAACAATACTGGCCCCAATACAGAGCCCTGTGGCACCCCACTCGTCACCGGCCTTGGAATCGAGAGCTCCCCTCTCACCACCACCCATTGCAGCCTGCCACTCAGCCAGCTTGTAATCCAGTTCATCACTTTTGCCCCTACCACTACATCAGTTAGCTTCTCCCCAAGCCGCCCATGAGGCACCAAATCGAAGGCCTTGCTGAAGTCCAAGTAAAGAACATCCACCGCATCCAGCACACCTGTCACCCAGTCATAATTTTGTATGAGGTTGGTCTGATAAGACTTCCCTGAAACAAACCCATGCTGCCTCACATCCTGGAGGCCATTGTCCTCCAGGTAAGACACCAGTCTTTCCTTTGGTAGCGTCTCCATGAGTTTGCACACTATGAAGGTGAAACTTACCAGACGATAATTACCCAGCTCATACCTTGGACCGCTCTTGTGCAATGGTACATGTGCCATCCTCCAGTCCAGTGGCACACATCCCAACTCCAGTGAGGTGCTGTACAGATTTGCCAGCAGCTCTGCCAACACCTCAGCCATCTCCCTCAGTACCCTGGGGTGGATACCATCCGGCCCTGGTGCCTTGTCTACCCTTCAGTGCCCTCAGTCCCTCTAGGACTCTACTTGCCTCAATTCTTCCATCTGTCGCCTCTCTCCCCTTTCCCCCACCCTCCCAGCCCCATGCTGGTAGCGGCCCCCTTCTTCCGTGAACACTGAGCAAAAGTATTCATTCAGTGCTTCTGCCTGCTCCTCCCCAGTTTCCACCCAATTTTTCCTCACTACTGTCTCCTTGGAAAGTTTATATCATGGGAGCCAGATGTAATAAGATATCACCCGCTACATGGACAGTTTAAAAGAATGCGGACCAATGGATATTCCAGAAATCTGAGTGTTGCATAGAACGTTCTGGTATGGGGTTCCAAATATAAATTAAAAAAGGGGATAATAGTCAGCCATGTCTTATTCCTCTTTTTAAATTAAAGGTATCAGATAAAACCCCATTACAAAAAAGTTGAGCCATGGGTGCCGAATGATGCAACCAAATCCATTTGATAAAATCATCTGGTATCCCAAAGGCCTGTAAAGTAAGAAATAAAAAGGCCACAAGACCCAATCAAAGGCCTTTTCGGCATCCAGGGAGACTAGCACCGCTGGGGTACCAGACTCCCTGGAGGCAGAAAGTAAATGAAAAATTTTCCTCATAAGGTGAGATACCAAACAGCCGTGCATAAACCCCATTTGTTCCCTACCAATTAGCGGCTGCCAGATACAAGACAATCTATCTGCTAATATGCTGGAGAGGATATTAATGTCCACGTTTAACATTGAAATCGATCTGTAGCTACCCACCTCTAAAGGATCTTTTCCAGGTTTAGGAGTCAATGCAATAAAAGCTACAAAGAAAGTATTTTTTTTGGGGGGGGGTGAGCATTCTGTTGATAAAAAAAAAAAAAATCAGCTAAGGGGGCCATTAGCTCAGTTTTAAGGGTAACACAAAAATTCGGGGGAAAACCATCAGGACCTGGGAATGTATCCGGAGTAACAGTAGAACTAGCTCTGTCCACTTCTACAGTTGTAATCAGGGTGGTCAAGATGGAGGCCAATGCAGGGTCTAAACTGGGAAGAGCAACTTCTTTAGTTGCATAGCAGTAGCTTGCTAGATTTCTCTCCATACATCTCAAAGTTAAAGCAAGATAGAAATATAGCATACTCCACTTGTTTTCTATTCAGTTCGGTGTACTCCACCCTCTCCTGGTTAAGATGCACCCAATCCTCCTCGGGAGAAGCGGGGCAAATACGTTTTTCTAATTCACAGATTGAACAAAGCAACTCAGGAGCCTTTTGTTCACTATGCTTTTTCCAAGCAGAGGCCAGTCTAAAGTTCTGCCTGAATGACATTTACACGCATTCCAGCAAGTGGCCATGGACTGGACAGATGGTAAATTAAGGGTGAAAACATATTTCGTCATCTGTCTTATTTTATCACGTGTCATCTTTTAGTAAAAGATTGTTTATACTCCAGCATTTTTCCCTCTCAGAAGTAGGAAACAGACCTACCGAAAACAATACCACAGTATGGTCAGAAATAATTTGGCTGTGGATTTCACAGAATCTAGCAGTCTGACTGAAAACCAGACTTACAAAGCATAATTGAGACAGGAATGAGAATTATGGACCGGGGAAGAGAATGTGTGTTCTCTATCGGAGGGATGAAGGGTACGCCAGAGATCCATCAGGCCACAATTGTCCAACAAATCACACAAAGCACTTTGCGCTGGAGAAAGTCCCCTTCGCAGAGAGCCAGCTCTGTCAACAGTATTGTCTATTGGAAGGTTCCAGTCCCCCATGATTATTATGGGAAGGGAACTGTGGACGGAAATATACATAAGGGAAACAAAAAAGAAGGGAGTATCTGCATTTGGGCCACAAACATTGCCTAGCAGTATCTTATACCCACCAGAGCATGGAGAAAAAGATACCGGCCTTCCAGGTCCGCATATTCTTTCAAAACCTGAAAAGGTAACAGTTTGCAAACCAAGATTAAAACTCTGGCTCTACAGGAGTTGTTACCAGCCCTAAAGGATGATCCCACCCACAACCTGCAAAATAAGTGTGAATCCTTTGCCAATAAATGAGTTTCCGGGAGCATTGCCACATCTGACTGAAAAGTGGCAAGATGTTTAAGCACTTGTAAGTGCTTCACAGGGGAACTGCCCCCTTTAATGTTCCACGTAACATATGTCAAGTAGGGCAGGACCATAAAAATAAACCAGTAACCATGGAAACCTGATCCCATAGTAACGTATTATGGTTCTTATATAAATCAAGTTCCTAGCCGGCTCATCAGCACAGTGGTTGGATTTCCGCTTGCGACACAGATGACTTAGGTTCGGGAACAGACCCAGGTCGGAGGGCTAGCCCAGGGATGGAGCATACCAAGGACTGCGCCCTTCTCCGGGGCAAAGTGAATGTCCAGTGCTTGACTGACCCCTGGTGAAGGCCGGGGGTACCGCAGCGACCGGCAGAGCATGGATCGGGGGCCGGACAGACGCTGGACATCATTGCACGTCCCCGCCTCCCAGAAACAGCATACAAAAATCACTTCCTGCCGACAGCCCTAGAGGACGCCTGCCGTGGCCTTCATCAGCCTCCAGGACCAGCCCTCAGACCTAGTCCTGTCGTGCGGTGCTGTCAAGGGGCCAGCACCACAACCCCACCCTGGGGAGCAAGCCAGGGGATATCAGAGGGTCACGATCTCATGTGGAGCTCGGGGTCCATGACCAGGCAGAGGTGCCGGGTCATCGACAGTGGGGGATCAAGTTCCTCGCCAGGCATTAAATACTGAATACTGCTAGGATAATGAAATGTCCACCAGTGCTCAACCCAACCAACAAACAATAACCCCTTGTGCTCTAAAGGTACATCAAAAATAAGAACAAGATCTTAAACATTCAATAGCAGAATATAACAGTAACTCTGAACGTACAAGTGAAAAACAGGTCCCCTGCATTCTCGTACCAGACCAGGAGGGGGGGGGAGACACCTCCAACATAGGAAGAAAAAATATCCCCTAATGTTGGACCATGGTGGCTCAAGGAATGTTCACAGAGCCCCGGCCACGATCAAACACTTTAAATGGCACAGCCGATACAAAATAAGGAGGGGAGGCATCATCCTGCACCCTGCAAGGGGTTGCTTCTGTGATCCCCTGATGCACTAATGTGGTTCAGATAATCAGTTCATTGTACTTTGTGGAATAATCGTCTACTGAAGGACGAACCACAGCCAAAATTAAAAACAGTATTTCTCTGAAAAACCAAAATCTGAGGGTCCTCTAAGTTATGGTTTGAACTGAAGGAGAAGCCCCAGAGTACCAAATTATAGTTTTACTCTGTACATATAAGCTCTCTCTGAATAATATAAAAGCAGGCAAAGTTTGCACTTCTTAGTTCTATTGCAAGTCCCCACCATATAATAAAAAGAAGTTACTGCACGGAGAATGTTCACTCAGGTTATAGCCGGCAGACAGTAGTGGGTTTAAAAGTCCAACCAAGCCATACAAACAATGCATCGTAGCCTTCTATATGAGATGATGATAAAAAAAAAAAAAACGTAAAAGCTACACTTCCTCACTGAAGCCCAGACTCTGTCATCCAGTTTACGAGAGGATGAGGGAAAGAGTTAAGAGAGCTTCACATAACTAAAGTTTTTCTAAAAAGTTCCAAACCCTTGCTGGCAGGACGATTCTAAACTAGGCAAAGAACAAACCAGGGAAGTGGAGAACTTGCCTGTTAAAACAAAAGTTCCGTGATCAAGTAATCAGATTAATATTCCACAACAGTCACATAACTTCGGAAATGAAGTGATGAATAAACAGTCCAGGACAGGGAACGTAGAGATCAACACACTGTGTAGCACAGAGGTGTATCCCGATGGCAAAGTTGAGGTGATAGGTCAGCCCCAGAAACATGCCGATCCGTAGAAATAAAGAAAACTAGAAATCAAGGTCTTTCAAAAGTCAAAGGAGCTCAAGAGAAACCAATCATGGTGAGCTGCAAAAAAATCAAAGGTCCTGTTAGTACACAAGCAAGCACTCGCTGAGTCGGGTAGGTAAACTGAGCAGCCCATTGTCCCAACAGAAGACATGACCAGCCATAAAATAAATCCAACGGGCACACCTTGGCATTCGCTCTTCACCTCTGAAAAAAAGCGAAAGTTTTGTTCCATAAAGTAGTAAAACTCAGCGGTCCAAAGCAAAAAGAAATACACGTCTTACCGCCCATACTCACTGAAATCCAGGCATGAGATAAAGCAAAAGCAACCATATGAAGTTTACAGCTCAAACAGCGAACTGTGTAGCGGCAGCATAATTCAACCAATGCAAATGACTACCGAAACCTCTTCAGGTGTTAACCGCCTTTGACACCACAAAGGAAAGATGCAGAAAACACTTAAGATAGCTCAGCTTTACCTTGTTCAGCAGAAGCAAACTCTAAAGCGTCTGAAGTAGTCGAAACAAATAACTGGGCGGGGTAATGCTGGTAAAACTTGATTCCAGCCTTGTAAAAAACTTGTTTAATTTCCCGATATGAAAGTTAACGAGCCCGTACCATTAGGGTAACATCTCCAAATATAAAGAACTGATGCCCTTCCCACAATAAGGGACGCTTCATACGGGCTTGTTGTAAAATGTGTATCTTGTACTGCTCTGGTCTATAACCCCTCTGATTCCTTCTATGGCTGTTTTGTAAATATTGTATGTATACAAACATCAGGACAAAAAGCTCAAGCACCATCCACTCACCCCCAAAAATAAAGCGAGGCGCTAATGTAATTTCAAAGTGCAAAAGTAGCACTTTTATTGCAAAAAACCACAGACAAACCTCCTACCTACCAACTCTCAGAAGACGGAAGCCAAGCAGCCACACCTGTAGACAGAACCTCCAACCGGTTTCACCCCAAGGCATTATCCCTGATGATGCCTTAGGGTAAAACCGGTTGGAGGGGATAATGCCTTAGGGCGATACCGGTTGGAGGTTCTGTCTACAGGTGTGGCTGCTTGGCTTCCCTGTTCTGAGAGGTAGGACGTTTGTCTGACATTGTGGCTTTTTGCAAATAAAAACGCTGCTTTTGCACTCTGAAATTACATTGGTGCCTTGCTTCATTTTTGGGGGTGAGTGGATGGTACTTGAGCTTTTTCTCCTGGTTCAGTTTACTTTGTTCTTAGCACATCCTAAGCTGTGGGGGCGGTTACTCTTGTGTTAAATGTATACATATACGTACCATGTAACTGTAAATATTCTAAATATCAGTTTGTCATCTTTCATTAGGTATTTCTCTGTATATATTATGTATGTACTGTATCTGCACCCCACTGTACCTCGATCTCGTGCATTATGTACCTTGCACTCTGTTACTTTATTGTATCATGTCCAGATCCCCTCTTGCGAATGAGTTAATCTCAATAGTGTTTCACCTGGTAAAATAAAGACTGACTGATAATTTAGGCAATGGAGTATTATAGCCCTGGGCTTCTCCTGCGGAGGGCCAAGAGAATGGTGCGTCCGTTCGAGCAGGTAATCTGTGCCAGGTACAGGAGGATCAGCCACTTCAGCAGGGCCTGGAGTAATTGCAAGATATTGAATCCTTCTGAGCGCTCTGGAATGCCTACAACCACTAAATTATTGTGCCAACTTCGTGCCTCTAAGACGTCTGTTTTAAGTTCCAGTTCTGAAGTCTGCCCAGTGGCATGCAGGGTTGAGGCCTTGCCTCTTGCCACACCAGCAACCCATGTTCGCAGTGCGAGTAGGTTGTTAGGGGTCGGCCGGGGAGGGAGATGATCAAGCGTCCCAGAGACAGCTCTCTTCTCCCGTGGAGGGGAGGGAACAGAGACCGGGAATTTGCCTGACACCTAGCAGTGACTGGGTGTTGGCACGCCAGATCCTGTACAGTGGGGGACGGAGGCAGAGCAGTCGACCAGCGTGCTGTGTGCAGAAGTGCGCACAGTTCGGACATTGTTGGCATTGCACACTCCCCTCCACTGGAAAAAATGAATAAGGTCCCAGGTGATTCAGATGACTGCCACCTTCCGCAGGTGCAGCCCCCGACAAAGGCACCTCCTCAAACTGAATCCAGTCCTGGCAGGTCGAGAATGGACTCCCCACCATGGGAGAAGGGAGGTAAGGCCTGTGGTCAGGGGATGGAGCTGGAAGGACGGCACAAACGCGGGCCGACCGGGACGGGAAGAAACAGTTCCTTAAACAAGTTCCAGTTTTGTCAGCCGTTTCTTCAGATCCTGCAGTTCTTGGTGTTCCCGGATTTGGACATCATCAACAGAACTAATCCTGGCCTCAGCATCCCCCAGTCTCCTACTGAATGTCTGTAAGGTGGGTTTTAATAATTGTAGATCCTCCATGATTTTAGTCGGCGTAATTTTAATCCCCGCTATAAGCACCAAGAGCAGGTCTAATTTATCAGGCTCAACATCGGGTTCAGGAGTGTCGGGGGTAGGCCTTTTTCGTGGCAGCTTTGGCCTGGCAGATAATGGTGTCTTTTCAACAGAATTTTCAAGGGAACCACAGGGAAACAGTGTGGCCCACTCAGTACCTATAAGAAAAAATACACTCCGGGAGGGATTATGCCCCATTAAACCTCCAGTAAAACTCTCAAAACAGAACTGGAGAAAATCATACTCACTCACCGGAGATAGTTTTAGAAACAAGTATTTTTATTTCCACATAAAGAATCTCTCAGATAATTCTTTGCATCAACGTTTCACAGTTAACACACTGCTTCTTCAAGACCTTTAAAAATGCAAGAAAAGAAAGAGCAACCGAAAAGGATAAAATGCCAAGAGGCTAGATGTATTAAAGGAGAAGCAGGTTGCTTCCCTAAAAAACGTTTAGAAAGGAAACTGAGATATTACCTTAATGCACTCTGACGTCATATCAAAAACTTCAACTAACAAAAGAATATTCTAAAATGACTCTTACTAAGCATGAAAGCTAACTTAGCAACAAAACAGAAAAATATAAATTTCTCAGCATATTTTTAAAGATCCTGAAGAAGCAGTGAGTTAACTTTGTGTGTCAACAAAAGAAAAAATATTTTTTTCTAAAACTATCTCCGGTGAGTGGGTCAGATTTTCTCCAATTCTGTTTGCGTAGTTTCAACAGAGCCATTACTATCTTTAAAAGCTGCATCTTCCATATCAACCGAAATGTTTGAGGTTCTCCATGGCTTCACAACAATAGGTGTTACCAAAAAGGAAACATAAATCTGCTGTAGATAGTGAAAATCAAGTTAAAATTAGACTGAGAATGTAGAGCCAAGCACGAATGTTGCCGTTTAGTAAGAGGGCAGCACGTGACTCCAAGTGCAAAATTTTGAGTTTAACATAGGAGTGCCCGGTGAACCCTAACTACAGGGGCGGTGTATGTAATAGATAACCCACAGCTCTGATATACTGTGACAGGGTGACCCCTGTCACAGTGGACACCCCTGGGATAAATTGAAACCCCTTCCCCAAATAGTTTACATGTTTTGTATAATGTCCAACTTGCTTCTTGGCTGGTTATAACAAAACAGAGTACAGCTGCAAAATGAGAAGGCAATTTTCATACAAGAATAATACGTTTGTGTCCTCTTTTTCTAGATGTTAGCAGCCCTCTTCCAAGATATATTTTGCATTACACAGCATGAGGTAATATGACCCTGCAGGAGAGTTTAAGAGAGCACAGAATGTTCTGATCTTGGCTCTGACCTATAACAATGTTGTAAACAAGTTATGTAATGTTCTCCAGGTGCCACATAACTGTTCTCTACGGTGCAACATTGGCCCCTAATGGCTTGTTTTATGTTATGTCTACTGTTCAAAAGGCAGGGGAAATTGTTTTTCCAACTTCTAATGAGTTTATAAAAAACCCTACCTCAGTGCTGAGAGCAAAGAGATCGCTAGGAAGGTGAAAAACCTCCTTTTAGTGTGTGCTTTCACACTAGGCTAAAGAAAAGCATTAGAAACTGCTGAAGCTAAGCAGCTGTCCGACTTACCATTTTGCTTTCTGCAAATTTTACTTGATGAAAATAAAATGATAAACGCAACCATGCATTTTTTATGCACACAACTTGTGGTCTGCCTGAAATTGTGTTAGCCCATAACCACATTCGGTGACATATATGCATGCCTTAGTGCGCATTGTGACGCACGAGGCAACAGACTGAGTGCGTTCAACCCCTCCCCCAAGGTGTGCGTATATCAGACCGTGACTGCACACCCTACAGTGGATCATCTTATAAAATATCTAAAATGGTTTTGGAGGGGGGTGAAAGTGCAGATGTGCAGTCGCACTCTGATATATGCACAGTCATGTGGTGAGTTTCAGCCAACCAGCAGAGTATTTTCCTTACCCATTTTATAGATATGTATACAATCTACATAGGCATTCCACTACTTAAATAAATGCATTATTTTCCCAAGGTTCTGACCCCAGTGAAAGATAAATGTTATTATTCACCCAATGGGTAAATAACACTGTTTATTTTTCACTTACCTACATCACAATCAACTTGACAGGCAGCCCATTCTGCCAATCCCACAATGAATCTGCTCTTCATTGTCGCACAGAATACAGACACTGTATACACAGAATATACAGCGGCCTGTGTTCAAATATGCCATTAATTTCCATTCGTGAAGTAGCGGGACTGTGATAACTCACTTATGGCAGTGCCACTCGTGAGTTATGGTCCTGCCCCTCACTCCTGGAAATAAATGGCATATCTGAACACAAGCCACTTCATAGTCTCTATACAACCAGCAAGATAAAACCAATGTCTCAGGCAGACAGTGAAGATATCATGGATATCTCCATGTTCCTATAAGTCATCCTGATGAAAGTGAAAGTATTTGTTTCACTCGTACAGCTCTGAGAACAGCAAGCTGCTGCGCAGCTCTCACGATACGACCTGTAGCACCCCACCCCTGCCGCTCGGCTCTGACATCTGGTTGATCCTGCCATAATTTTTAAACATACATTTGAAAAATGAATCCTGCCATTTTCTGACTGTTTTTGAAAAAGTACTTTCTCTTTTGTTCTGCTAATGTAGCGTGACCGAGCAGTGTCAGTGCGATCAATGATACGTCAATTCATTTAATAAGACGCACTCTGTGCAACAAGTAAGACAACTATGTTTTTTTTTTAATCTCAAGTCTACTTGCTTTTGTTTAAGCAAAGCTGCCGACTGTAGAAAGGGGGACAGCAAGCAAGTCAGTAGCTTCAGAAAAGCAGACGCAACCCGAGTGACCACTGCTACAGTGACACATGTTCATGCTTGCAACTACTTTTGAAACTGCCGACTTGCTTGTTCTGCGCTCGCTCTCCTCCCTTTACATTCTGCAGCTTTGTTTAAACTAAAAGTGGAAGATAAACAGTAGTTTTACTTTCTGCACAGAGTGCCCTATTTTAAATCTCTGGCAGGACATCATTTATCGCTACTGACACCACTCGATCACACTACATTAGCAGAACAAAAGTGAAGGTGCTTGTTCGATAACAGTGTCAGAAAATGGCAGGATCAACCAGACATGTTTTTTAAATGACATCTTGCTGGTTATCCAAACACAAATGTTGTATACATAGAAGAGTTATTTTTTATGTATGTAAAAGTTGGTGATTGGGAAAGGCACAGAGTCGGGGCTCATTTCCAGGTGTGACCTGGGGAAAGGGAAAAAGAAGAAGAGTAGCATATATAAAAAGTTCACTAGAACAACATGACATGGCCTGACTGAAGATATATTTATCTTTACTCAAGGCCAATGACATCAAGATATTTCACCAGTGGCGAAGTCACAAGCCAGATATCATATCATCATTGACTTCTCTCACTCGTGGCTTCGCCACTCGCGAGATATCTTGATGTCACTGGCCTCGAGTGAAGATAACTACATCTTCAGTCAGGCCATGTCATGTTCTGTTTATACAACATACGTGTTTGGATAACCAGCAAGATGACATTTAAAAGAACTTATCTGGTTGATCCCGACACACACACACGCACACATTTTTCCAGAGTGACAAGAGAAAAGAAATAGTGTGGTACAGAAAAATATCAAGGTACATTTGAGAAGGGGGTTCAGGTGAAGGGAAAAAAAATTATATATATTTTACAAGGGTAAGATAGTGCCCCTATAGTTAGGGTCAAGTAGCCCATTTAATGTTAAACCTAAAATTCTGAACATTAATATATTTGGCCCTCTTTGACAAAATGACCTGAAATTTTATGTGTGTGGTCTAGAAGGCAAGGTCTTGATGTGTGGACATTTTTGTGACAGTAGCTTGTGTGGTTCCTGAGATACAGCCAGTATTTTTAGAAAAAAAAAAGTTTTCCTATAGTTAGCATCGGTTTTCTTTGCTCACATCTACAGCCTACATGGAAATGTATTTTTGCCCCAGATTTGCAGGGGACATGTGTCATGTACCAAGGTAGTGCCTTTGACAGGTCCAGTGAAAAATGTTAAGGGATAAGGCTTTACATTTTAGTGTTCTGACTTGCGCATGTACAGTAGCCATTTTCAGGTACTCCCAGTGTAGAGCTTTTTGCTACATGCGGTATCAAAAGTGCTCACAACATTATTATCTATGGTTTCGCGGTATAATAAATAATGTCGAGCCACTAAATGAATTCCACAGTTGCTTGAGATTCTGCCATCTTGTTTTCAGTTAGTGATGCGGACGGACAAATGTGGAAAATTAAAAAAAATGCCCTGATTTTAATAAACATCAGAATTTAGCTAAATGGGAACAGTTTAGCTACATTCCAATATTTGTTTTAAAATATTGTGCCCACACATATGTTTTCTAGGCACCCAAAATCCCAGGTGCTCAGCTTGGCGAGAGGAGTGCTGCCCCCATGTTCTCTGTATGAGAACAGCAGGAATTTCTTGACATCTGCAGCCACAGCTGAACTTGTGCTACCAGCTACAGTATCAGCTGTGAACTGCCCTTGCCCTGATATCTAGTGGCACCCCTGACCCACTGATTGCAGTCCCCGTTATTTCACATTCTTCCTTGGTGTCTAGTGGTACCCTCCCACCCTCCGATTGCCATCCCAGTTATTTAAAATGTCTTCCCTAATGTCTAGTGGTACGCTCCCACCCTCCGATCACCATCCCCGTTAAGGATTGTTGCCACGGCCATCTCGTCCTGAAAAATTGCAGGATCATCTGGTCCTGAAAGATTTAGACTTCAAGTCATTGTCCCTCGTTTTAATATCCCTGATGCTTAGTGGCACCCACCCTCAATCCCCGTATGTTTTTGTATACTAACATACTAAAAAGCCAGCAGAATAGGTGAAATGGTCTGTCTTGTCTGCTTGAAAGCCAGCAACCTAATGGCTGTCCGCCTCGCCACCCCCCAATCCACCAAGAGTGTCTTCCTTGGATTCAGTTTCCCCTTGTACCTGTCCCACTCCTTCTTGAAGCCCTCCACTGTGCCCTCCTCCACCAGCCTCCCTGGAAGCGCATTCCACGGCTCCACCACCCTCTCAGTAAAAAATGCTTCCTACGTTCCCCCCTGTAATTTCCCTCCTCCAACTTCCACTCATGGCCCCTGGTCACTCCCCTCTTCTTCAGCCTGAACAACTCCCTGGTTCCACTCCAAATTATTCCCTTTATATACTTGAAAACCTCTATTGTGTTTCCCCTATCCCTCCTCTGCTCCAATGAGTAAAGCCCAAGCTCTTCCAGTCTCCTCATAAGGCCTCCCCCCCATACCCTGAATCATCCTGGTCGCTCTCCTCTGGACCCTTTCCAGCAGTGCTATGTCCTTCTTTAGATGAGGTCTCCAGAACTGCACAGAGTACTCCAGCTGCGGCCTGACTAAGGCATTATATAGAGGGAGGGTCACCTCCCTGCTTCTGGACGCAATTCCCCTGGCTACACAACCCAATATCCTGTTTGCCTTGGCTGTAATTCTTGTACAATTTTCAGAGTTATTAATTTTGACATCTACCACCACCAACACTAAATCCCTTTCTCCCAATGTGGCATGCAATGTGATCCCCCCCACCGGGTATCTACATGGCCCGGGTTTTTGACTCCCAAATGAAGAACCTTACATTTCCCGGCATTAAATTTCAGCCCCCACCTCCTTGACCACCCCTCCAGAGTACCCAGATCTCCCGGGACTGTCTCCCTCACTTCCTCACTATCCACCATGCTCCCAATTTTGAATCATCCACAAAAAGACTCAACCTATTTCTAACCCCCCTCCCTATATCCGAGACGTGGGCACTGAACAAGAGTGGCCTCAATACTGAACCCTGAGGGACTCCACTGAACCCCCCCCTTTTAAATTTTTATTTTTTATTAATTTTTTTTTAACAGTGGCATTCTGCCACTTACTGCCCTTTATACCTGGTGTCTAGTGGTACCACCCCTCCAAATTTTAAACAAATTCACTCGCTGGTGGTCAGTGGCATCCCCCAACCCTCCCAGGTCTCTTGAACTGAAAATTAGAAAACCCCCTAGTTACCTTTTTTTTTTTTAAACCTGCTTTGTGGTCCAGCGCTTAATCACCCGCACTCTCACCCAATCAACCACTGTGCACCCATCTCCCCCACCCTATACTTGCTCTCCGGAGGTCATACGCCATAGTCTGTGGACCAGGACATGTCTGCACTCTTCAAAGCCGAACCGCAAACTGAAGAATCAAGGTAAGTCCCGTATAATGTATTTCAATGGCATTTTTAAGGTATTTTTTCACCAAATTTTCAACATGGGCTTTTTTAGACCCCACCTCATGAATACTGTCACTGTTTCATTAATCAGGCTCGGAAGGCGATTTTGCGGTCACTGAGCAAAATCACCTTTCGGGACCAATTAACAAAATGATAGTGTCAGTGTTCATGAGGATCCAAATACCCATGTTGAAAATTTGGTGAAATATTCATAAAATGGTAGGAAGTTATGTGCGCTGTTGAAATCGTTTCACGCACGCATTAGTGATTTTAAAATTTTGACTCAAAATTTTCAACACAGCCATTTTTTCAAACCACCTCATGAACAGTACAGCTGTCATTTCACACCCTCTCTGAAATGTGTTTCCACACCTGTAGCACAGAATGGCGTTTTGGCATGGATTTAAACATTTTCACCTACGGAGTTTGAGGTGGGTCATAAGAAGACCATGTTAAAAATATGGGGTCAAAATATTTAAAAAATGCCAAAGTTATGACCATTTGTTGCAATTTCACTACACCCATTCGTAACTTCTAAAATGTTTTTACCCCTGATTTTCAACCTCAGGGTCCTTAAAGAACTAAGAGAGGTGGTGGCTGAACCTCTGGCTATCCTGTTTAGCCGATCACTGGAAACAGGGGAGGTACCCAAAGACTGGAGGACAGCAGATGTAGTCCCCTTATACAAAAGCGGGAACAAAGAGGAAGCAGGGAACTACAGACCAGTCAGCCCTCACCTCGGTAGTGGGAAGATCATGGAAGCACTACTGAAGGAGAGATTGGTGGAACATCTGGTTGTCAATGGACTACAGGACCCAAGGCAGCGTGGTTTCACCAGGGGAGGTCATGTCAGACCAACCTCGCTGAATTTTTGACTGGGTGACTAGGGAGGTGGATCAGGGAGGGCAGTGGACATGGCCTATCTGGACTTCAGCAAGGCCTTTGACACTGTGCACATAGAAGACTATTACACAAACTGGGGAATATGGGTGTGGGCAGAACAGTAGTGGGGTGGGTAGGTAACTGGCTGGGTGGCAGGACACAGAGGGTGGTGGTAAATGGCTGTCACTCCACAGAGGGAAGAGTGACCAGTGGGTACCACAGAGGATCAGTGCTGACCGTCCTATTCAACATCTTCATCAGTGACATTGCACAGGACCTAGAAGGCAGAATTTCACTGTTCGCTGATGACACAAAGCTCTGTAACAGAGTAGACACACCAGAGGGTGTAGACAGAATGAGAAGGGACCTGCAGAAACTTGAAGAATGGTCAGAGGTTTGGCAGTTGAAATTCAATGCAAAGACGTGCAAGATAATGCATATAGGGCACAAAAACCCTGGCACAATATATCAGTAGGGGGTGAGGATATAGCATGCACCAAGCAGGAAAGGGATCTTGGGGTTATAATCTCTGATGACCTCAAGGTAGGGAAACAGTGTGACAAGGCAGCAGGTAAAGCAAATAGGATGCTGGGATGTACAGGCAGGGGCATCACCAGCAGGAAAAGGGAGGTCATAATTCCGCTATACATTACACTAGTGAGGCCCCACCTGGAGTACAGTGTACAGTTCTGGAGACCATACCTACGTAAGGACATAGACAGGGTAGAGAAGGTTCAGAGGAGGGCAACAAAGATGGTGCATGGATTGCATCACAAGTCCTATGAAGACAGGTTGAAGGAACTGAACATGTACTCCCTGGAGGAGAGGAGGGAGAGAGGGGATATGATAGAGACATACAAGTATCTCACAGGGAGGAACAGGGTGCAGGAATACACTATTTTTAAGCGAAAAAGATGTTCCAGGACTAGAGGGCATGGGATGAAGTTGGAGGGAGGACGATTCAGAGGAAACGTGAGGAAGAATGTCTTAACAGAACGGGCGGTGGACAAGTGGAACACCCTGCCAGAGGAAGTGGTGGGGGCTGAAACAATCACGGGATTTAAGAATGCATGGGATAGACATAAAGGAATTCTGGAGGTCAGGGGTAAGGGGCAACAGACTTCTAGGAAAACATAAACTGAACTTACAAGCTCAAATGGGCAGAATGGG